>QJPP01000428.1:87258-164594 GCA_003996215.1 Jaltomata sinuosa
CCATACAAAGCCTCAAAGGTGCCATGCCGATACTCGAATGGAAGCTGTTATTATAAGCGAACTCTTCCAAGGGAACAAACTGATCCCATGAACCTCCAAAGTCAAGAACACAGGCTCGAAGCATGTCCTCCAGGACCTGAATGGTCCTCTCGGACTGGCCATCCGTCTGAGGGTGGAAAGTGGTGCTAAGATGAACCTCTGTACCCAAATCTCGCTGAATAGCCCTCCAGAACTGAGATGTGAACTGAGTGCCGCGGTCTGAAATAATAGAAGCTGGAACTCCGTGCAACCGAACAATCTCACGAAGGTAGATCTGAGCTAACCTCTCTGCGCCATAAGACGTCTGAACTGGCAAGAAATGTGCTGACTTAGTCAGCCTATCAACAATCACCCATATGGAATCAAACCCATGAGAAGTACGGGGCAAACCAACCACGAAGTCCATAGTAATCCCTTCCCACTTCCACTCAGGAATGGGAAGTCGCTGCATCAAACCACCAGGTCTCATGTGCTCGAACTTAACCAGCTGACAGTTCAAGCACCGCAATACAAACTCCGCTATATCCCGCTTCATACCACTCCACCAGTAAAGCTGCCTGAAGTCTCTATACATCTTCGTTGTGCCAGGGTGAATGGAGTATCTAGTACAATGTGCCTCGTGAAGTATCAACTAAATCAAATCACTAATCCTCGGAACACAAAGGCGGCTGTCAAACCTCAGAACCCCATCTGAATCTAGAGTAGCCCGACTGGTGTCACCCTGAACAACCCGATTACGAAGGTCACACAACTGCTGATCCTCAAAATGACGGCTCTGAATGTGATCAACCAAAGTAGAACGAACCTCAATACTGGCAAGAACTCTGCTAGGATCCGACAAGTCAAGCCTAACCAGACGGTTAGCCAAGGACTGGATGTCCAAGGCCAATGGTCGCTCTGAAACTGAAAGAGAAGCTAGGCTACCCATACTCACTGCCTTCCGACTCAAGGCATCCGCTACCACGTTTGCTTTGCCCGGATGATACAGAATAGTGAAGTCATAGTCCTTCAGTAAATCGACCCATCTCCTCTGCCTCGAGTTCAACTCCCGCTGACTCGTGATATACTGAAGACTACGGTGATCGGTGAAGATATCACAGTGAACTCCATATAAGTAATGTCTCCAGATCTTGAGTGCGAAAACTACCGCCGCCAACTCTAGGTCATGAGTGGGGTAGTTGCGCTCGTGAACCTTCAGCTGCCTCGACCCATATGCTACTACTCGACCCTGCTGCATCAACACACAACCAAGACCAACCCCAGAAGCATCACAATACACGGAGAAGCTCTGACCCTCAACCGGCAAAGTCAAAACTGGAGCTGAAGTCAATAAGGCCTTAAGCCTCTGGAAGCTATCCTCACACTGATCCGACCACTGAAATGGGACATCCTTCCTAGTCAGCATAGTCAAGGGTGCTGCTATGGAAGAAAACCCTCAACAAACCGTCTGTAGTAACCCGCTAACCCAATAAAGCTGCGAACCTCAGTAACAGTAGTAGGTCTAGGCCACTCAAAACCGCTGAAATCTTTCCTGGATCAACCCTAATCCCATCCTTCGACACCACGTGCCCTAGGAATGCAACTGATCAAGCCAAAACTCGAACTTTGAGAACTTGGCATAAAGCCGATGATCTCTCAAAGTCTGGAGTATAACCTCAAGTGCTGCTCATGCTCATCTCTACTAGCGAGTATACCAAGATGTCGTCTATAAAAACTATCACAAATGAGTCCAAATACGGCCAAGAACCCTGTGCATCAAGTTCATAAAGGTTGCGGGGGCATTAGTCAACCCAAAAGACATCACTAGGAACTCATAATGGCCATAACGTGTCTTGAATGCTGTCTTAGGGATGTCCTCCGCCCTAATCCTCAACTGATGGTAGCCGGACCTCAAATCAATCTTCGAAAACATGACTGAACCCTGAAGCTGGTCAAACAAATCGTCAATCCTCGGCAATGGATACCTATTCTTCACTGTCACCCTATTCAGCTGCCGATAATCTATACACATGCGCATCGACCCATCCTTCTTCTTCACGAAGAGAACAGGAGCACCCCAAGGTGACACACTAGGTCTAATAAACCCCTTAGCTAACAGATCCTGGAGCTGCTCCTTAAGCTCCCTCAACTCAGCAGGAGCCATACGGTAAGGAGAAATAAAAATGGGCCTAGTGCCCGGCTCTAGCTCAATAGCAAAATCAATATCTCTCTCAGGTGGAAGGCCTGGCAGGTCGGTAGGGAACACATCGAGGAAGTCTCTAACCACAGGAACGGACTCAGGAGAAGTGGGGTCAGCACTAACATCTCGGACATATGCTAGATAAGCTAAACACCCACGGGAAATCAACTTCCTAGCTCGAAGACAAGAGATGATCCCAGATGGTGCATGGCTAACAGAACCCTGCCACACAACCGGGGATACACCGGGCACGGCTATGGTAATGGTCTTGGCATAGCAATCCAAAACCACACGGTGAGGGGATAACCAGTCCATGCCCAGTATCACATCAAAATCTAGCATATCAAGAATCATCAAGTCACCCCAAGTCTCTGAATCACCAATAGATAACATACAAGATCTCACAATCCGATCCACTACTAAAGAATCTCCTACTGGGGTCGAAACAGAAACAGGAACAGATAATGGCTCACTAGCCAACCCCAAACAAGGCACAAAGTAGGCAGGTACATATGAACAAGTGGATCCAGGATCAAATAAAGCCATAGCAGGCTGATGGCACACAGAAATCGTACCTGTAATCACCGCATCTGAGGCCTCTGCCTCTGGTCTCCTAGGGACCGCGTAAAACTGACGACGACCTCCACTGCCCGACCGCCATCCCTACCACCTGCTTTGCCGCGCGGAGCACCACCTCTACCCTGACGACCACCCCCTCTAGCCGGGGGCTAAACTACCCGTAAAGGCTCGGCCAACTGAACTGTACCCTGCTGAGGGCAATCTCTAGCAAAATGACCTATCGCACAACAAGTAAAACAAGCCCCTAACGGCCTACTTATTCGAGATGAACCCGAAAATCCCGAATGACCACCATGACCTGATGCCCAAGAAACTGTACCCCTCGAAGACTGGCCTCTATAGCCCTGATGGCTGCCTTGACCCTGCTTGAACTGGGTACTACCGAAAGTCTGAAGGGAAGCCTGAACCAGTCGGCTGGACTGACCCTGGTATTGCTGTGGCTGATAACTCCGGCTCCACTGGCCAGGACCTCTACCACCATATCTGGAACCACTATAGACACCCTGATGTCGAGGTCTCTTATCTCTGGACCCCTGATCATGTCGCTGTAAGTCCTCCACAGTGTGGGCATAGTCTACGATAGCCTGGAATGACCGACCACTGGCAATCAATATCTCAGCTGGCTGCCTGATCTCTGGCCTCAAACCCCATACAAATCTGCGAATCCTATCAGCCTCGGTAGGAATGATCATAGCTCCGAACGGTGCTAGCTGATGAAAATGGGTCTCATACTCCCGAGATAGTCGTAGACCCCTGCGTAAGGTGAGTAAACTGCTCCCTGCGACGCTCACGATCACTCTGAGGTAGGAACTTGGCCATAAAGGCCTCATAAAACTCAGACCAGGTCAAAGGAGGTGACGATGGTGGTCTACAAGCAACCTGGGCCCTCCACCATAACTTCGCTGGGCCCTCTAACTGATAGGTAGTATAACCAACCCCGTGAGTCTCCAACAAACCCAAATGATGCAACATCTCCTCACAGGTAGTAATAAAGTCATGTGGATCCTGCCCAGAAGTACCAGCAAACCTCGGAGGTGCTAACCTCAAAAACCTACCCAACGCCTTCTGCTCTATCTCTGTCATAACTGGGCGAGGAGCAAGAGGCTGTGCAACAGATGGAACCGGAATGACCTCCGCACGGGGAGCCATAGTAGCCGACTGCGCTCCTAAGCTCTGTGCACCCAGGGCTCCCCCTGAGCGGATGTCTGCGCTACCTCAGCAGGCCGCTCTCCAATCACACCCAAAAGCTGTAAGAGTAATCCCCGAATAGCTGGAGACTGAGCTGCGACTGGAGCTGGCGCAGAAGTGGGCACTGGAGCAGGTACTGGAGCTGGCGCTGGAGCTGGCGCTAGAGCTGGTGGTACCTGGGCTGCCCCCTGAACCACATGCTGCTCGGGCTCTATCTCCACGCTAGCAGCTCTAGCAGGTGCCACTGATCGAGGGCGTCCTCGACCCCTAGCTGGAGTGGGAGGCTCATCTTCGCGTGATGCCGATGATCTCGTACGAACCATATGCTGGAGAATGAAGTAGAACAAATGAGATTTCCAGAAACTTCAAGGGTTCTATGCACGACACAGAAGCAATGAAAGAGTCGAATTTCCTAAAATGTCACTGTAGCCTCCCAAAGATTGAGTACGGACGTCTCCGCCCCGATCCGCAGGACTCTACTAGACATTGGCTCCTATACCGATGACACCGGTGAACCTAAAGCTCTGATACCAAGTTGTCACGACCCAATTTCTCGGTCATGATGGCACCTACAACCCCCGGTAGGTGAACCAATCCCCGTAGCCCAGAACAGTTAGTAATGGGCTACTCTCTAGCAAATAAAAGGGAACAAGACGAATAAAATAGATAACAGGGATATAAATATATACATATGCGGAAACTAAACCAAACCCCAAGACCTAGTATCATAGTACAGAGCCAAACTATATACATGGAGTGCAAATAAACCAAAACTATATATACAGATGTCCCTGAATGGTAATAGAGTACATGAAGCAAAAGATAAACTAAAGCTAAGCTCCGATCGCCAAGAGCTCACCCTCAGTCTGAAGTAGTCCCCAACAGATCTCCAAGCACGAATCACAACGATCTAACGGCGATGGCCCACGCTAGGATCTGCACCCAAAGATGCAGGGGGTAGGGGTGAGCACCAAATGCGAAGCATAAGGTACCCAGTAGGTATCATAGGCCGACTGGGCACATATAAGATAAAAGCGCAGTAATAGACAGAATAGAAGCAAGTAGTCACAGAAATCAACGAAAGGTACACAGGAACTAGCCCAGAGGGAAATCAACAGAACCACATGTGAGGCTAGCAAGCAGAATATACACACCAAAGGCACAGGTGAAAGTAAGAAACAACGCACCTGGGGTCCTTGCAATAACAGTGTATACAAAATAAGTTTACGAAATGGACGGTATACCGGTAACCTCAAGTGTAAGAAGAAGAGAGAAAGAGTAATAATAGGCATGCTCAGAGACATGAATCAAACTCAACTAATCATATCAATCTCAATCCAGAAACTAACAGTCTAGCAGTGACCTACCTCATACTTATCCATAATAGAGAACAACTCTGTAAGTAAATAACAAAAGTCTACCTACATTCCCCCGGCCGCCCATGCAACCGAGGAACACAAACAAGTGAAAACAAACCCTCCGGCATCCCATACTACCGGAGCGTACAATCAGCAAACAGAAAACAAGGGTGGAGACTCAACAATGAATGATATGATGCATGAAGATCTCAAGTGCCATGGTATCTCTGTATGTACCTCCATCGGCGCCGATCCAGCCCAGCAGGTAGGTTCCATGGAAGGACTCTGCCCGTATACCTCTACTCCACCGTATACCCCTCCTCCGCACACGTAGCCCGTAGCCCCTGGCCCGGATAGCAAGGTCCATGGAGATCCCAACCCCATACTAAAACTCAGTATCAGAACATGTATCAAGATAGAGACCCAGTCTCGATATCAAGATAGAGACCCAGTCTCGAATATGCATGCCCAGACCCTGTCCAGGACTAAAAATAGTAGGAAAATATCTCAAAAACCCTCCAAGGGTGCCCGGGCGTAGCCGGGTCTAAACAGTAAAAAGTCATCTCAGGTGCTCGGTCCGACCGAGGCTAAAAATCATCTCAAGTACAAGAAAACTCAACTAGCACCCCGGCCCTGCCGAGTCTAGCGATAATCATAAAACTGATGATTTTAAACATAATTTTACTTTCTTGCCCAAAAATCTCCACAAGTGAAATCAACCATTTCCAAATCATTTCCATCAAAAACGGGCCCCCCCGGGCCATGCAAGGTTTAGAAAACAGTGCCAGTAGGCCCGAAGCCAAAACCACAGTAAAACATGGATAAAACCTCTTTATATGCATGGAAATGGTATGATCACACACAATAGCTGCCCCGCAGCTCACAATCAACCTATCGACCCTGCACAGGCCCACAGCTACTCAGCAAGCATAACCAGCCTAGAAGGATAATTCTATGCCCGGGACTCGCGGACATTCCCAAATTCCCACCTTCTATGTTCCAGAGTCAATAAGGCCTCACAGGACCACAAGGGTAAATAAAATATATCGGCAAATACTACAAGCAACGGAGGAATAAAAATAGGCGGACATGAATAAAGCGGTCAAGGTTTGTGGTACCAACCTAATAAACCAACCCAAGGATGCCCATTAATACAATTTTATTTTATATATACGGAGTCTAGGGAAAATAAACCGTAACCTACCTGTCGTCCGACGACAAGCTGCTAGAATAACGATGTCCAAGCTCGAACCACTCCGAGAAAATCCAACACTAAATCGGGATCGGAATCGGATTTGGGATGGAACGACTTGACGTAAATAATTGATTTTCTTTCGGAGATTAAATAAAACGTGAAAACATTTTCTTCCCATCAAAACTTTTCAACAATTGTAAGTATATATGTGCATATGCACTAAGAAACGTTTAGTAGTAATACAGGGGCTCAAATCAGCCAAATATACATAAGTATATGTGCTGCCAACTTCCAAATGATGCCACTACTAAATATACTAGTTGCTGCCTTCATCTTCCACTTACACGTGGGGGTGGAGGTGGCAACCAATTTCATCCCGCTAAGTATATACTCGGGTATTGCATAAATTCGTGGTAAAATAAATATAATATTTTAAATATACCATAATTTATAGAAAATTATTTCAAACAAAACCTACTATATTATAATAATAAATTTTAACATACTTAAATTTACTATCTCCGTTAAAATATTACGGAGTATAAAAACTTTATAAAATAAATACGTAAACACTTATATCGTATCAAATATATTTTTCATAAACCTTTAAAATATTTTGAAAAGGCAATAATAATATAATTTTTACCAAATTCAACTTTTAAATAACGTATTTTCAAATAGACGCACGAGGCTAATAAAATTCTTAAGTTTAGGCTCGTAATTCGCCAACGCACGATTTTGATACTCAAGAATTCTCTCGGGATACTCCCTTATGTTTTATCACTGTTTCGGAACTGAAATGGCATTTTAAAATGTGAAGTCGAGGCTTAAATCGAGTTTAACCCGACCCGGTTCGCGACCCGGTTCGCAACCCGTTTTCTGCCAGACAGTCCGCGGTAAAACAGTCATAACTCCTTACTCCGAGATCAGTTGGACGTGAGGTTTTGTGCTTTGGAAACTAGACTCGTAGACCTTCGATTTGGTATTTCGGGGAACTTCTAACTCTATATATATTGAGAGAAAAGCCCTGACACATTTGACCCAAAGTTCAGAAAATTTTTTAAAGGTCTTACGATATCTTTTGTCGATTTGCTTGACTTCAAAACTCAAACGTGGAAATGACCGGAAGGGTCATTACAAGCAGACCTCCACCAAAGAACCCCTTCCCGACGTCTTGGCCAATGGGCCATCATGGGCACGACGCCCGTCGAGTAGCCCGTAAGGTGGCCCAGTTTCCTGAAACTTTTCAATTAATTATCAGGGGCATTTTGGTCATTTCCCACCCTATTATGTATTAAGTGAAGTTGTTTTGACTACTTTTAGAAGGGTTTTCACCCATATTACCCTAAGTCCCTCTTAAGTTCATCATTCTTCACTCAAAGAGGAAAATTTCTCTCAAGTTCAAGTCTCCAAGCTCCAAGCCAAGTCTCCTAATTTTTTTCCAATCAAGTGGGTACGTTTCCACCAAGGTATGTGGGTTTTTAACAATGGGATCCTTTCACCCTTGTACCCAAATTCCCCAATTCTTATTTTGAGTTTATGAAGATATGAAATTTGTGTTTTGATCTAAAATTGGGGAAAGTTTATGAAATCCGTTTCTACGTTTAAATTCATAGTTTTCTCTTAATTACCTATGATTTGATTATGATTCTCTTGTTTATTTTTAAAAGCCCAAGAATGAAAGTTGATTGCTAGCATAAACCCATGAATTTCCATGTTTTCAAGAGAATGTAGGCTACCTCACTCTGAGGTAGTGGTATGGTCTGCGTACACTCTACCCTCCCCAGACCCCACGATGTGGGAATACACTGGGTATGTTGTTGTTGTTGTTGTTGTTTTTGTTGTTGTCAAGAGAATGTAGGCATGATTAGATATCATGGCTATTATGTAATTATGAAGTTGCATGCCTAGTTCTTATGATTCTATGAAAATATATGTTTTATAAAAATTGAACTAGAGCTATGCAAAATTTTACAAGTCATGAATTATCAAAGTTTTTCCATTTTATGAATTATGATGCAAGGAAAGACACCCGATATTCCATTAATGCTCATGAGCCATTTTCTAAACTAAACCTCATGAGTAGTATGATGATCCGGGGTATGAACATGTCATGAACAAGTATGAACAAGTTTGGCATTAGATATGTCACATGTATATTAGATCATGTTATTATTATGTTTTGGGAGTAATATTTACCACCGAGAGACGAGGGTTCAGAGAACCCAAGTCCAAAACTACATTGCCACCGTAGGTTGCCCGTGTTGAGGCTTATGATGACAGGATCCTGGTATAACATGGTTCTAACCTTGGCAAGTTAGGACAACTCTTTCAGTGTGGGTACAAGACACTGAACTCCATGTAGATCAGTATGGTTTAATGTTGGTTAAGAGAAACTCCCACATGTTTATTTTCAAGCTATGAAGTTATATGAATCTATATTATGAAACTTAAGCTTTGTCTCATGTCTTATGTTTTATACCGTGATATTTATTTATGGTCCTTATTTATGTAACAAGTTCATTCTTAATCATGTTTTAAACTATTTTTATCATGACTCATGCATCGCTCACATACTTAGTACATTCTATAGTACTAACACATATTGCGCTGCATCCTTTCATGATGCAGACTCAGGTACCCCTTCTCAGCTTCATGGCTAGAGTCTCAGGTCACTTCCTCAGTCCGCTGTGATGAGTCCTCATGCTTTGAGGAGGGTTTTTTTGCTAACGTTAGCCTTACTTCTATACTCTGAGTTAGCTAGGGTCTTGTCCTAGCAACTCTTTATGTTATGATTAGAGGATTTCAGACATAGTTTGTATTCGAGTTCCCTTTTTGGATATTGTATGTTATGTGGCTCTTAGACCATTATTGATGTTTCCTTATTAGATTTCTGTATTATGCTTTTGCTTATCTTTTTTTATGCTTGAGAATGCTACGACCAAGGGTTAGCTTGGGATCCTTGTGGTCCCGAGTCCCATGTTACGTCTAGGGGGTAACCTCAGGGTGTGACAAACTTGAAATCAGAGCCTCAGGTTAAAGGGTCGTAGGATGTCTAAAAGCCGCATCGAGTAGAGTCTTTTTCATATATGTGAAGTGGGCCACACATATGAAGGGGAAGCTATGAGGTGTCTTAGAAAAACTTTACTTCTTTCATGGTCACATCGTGCGATAGAGCTTAATTCTAATGTTCCTCTAATCCTTATCTTATGTATTTCAGATTATACCTATTTGACGTGATATGCCTCCCCGAGCCGCTCAAAATGCCGCTCCTCAAGTTCCAGTTCTGACAGGTCAAGCACCTAGACACGAAATCTAAGATATCCTTTTTCATGCCACACCACTAGTAGTGCTGGCACAAATCACAATACATATTAGCTATCTCAAGATGAATAGAATACCTATAATAATGAGCCTCTTCCAAGATCAACCTGACCAGATCACCAACTCTAGGAATGCAAATACGACCTTTCAATCCTCCTAGCACCTTCTGAATCTAAGGTCGCCTTCCTAGCCTCACCACTCAACACCTTATCACGGACGATCCTCAACCTTGCATCATCAAACTGTTGTGCCCAAATATTCTCTAACAAGGAAGATCTAACCAACATGTTAGCCAAGGATTGGATGTCCACAACTAAAGTTCACTCCTCCGCTGCTAAGAATGCAAAGCTACCCATACTCACTGTCTTCTAGCTGAAGGAATCCGCTACCATGTTTGCCTTGCATGAGTGATAAAGAATGGAGATGCCATATTACTTCAGTAACTCTAATCATCTGCGCTGCCTTAAATTTAGATCCTTCTAGCTGAAGATATACTGAAGACTATGATGGTCAGTGAAGGTCTCACAATCCACACCATACAGATAATGCCTCTAAATTTTTAATGCAAAGACTACCGCCGCTAACTCCAAGTCATTAGTGGGTAGTTCCTCTTATGAACCTTTAGCTGTATGGAAGTATAAGAAATAACTCAACCCTGCTGTATAAATACACAACCCAATTTGACTCTACAATCATCATAGTACACTATCAACCACTGGCCCTCAAATAGTAGAGTAAGAATAAGAGCTGAAGTTAACAAGGCCTTGAGCTTCAAAAAGCTTGCCTCAGACTCATCGAACAACTTGAAAGGGACATTCTTTTGGGTCAATCTAGTCAATAAAGCTGCTATAGAAGAAAACAACTCTATAAACTGTCTGTAGTAACCTACCAACCCGATGAAACTACAAATATTGGTAGGAGAAGAAGTCCTAGCCCAATCACGAACTGATGCAATCTTCGGCAGATCCACCATAATCCTCTCTTTGGACACCATGTTCCTCAAGAATGCCACAGACTCAAGCCAAAACTCACACTTAGAGAATTTTGCATATAACTGATGGTCTCAAAAAGTCTGAAGTACAACTCTCAAATATTTATCATGCTCCTATCTACTCCTCAAATATACAAAGATGTCATTGATAAACATAACAATGAAGAAATCTAGGTAGGCAACAATGAAGAAATCTAGGTTGGCTCTGAACACTCAGTTCATATACTTTATAAATACTACTGGGGCATTAGTCAACCCAAAAGACATGACTAGGAAATCATAATGGTTGTACCGAGTCCTAAATGCAGTAATTGGGATATCCATAGCCCTAATCCTCAATTGATGATAATTGAATCTCAAGTCTATCTTAGAGAACACTGCTATACCCTATAGCTGGTCAAACAGGTCATCAATACGCGACATCAAGCACATGTTCTTAATGGTCACCTTATTAAGTTGCCTGTAGAGAATACACATATGCATGGACCCGTTATTCTTCTTCACAAACAAAATAAAAGCATCCCACAGAGACACACTAGGCCTGATGAACCCTCTACTCAACATGTCTTGGAGCTGATCCTTAAGCTCCCCCAACTTGGCTGGTGCCATCTGATATGGTGAAATAGAAATAGGCTGAGTGCCTAGCTCCACATCAATACCAAAGTCAATATCATTATCAGGAGGAGGACTCGTAGATCAAAGGGGAAAACATCCAAATACTAACAAACCATAGGAACTGACTCAAGTGAATATATGCTGGCTCTAGTATTGTGGACGTAAGCAAGATAAGATAAGCACCCCTTCCCAACCAACTATTGGGCACTCAGGAAAGATATAACTCCCCTCAGCATATGGCTATCAGCACCCTTCCATACTATAGGAGGGATACCTGACATCCTTAGAGTAATAGTCTTGGAAAAGAAATCCAAGACCGTATAGTAGGGAGACAACTAATCCATGCCTAAAATAACATCAAAATTAACCATATCCAGCACAACCATGTCTACCCAAGTTTCATACCCTAGAATAGTCACCACACAAGACTGATAAACATGATCCACTACTAAAGAATTTCCTACTAGGGTAGATACATGCAAAGGAACTGGCAATAACTCACAAGTAGACTTTAGATAGGTTTTGGCTCATAATGCACCTCTTTAACCCTGATATCCAGCTTTGGCGATGGTAATCTATCTTGGGCCTAAGCTGGCATGGTAGCTTATCCCTAACCTCAACCTCTGGGTCGACCTCTACCCCATCCCTTACCTGGGGCTCTAACTATTGGCATAAGGTCTCTATCATGACCCAAGTCTACACCCTAGATGCGACATGGTTCTTAGAGCCACAAGTAACCCCAAGCTAACCCATAGTCTGACATATACTAAACATTTTAATTAACAACAATATATGAGCGGAAACTAATCTGAATAACATGATAAGTTTGAAATGTAAACTAAAAATTTCTGAATAGACATATTATGTCTGAAATATAAAACTAACTATATAAGCTAAAATATGACTGTATGTCTGAAATCCTCTAACAAGATGAGTTGTTGGTATGAGCCCCCAACTAACTCTAATAGTCTAAAGACTGAGTTACTAACTAATAAAATTAGTATAAATCTTGTCATTAAAATATGAGGACTCACAAACTTTACTGCTGAGATGGTTTGAGAATAGTACTATCCACGGTTTGGATACTGAGCGCCTGAACCTATATTATCCAGCAATATAGTACAAGAAGTATGCGGTCAATACTTTGAATATACTGAGCATGTGGGATATGTAATATTCTAAGTATGCTGAACATGAAAGGATAATCTGAACATGTGAAATGTAACATGTAATGACCAAATAGATAAATATACAATTGAACAATAATGAACTGAATAAAATTATTACAAGGTCATGCAATAAATGAGTTTGAATTGTGGGAGATACTGTTAACCGACATACTCCAAGCTGAGCTAACTATGGGGCCAAACTGTGACCCTGGATGGAAGGTTGTTTGCACCTTGCCCAAGGTAGGAACACTAGCTGGCGTGGATCCAGAAAACTGATATCCAAAAGGATAAAGTGGTCAAGCCTGATCTGTTGAATGACCCTTTTATAACCTATGGTAGTGCCATAGTTCTAGAATTTAGGGACTTTTATTAAAGGTCTCACTCTTAACTGGATAGAAAATATTAAAATTTTGAGAATGAAAGAAAATGATAAATTTGAAAGCATTCTTAATCATATAATTCTGAAGGACCGAATGATTGACTAAAAATGCATGAAATCCTAAACTAATCAGGTGTTCATAACCCACAATCCTTAGGAATTGAATTATTCATAACAGTTCTATCATCTGAATAAAGTATGCAATTTATAACATAGTTAAAATCATGAATCATGCAATATATTAAGGGTTTGAGAATTATAAGTACACAAGGACGCTAGATTTCAAGGAAACATGTATTAAAGATTCGTATATAATAAGAAAGCTGAAGTACAAATGAATTCACAAAATTAATAAACCCTAGGATCTGAAGAATAAAGCTGAACTGAAGAACATAGTTAAGTTCGGGACTCAAAGGATGAAAGGGAACCCATTGATGAAATCCCACATACCTGAGAGAAAAATCCTTTGGTGAAATCCTTGGGTTTGAAACCAGAAGTTGAGGAACCCAACTGCTTGCTTTGGAGAAGAAAAGAATTGTTTTTCTTCTGCTTTTGTTAAGTGTCGATCAATATCTGAGGGAATAAGGGATTTGGGTAGTTTAGGCTTAAATATTAGGCTTAGGATAGTTATAATGAAATTCTTTTGGTTTTAAAAATGGTAGGGAATGTGTAGAATAACACTAGAAAAACTTAACTAAAATTGCTAAAAAATATGCGAACTAGATTCCACAAATGGGAATCACGGTCCGTGGATGGTTCCACGAGTTGTGGGACCTTATCATGGTTCTTAGGCCTTTTTGCTGGGTTGCAGGTCTGATTCCATCACACCTATCCACGGCCCATGGACTATTCCATGGTTCGTGGAAGCTGATTGTGGTTCTCAGGCAAAAGAGGACCTTGCAGGTCTAATTTCACAAAGGGAAATGACGGCCCATGGTTTGATCTTTGGCCCATGGATCCCTCTCATGGTTTAAGATCTGAGGTCTAGTCTGCAGGTCTCTTTCCAAAGACACGATCCACGGCCCGTGGACTATTCCACAGTCCGTTGAAACCGTCTGTGGTTCTTGTTCAATCACTTTGACAGTTCACACTTAGGATTTCTAGTCTGGTTCCAGGCTTTGAATTTTTTTTGGTGTTACAGTCTCCTCGTCACCTGCTGCTGATCTCGTACAAACCATCTGAACAACAAGTGGCCATGAATGACTGGAGGGTCAATATGGGTGGCTCGTAATAGGTACTATATTAGTAAAATATGCAGAAGTGTAGTATGAGTACCAAAACATGAGGTACTCAGTAGGAATCCTAGGTTGACCGATAGGGGCAGATTTACCTTGGTCTTAGGGGTGTCACGTGACACTGCTTCCTTGATTTTTTTTTACTATATATATATATATAGAAAATTAATAAACAAAACAAAAATGGAACATATAATTATTAAAAGGACACTGCTTGTAAACAAAGTTGGTCAGTGGCCTGATGGTTAGGCGCTGCAATTCCATGTTGGAAGTCACGGGTTCGAACTTGCGCAACCTCTTTTGTTTTGTTTCAACTGGCAGAAAGGCCCAATTCAATGGTGACACCACTTATTAAAATTATACGTACGCCACTGTCGACCAAGCTTAGAAATATAATATATAATATAAACTACGTGAAAGTAAACTAGCTACAGGGATCCTCCTAAATTTAGTAATTATAGAAAACAAAACTATCTAAACTTAAGGTGAAGATAATAATAATTAATAAAGACAACAGGTATTCGGCGTACATACAAGCAAATGCAATGCATTGTGAGATGATATAATATATGATGTGGCCAAAGTAGAAATATAAAAAACTGGTATTTGGTGCCCCAGGCGCCCAAAATTTAATCTCGGACTCATCAACATATGCATAAAAGTAAAACCCGGATATGTGCTCGTTGGACCACCCGAAATGAAACATTGGACTCATCAATAGAAAGTAAATGGAGAAAAGGTCCGGAAACGTCCCTCAGATCAGCGTAAAAAGTAGTACCTTTCTTTCTTTTCCAAAACCAGTGATGAAATATGAGAAAATTCCTTTGAAATCCAAAAATCATAGTACGCATAGAAAATCTAAAGTTTAAAATCGAAAAATACCTTATTTTCCAAAATTTCCATATCACTATCCATGTAAATGCACTATGAACATGTAAATTTCCAAATTTAGAGAATAAAAAACACCCTCCAAACAAGAGAACTAACCTAGAACCTTATCCAATCCGTACTATGATCTCGGGACCATAGTTACACAATAACAACAATAAAAGCAGAAACAAAACTAAAAGCATAAAATTAACAGTAAGAGCGAGGCTAAAGCACCCTAAACTAAGGATAAGCAGTAATAATTCTATCTACTGTCCAAGAATTGCCAATTATACAAAGACAAGATTTTTAGCGTAATTCTAACCTTAAACTTAACCTTACATTCAAGTAACTTATAAAAATCAAGTCTAAGGAAAAAACATTATAACCTACCTCGGGGTCGTACTGCAAGCATGAACCGTCAATCATGTGCCTTCCCCTTTTAACAGGCCTCATAATGGTGCCATGCTATCATAAATACAATCTTGGTGTCAAGATGAGAAGAATGACACCCATATTGCTCTACAGAAATTTAGGCAAGAAATCGGGTTGGAAAATGACCCTCGGGGCCTTCACAAAAAAATAGAAAACAAATTTTAGAATTATGTTTGTAGCAGGATTATAAACCCATGCCTAAAAGGAATTTAAAAAAGGAATTTATGAAATCTAAACATAAGATAACATGAATTTAAAGAAGCAAAAGTAGTGTGGAATAATAAGGAACTTACTAGAACAATGAGGGATTAAATGGAAGATTGAACCATCTCACAAGATCTTAATCAATGGAAAAAATTCAGAAAAGTGGAGGAGAATACGAAGTTTATCATATATATATATAGCTTCCAAACACAAGCATTCGCGCACAAGGGGAGGCCACTGCACATGCAGCCTCGCATAGGTGGCCTGGCCCTCGCGCATATGAAGGTCAAGTGCAGGCCAGGCTCGTCGCCTCTCCTACACAAATGCGGGCACGCATAGGCGGCCTAGGGACACATATAGGGAAATGGGAAAAAAGGTGGTGCCCGGCGCCTCTTCTAAGTGTACGCAACCAACCCCTCGCATAAGCGAAGGGTTGTGTACTAGTGTAGCAGTTGCAGCAAACCAACAAATTTTCCCCACTTAGGAATGCCTCAATTGGACCTTCGTGATTTATCTGGGGTCCCACAGATACAAATAAACTATGCCACCTTACCAAAAATAGCATTCCAAACTCAACAAAATTGATAAAATTTCCAAAGGAGATCATTCTAATGAAAAGTGAGTCCCACGCCCAAAAACCAACTTTTACAAAAAAGGAACCCAATAGCTCAAAATGAGTCTGGAAGTCTCGGGACCCAAACCAGGGTCACTCTAGCCCAAAGTCAACGTTCCAAATCTAACAACGCTTGCGGGATTTCCATCTGAGGTCGTCTTCACTAAATGTTGACCAAAGTCAATCCTACTAGCTTTAAGAGTTTCAAAACAGGAAAATGGGCCTAAAACATGAACAAATTGCTCGAGAACCAAACTGTCAGTCTCGGCAAGTTATAAATAACGTGTAGCTCCTATAGGAAAAGCGAAAATAAAAGATTCCACCTCACATTATTGATTTACTTTCAGAGAACTCAGTCCTTGGTCTAATTCTTGCTCCTAAAAAGTGACGGAAAAAGCGACGCTGTCCGTCGCTGTTCTATTTTTTTACAAATACGACGGACAATGTCTCTTTGTCCGTCGCTTTTTTGGCAATTTTTTGTGCCAAAATAATTTACAAATGATTAGTTTTTATTTTTTATTATAAACGACGGACAGCGTTGCAATTATTAAAAAAAAAAAAATTTAAAGAAAGCGATGTTGTCCGTCACTTTCTTTAAAATTTAATTTATATTAAGAAAAAAGAAAAGCAACGGACAACATCGCTTTTGTCTGTTGCTTTTCGGTCAATATGCGGTCAACTCATTTAAAAAAGTGACGGACAAAAGCGACACTATCCGTCGCTTCTTTAATTATACAGAGACCCTGTATATTGACCACTGCTCCTCCACCACTGCACCACTACTCCAGCGCTCCTCCGCCACTGCTCCTCCACCACCGCTCCCTCCACCGTCATCCTCCTCCCTCCAACATCCTCATATTTTGAGGTTAGTTGTTTTGTTGATTTGAAGGTTAGAGTTTAATTTGGGTATTTTTATTTTCGAAAATTGATAATGTATTCTAGACTAGGGTATGTTGTTGTTGTTGACTTTAGACTATGGTTGATATGTTGTTGTTGTTGTTGTTGAATTCTAAACTAAGACTTTGAGAAATTGATAGTGAAAATTGATATATGAAAAAATTGATAGTGAAAAATTCCTTTTTTAGGTTACATTTTAAATTTATGAACTTTAATTAGTTTAGGCTTGCTATTAGTTTGTGAACCTTAGTTTAGGCTTTCTATTAGTTTGTGAACCTTAGTTTAGGCTTGATAATTAGTTTGTGAACCTTAATTTAGGATTGCTATAATTAGTTTGTGAACCTTAATTTAGGTAATGCTTGCTATTAGCTTGTGCACCTTAGTTTAGGTTCTTTTTTGAACTTGAATTATATAGGTTCTTGAATTAAGTACTTGAATTAGATTATTAGTTTTCAACTTTAGGTTCTTTTTTGAACTTGAATTAGGTACTTGAATTTTGAACTTGAATTTGGAATTAGGAGTTAGAACTTGAATTTGGAATTAGGACTTAGAACTTGAATTTGGAATTAAGATTTGGAACTTGAATTAGGATAAGGTTCTTGAATTAGATTATTAACTTGAATTTGGAAGTTGAATTTGAAACTTGAATTTGGAATTAGAATTTGGAACTTGAATTAGATTATTAACTTGAATTAGGATTAGGACTTGAACTTGAATTTGAAATTAGGTTCTTGAATTAGGATTTGGAACTTGAATTAGGATTAGGACTTGAACTTGAATTTTGAATTAGGTTCTTAACTAGGATTTGGAACTTTAATTTAGAACTTGAATTTGGAACTTGAATTAGGATTAGGACTTGAACTTGAATTTGTAATTATGTTCTTGAATTAGATTATTAACTTGAATTAAGTTCTTGAATCTTAGTGTTTTAAAGTTAAGCTTTTTTAAGTTAAGTTTGTTAGTTTAAATTGTTAGTTTTGAGTTAAGAATTAGTTTTCAACTTTAGAATTTGGAACTTGAATTTGGATTAGGACTTGAACTTGAATTTGGAATTAGGTTCTTGAATTAGATTATTAACTTGAATTAAATTCTTGAATCTTAGTTTTTTTAAGGTAAGCTTTTTTAAGTTAAGTTTGTTAGTTTAAATTGTTAGTTTTGAGTTAAGAATTAGTTTTCAACTTTAGGTTCTTTTTGGAACTTGAATTTGGAATTAGGTTCTTCAATTAGGATTTGGAACTTTAATTTGGATTAGGACCTGAACTTGAATTTGGAATTAGGTTCTTGAATCTAAGTTTTTTTAAGTTAAGTTTGTTAGTTTAAATTATTAGTTTTGAGTTAAGAATTAGTTTTCAACTTTAGGTTCTTTTTTGAACTTGAAATTTGAACTTGAATTTGGAATTAGTTTCCTGAATTAGATTATTAACTTTAATTAGTTTCTTGAATCTTAGTTTTTTTTAAGTTATGTTTTTTAGGTTAAGTTTGTTAGTTTTAATTGTTAGTTTTGAGTTAAGAATTAGTTTTCAACTTTAGGTTCTTTTTTGAAACTGAATTATGTACTTTAATTTTGAACTTGAATTTGGAATTAGGATTTGGAACTTGAATTTGGAACTTGAATTATGATTAGGACTTGAACTTGAATTTGGAATTAGGTTCTTGAATTAGATTATTAACTTGAATTAGGTTCTTGAATCTTAGTTTTTTTAGGTTAAGTTTTTTTTAAGTTTAGTTTATTAGTTTAAATTGTAAGTTTTGAGTTAAGAATTGGTTTTTAACTTTAGGTTCTTTTTTGAACTTGAATTAGGTACTTGAATTTTGAACTTGAATTTGGAATTAGGACTTAGAACCTGAATTTAAAATTAGGATTTGGAACTTGAATTAGTATAAGGTTCTTGAATTAGATTATTAACTTGAATTAGGTTCTTGAATCTTAATTTTTTTAAGTTTAGTTCGTTAGTTTAAATTGTTAGTTTTGAGTTAAGAATTAGTTTTCAACTTTAGGTTCTCTTTTGAACTTGAATTAGGTACTTGAATTTTGAACTTGAATTTGGAATTAAGATTTGGAACTTGAAATTGGAACTTGAAATTGGAACTTGAATTAGGATTAGGACTTGAACTTGAATTTGGAATTAGGTTCTTGAATTAGATTATTATATTGAATTAGGTTCTTGAATCTAAGTTTTTTTTTAGTTAAGTTTTTTTAAGTTAAGTTTGTTAGTTTAAATTGTTAGTTTTGAGTTAAGAATTAGTTTTCAACCTTAGTTTCTTTGTTGAACTTTAATTTTGAACTTGAATTTGGAATTAGGATTTGGAACTTTAATTTGGAACTTGAATTTGGATTAGGACTTGAACTTGAATTTGTAATCAGGTTCTTGAATTAGATTATTATTTTGAATTAGGTTCTTGAATCTTAGTTTTTTTAAGTTAAGTTTGTTAGTTTAAATTATTAGTTTTGAGTTAAGAATTAGTTTTCAACTTTAGGTTCTTTTTTGAACTTGAATTAGGTACTTGAATTTTGAACTTGAATTTGGAATTAGGATTCGGAACTTGAATTTGGAACTTTAATTTGAAACTTGAATTATGATTAGGACTTGAACATGAATATGAAATTAGGTTTTGAATCTTAGTTTTTTTAAGTTAAGCTTTTTTAAGTTAATTTTCTTAGTTTAAATTGTTAGTTTTGAGTTAAGAATTAGTTTTCAACTTTAGGTTCTCTTTTTAACTTGAATTAGGTACTTGAATTTGAACTTGGATTTCAAATTAGGATTTGGAACTTGAATTTGGAACTTGAATTAGGATTAGGACTTGATCTTCAATTTGGAATTAGGTTCTTCAATTAGATTATTAACTTAATTTAGGTTCTTGAATCTTAGTGGCCGTTTGGCCATAAAAACAAAATACCAAGTTGGAGTTGGAGTTGAAGTTGGCCATGAATATAAATTGGAGTTGTTTTTCACTTTTTGTGAGAGAAGTGAAAAATGAAAAAAGTAAAAACACCTTTTTGTTGTTTACCATGCACTCGTCGACACCATTTTTTTATGGCCAAACACCATTTCCGTAATTCAACTCCGAAAAACAAAAATCATGGCCAAACACCCTCTTAGTTTTTTTAAATTAAGCTTTTTAAAGTTAAGTTTGTTAGTTTAAATTGTTAGTTTTGATTTAAGAATTAGTTTTCAACTTTAGGTTCTTTTTTGTACTTGAATTTTGAACTTGAATTTTGAACTTGAATTTAGAACTTGAATTTTGAACTTGAATTAGGTACTTGAATTTTGAACTGAAATTTTGCATTAGGATTTGGAACTTGAATTTGGAACTTGAATTTGAGACTTTAATTTGGTACTTGAATTTGGAACTTGAATTAGGATTAAGACTTGAACTTGAATTTGGAATTTGGTTCTTGAATTTGATTATTAACTTAAATTAGGTTCTTGAATCTTAGTTTTCTTAAGTTAAGTTTTTTTAAGTTAAGTTTGTTAGTTTAAATTGTTAGTTTTGAGTTAAGAATTAGTTTTCAACTTTATAGGTCCTTTTGGTGGACCTTTTATGTGTTTAATGAAATTTTTACTTTATTTTTAGTTTGTTGTTGATGTTGTATTTGTTTTATGAATGTTGTGGCAGCAATTATTGCTGGTTTGGGCTGTATTGAATTAGATTTTTAAATGGCAGGTGGTGCATATTGAAAATGCAGTTTTTTGCAGCTGGAAAAAATGTAGAAAAGCGATAGACAACGTCTCTTTTGTCCGTCGCTTTACTATGATTTTTAAAATAAATTCCCAGAAAAAGCGACGGACAGCGTCGCTTTTCTGGAAAAAAAAATACCAGGAAAAGCAACGTTGTCCGTCGCTTTGTTCTTCAAGTTCAAGAACAAAGCGACAGACTGCATCGCTTTTCTGGAAAAAAGAAATAAATAATATTGCATCGCTTTTTTATTTGCGATGCAGTCCATCGCTTTTAAAGCCACGCTGTCCATCATTTTTTAAAAAGCAACAGGACAATTTCCCACGTAAGTGTGATAACGCCCAAACTACACCTCAAATTACGAAGCGTAAGCGGTCGTCGTCAAATATAGAACCCAACAGAGGTTGGGGTCGATCCCACAGGGAATAAGGTGCAAATTAGGTCGTTCGTGAATTAGATGACTAGTAGTCAATAGTTTCCGGTAAATAGGGGGGGGGGGTTTGTGTGATCAATATGTGAACAAAAACACTAAGAACGTATGCGTGAAAATCAATATGAGAGAGAACTAGGGAAGTGTTCACCATGGCGTTATAACAATGTCGATTCAAGCTTAACCGGGTTCTTTCTTATATGCGTGTCACGATGTGATTGAATTAATGGTATCATCTAAACGTTTCTCAACCAAATAGATGAATTTCCTTTTCAATTCTCTCGAACTTGAAAAGGTGAGCTTTTATATTTCAATCCTAATCATCAAGTAAATTAATCTAGTTACAGCATTAATCATAAAACGAGAGTTGGTAGTCTCGAATCCTCGTAGTTAACCAAATTTCCCGGTTTTAATTTCTTTACACAAGCAAATTAAACCTAGGCATGTTCTAATATTTGCAACCACTAGAAAACGTGAAGAATAAATGATTAAAAACGTGACAATCATAAATATTGAACCCGACGCTACCCGAAATCTATATCGCTACTTTAGCCATGGCTCCCACAACCCGAGTTGTGGGAAGTTAGTTAATCATGCTTTGATGGAAAGAAAAGAAATTCATATTCATAATAAAGAGAAAAGAGATTCTTACAATATAATGAAAACAAGCTTCAATTATCCAAGAACAAGAAAACCAAGATCCCAAGAACAATCAAGAACACGATTTAAGAAGAAGAAAACATGTTCTTGCGTGTTTCCTTCTCTTAAAAGTAGACTAAAAATCTCCTAAAACTATTGGGTAATGAATAATAAAATAAACCTAACATATGATATTTATAGTAGTCCAGGAAATAAACCCAAAAATAGAATTTACGGAATCCGCGTAAAACTTGGCGGCCAACCTTGACGGACCGTCACCTTGGTGACTGGCCGTCACAGTGGCCGTCACCACTAGGCAGTGGTGCTGCCTCACTTGACGGCCAACTTGACGGACCGTCACCTTGGTGACTGGCCATCACAGTGGCCGTCACCACTAGGCAGTGGTGCTACCTCACTTGACGGCCAACTTGACGGACCGTCACCTTGGTGACTGGCCGTCACCTTGGTCGTCACTCTTATCCAGAGGCGCTCTTTTGATTGTATTTCCTTTCTTTCCTATGTTTGTCTCCATTTTTTGCAAATATAACATAAAAACATCAAAAACGATGACAGTTGCTTGAAAACTCGCGATTATTCTTAGTTAAAGGAGGCTAAACGTGTCGTAGAATGGCGGTACATCAACACCCTAAACTTAAAACGTTCGCTTTTCCTCAAGCAACATCACAAAAAAACCAAAACGATGACTCAACTAAGCAAACAGACTTGTGTCCCTAGCAAATCATGGCCCTTCAACAGTTCATTAACTTTTAAATCAAGCCCCCTAGTAGCACACACATGTATGAACCGTTAACTTGCAAGGATCCAAACATGTCATTCCTATATGATAGAATGTTCTCCATACACACGCGCAGCTATCCTAACAGTCAATAGACAATACGGACATCTTAGTGCCCTCACCATAAAGAAGTCCCACACACAAGATTTAGGACTAGGTAAGGCGCTCACACTCACAAACGAGTTCAAACAATGCACATGCGATGCCATAAGCTTGCCCTTACTATTCTATTTTAGTTTTTCAGAAAGCCGCTCAGGATCACTACAGGACTTGTTTAGGCTTGTAATGAGGCTTCGGATGCAGGTAGGATACGTTTGGGGAATAGTGACTAAACCCTCCTTGGAATTACCGACCTACCATTTCCACATAACTTTGCTTTTTCCATCCTTATTCACCTCTTTATTCCCTTCTTTCTAGCTACAGGTGCGGCCTCTTTATTTTGACACTTCTTTTTGTTTATTTTTCATCTCTTTTTTTTTGTTTTTCTTCATTTCTTTATCTTTTTCTTAGACACACACCACCTGGAATTTTCATTCTATTCACAACCAATCTTATCCATCCTATTTTTCTTATCATTTACCTCTATAGTAGCCACCCTCAACTTAGGCTGATTGCCTGAGTTGAGGTGCACGATGTCCAAGGAAGGACCAGGGCCAAAACAGGGATTCAAAGTTAAACAGGTACGGTGACAGGTTATTGAACGAACAGGGTCAATTATGGCTCAAACAGGGATCAAAGGGATTATTTACATTTGGACGGTCTTATAGGCTAAGTTGACTGCACACAAAAAGGGCCTGTGATCCTTTCCTAAGCAACCAACTTCAAACTTAACAAAATAGACCGGGCAAGTTCTAGATGCATGCACAGAGTAAGAATTTATAACAATACGCTCACACACACTTGGCACCAAGAAACCATACCACTACCAACTATCAAGACAACAACTTGGCTTAAGCTTACTTATTCCAATCATAACCACACAATGACATTAACGGATCCAGACAGTCAATCGTTTCAAACATAAGTACAAAATCAACTTTTTCAGAGGGGGCTCCTTTTAGTACATTTTCCAACAAAAATGCCATGATTTCTATAGACACTAGAAAACAACTAAAAATTTAAACGACAACCTAAACATGCCGGTTCTACTAGATAGCACACCGAAGGGAAAAGAAACTCGGCAACAAAAACTTTCGGTGGTGAAAGACTCACAGGTAACCCAACACCCTCAACTTAGACTCATGCATTGTCCCCAATGCATACATGTGAAAACTAAAGCTGTGAGAGAAAGGAATACCTGTGAAGTCCATGGGGCTCAGAGTCTGGCATGATGTTGGAGGCCGCCAGGGTCTCCAAAGCAGGCGAAATTGATGGAATAGGTGCCAGCTACCCCATCTCATTGAGCTCCAACTTCCTCTTTTATCGGTTCCGCAGCTAGTCGCGGCAGCTTCTTTACTCTTTCTTTGCTGGTTTTCTTGTGGTGTTTTCTCTTCCTTGATTTGTTTTCACCGCCTTCCTTTACATGTTTCCCTTCTTGCGATCGCCACCTCATTCTTGTAACCGCTAGGGTCTCGACAGGACCCTTCTCCTTGATATGTAACTCCGCAGGGGCTTCATCAACCACCTCTATAACCGCGACCACTCTCATGTCTCTTGGTTGCTTCATCAACTTACACGCATCAAACTTGACCAATTCATTGTTTAATCTGAACGTCAGTTTATTTCTTTCCATGTCGACCAACACTCTTGCAGTAGCTAACAATGGTCGTCCCAAGATTATGGGAACTTCAAAGTCCACTTCGCAGTCTAAGATCACAAAGTCGGCCGGGAATATAAACTTACCAACCTTGACCAGCACATCAGATAATATTCCCACTGGTCGCTTTACTGAACGATCAGCCATTAGCACCCTCATGGTAGTTGGTTTGGGCGCTCCCAAACCCAATTGTTTGTATACTGCTAGCGGCACCAAGTTGATGCTAGCACCAAGATCACATAAGGCTTTTTCAAAGTTGATTTTTCCAATAGTACAGGGAACAGTAAAAGCACCTGGATCTTCCTTCTTTTCAACTAATGATCTTGAAGAAATAGCACTGCAGTGGTGGAGGTTATCTTCTGGTTCAAAGCTTGCTGACCTCTTCTTGGTAATCAAGTCCTTCATGAACTTGGCATATTCGGGCATTTGTTCAAGAGCGTCCACCAGAGGGATGTTGACTGATATCTGCTTCAGCATGGTCATGAAGTTTAGGAACTTGCTATCGTCCACTTTCTTCTTCAAACGCGGAGGTGGTGGCCGAGGCATCATAGTTGGAACCTTTTTAACTTCCTTGCTTTTATCCGTGAGCCTTTGCGTAGCATCCTCCACCACATTGTCATCCGCAACATCACTTTGAGTCTGAATTACCGGATGTGATTCCGATAACGTTTTACCGCTTCTTGTAGTGATCGCCATACAACTCCCATCCTTCCTCGGATTTTGAACGGTGTCACTCGGCAAGGTACCTGTCCTCCTTTGATTTAGAGATGCCGAGATTTGACCCATTTGCTGTTCCAATTGCTTGATCGAGGTGGAACGTGAATCCACTACCTGACTCATTGTTGATAATTCAGTCCTCATCTCCTTTACCGTGGATTCGGTCGATTCCACTTTTAGCAGCATCTTAGCCATCATGTTCTCTAGTTTGGAAGTCCCTATCTCAGTGTTAGCTCTTTCCCGGTTACCAGGTGGTACATACAACCCACCTCTATCAGTGTTATTCTTCCAGTTCCCCTGATCACGATCTCTGTAGCCAGCTTTTTCATAGTAGTTGTCCTTCTGATAGTTCCGACCTTGGTTTCCTTGGTCGTTGGCCTGGAAACCACCCAAATAATTCGCCTCCTCATCATATTCAAACTCTGCTGCTCTACCTTGGGAACCTACAACTTTCACCTTTTCGATACCTCCTGACAACAAATGCTTTGTCAGTAGGTCCATTTGCGTCTTCAGATGGGCCATATCTTAGTCCCGCTCTTCCTTTTTCATGCGCTGCTCTGCTGACATACCAACTGCATAAGTGCTAGTTGCTACCTCTGTACTGCATAAGTGCTAGCTGCTACCTCTGTATCACGTGTATGCCAGGCCCTGTTGGTTTTGGTGAGCCTGTCCAAAATAGCTGTGGCATCGGCAAAAGTGAGACCCATAAACGCTCCACCTGCTGCATTATCCAATGTTGGCTTGGTAGCCGAATTCAGTGCCCTGTAGAATGTCTGCATCAAAAAATTGTCGTTCAACTGATGGTTCGGGCATTGTGTCAGATTCTTCTTGAACCGCAACCAAGTCTCATGTAACGCCTCATGAGATTGTTGTCTAAAGTTGCTAATCTCGTGTGACGACATCTATGATTGTGAAATTAAGGAATGAACAGTTGCAACAATCATGTTCAATTTCTTTTGACAGTTTTAGATTGTGGTGATTTCATCCCTCAACTGTATCATCCTAGAGGGAGGAAAGAACCTTTCTAGGAAAACTCCTTTCAACTCTCCCCAAGTTGTGATAGATTCGGGGGTTAGCTCTGTCAACCATAACGCTTCCTCATCAGACAGAGACAACGGAAACAACTTGAGCCTGATCGCTGTCTGACTTACTCCAGGCAATTCGAACGACTTGCAGATACCCACAAAATTCATCAGGTGCCGGTTTTGATCATCACCAGCAACACCACGGAACACTCCTCTCAAATTCAACAGCTGAATCATTGTTCTAGTGATGTTGAACTTGGCCCCGGGTGCTAGCGGAGGAAACGCAATAGCGCCCGTGGCACCAACTCCATCTAAGTCGACCTCCTCATCATTCAACTCAATGTCGACCTCAAGACCACCAGTATTCAAATGTTGTTGGGCTTACTGAGCCGCAGCGAGTCTCGCTGCCTCTTGTTGTTGCTCATTCATGTTTCGCCTTATCGTTCTTGCACGCTCGGGGTCGTAGGGTAATATTGGTTCACCCGAGCGTCGGGTACTTGTCATGCACAACTATGTACCCTGCAACAAACAAAAACAACAAATAAAAATAAAAGCATGAAATATGACTAAGAGTCAAATAAACACACCAAACTTAATAAACAACCGTATTCCCCGGCAACGGCACCAAAATTTGATAACGCCCAAACTACACCTCAAATTACGAAGTGTAAGCGATCGTCGTCAAATATAGAACCCAACAGAGGTTGGGGTCGATCCCACAGGGAATAAGGTGCAAATTAGGTCATTCGTGAATTAGATGACTAGTAGTCAATAGTTTCCGGTAAATAAGGGGGGGTTTGTGTGATCAATATGTGAACAAAAACACTAAGAACGTATGAGTTAAAATCAATATGAGAGAGAACTAGGGAAGTGTTCACCATGGCGTTATAACAATGTCGATTCAAGCTTAACCGTGTTCTTTCTTATATGCGTGTCATGATGTGATTGAATTAATGGTATCATCTAAACGTTTCTCAACCAAATAGACGAATTTCCCTTTCAATTCTCTCGAACTTGAAAAGGTGAGCTTTTATATTTCAATCCTAAACATCAAGTAGATTAATCTAGTTACAGCATTAATCATAAGACGAGAGTTGGTAGTCTCGAATCCTCGTAGTTAACCAAATTTCCCGGTTTTAATTTCTTTACTCAAGCAAATAAAACCTAGGCATGTTCTAATGTTTGCAACTACTAGAAAATGTGAAGAATGAATGATTAACAACGTGACAATCATAAATATTGAACCCGACGCTACTCGGAATCTATATCGCTACTTTAGCCACGGCTCCCACAACCCGAGTTGTGGGAAGTTAGTTAATCATGCTTTGATGGAAAGAAAAGAAATTCATATTCATAATAAAGAGAAAAGAGATTCTTACAATATAATGAAAACAAGCTTCAATTATCCAAGAACAAGAAAACCAAGATCCCAAGAACAATCAAGAACACGATTCAAGAAGAAGAAAACGTGTTCTTGCGTGTTTCCTTCTCTTAAAAGTAGACTAAAAATCTCCTAAAACTATTGGGTAATGAATAATAAAATACACCTAACATAGGGTATTTATAGTAGTCCAGGAAATAAACCCAAAAATAGAATTTACGGAATCCGCGTAAAACTTGGCGGCCAACCTTGACGGACCGTCACCTTGGTGACTGGCCGTCACAGTGGCCGTCACCACTAGGCAGTGGTGCTTCCTCACTTGACGGCCAACTTGACGGACTGTCACCTAGGTGACTGGCCGTCAGAGTGGCCGTCACCACTAGGCAGTGGTGCTGCCTCACATGACGGCCAACTTGACGGACCGTCACCTTGGTGACTGGCCGTCACCTTGGTCGTCACTCTTATCCAGAGGCGCTCTTTTTATCGTATTTCCTTCCTTTCGTACGTTTGTCTCCATTTTCTTCAAATATAACATAAAAACATCAAAAACGACGACGGTTGCTTGAAAACTCGCGATTATTCTTATTTAAAGGAGGCTAAATGTGCCGTAGAATGGCGGCACATCAAAGTGATGCCATCGCTCTTCCGTCGCTTTTGGCCATAAAAGCGACGGCCAACGTCCCTTTTGGCCATCTCTTTTTTGCCATCCCTTTTGGCTATCGCTTTTCCGTCGCAGCAATTATTGCTGGTTTGGGCTGTATTGAATTAGATTTTTAAATGGCAGGTGGTGCATATTGAAAATGTAGTTTTTTGCAGCTGGAAAAAATGTAGAAAAGCGATGGACAACGTCTCTTTTGTCCGTCGCTTTACTATGATTTTTAAAATAAATTCCCAGAAAAAGCGACGGACAGTGTCCCTTTTCTGGAAAAAAAAATACCAGGAAAAGCAACGTTGTCCGTCGCTTTGTTCTTCAAGTTCAAGAACAAAGCGACAGACTGCATCGCTATTCGGGAAAAAATAAATAAATAAAATTGCATCGCTTTTTTATTTGCGATGCAGTCCATCACTTTTAAAGCCACGCTGTCCATCGTTTTTTAAAAAGCGACAGGTCAATTTCCCACGTAAGTGATGCCATCGCTCTTCCGTCGCTTTTGGCCATAAAAGCGACGGCCAGCGTCCCTTTTGGCCATCTCTTTTTAGCCTTTTTAGTAGTGAAAGGGGCTGGTAAGAGCTTCCCGAATAGATTCCATTCTCTTCTCTGGACACCAAATAAAGTCTGGCATCACTTGTCGTAGTAAGACCACCCCTCTATAAGCTTTCCATATTGCTCGGATGATCCTCTTTCCGCCAATTCTCTACAGTCCCTTCATAGGTGAAACCTTCAGGAACACCCAATCATAAAATTTAAACTTTAAATCTCTTATCCTCACATCTGCATAGGATTTCTAAGGTCTCTTAGCAGCCTTTAGTCTCTCCCTAATGATATGAACTTTGTCCATAGTCTCATGAGCTGAATATGGCCCTATCAAAGCAGCTTCACCTACCTAAAACTAGACAATAGGTGATCTATACCTCCGCCCATAAAGGGCCTCACACAGAACCATCTGAATGCTAGAATGGAAGCTATTATTGTAGACAAGCTCTATAAGTGGTAAGTGATCACTACAATTACCTTTGAAATCATTCACACAAGCCTTTAGAATATCCTCTTAAATTTGGATGGTATGCTCTGATTGTCCATCTGTCTACGAATGAAATGCTATGTTGAGATTCACTTGAGTGCCAAGACATTCCTTAAAAAACTTCCAGAACTGGGATGTAAATGAGTGCCCTTATCAGAGATGATGGATGAAGGAACCCCATGCAACCGGACTAACTCACGGACATAGAGTATGGCATAATCCTCCACTAAATCAGTAGTCATGACTGACAAAAGAGGGTTATCTTGTAATCTTGTATACTATCACCCAAAGATAGATTATCTAGAATTGTGAGCCTCTATCAAATCTGTTATCTCAACCCATCTATGTCTGGAACACATAACCAACCTTGATAACGAAACACACCATATTTCCCTTGGGAGAAAACCTCTACTCTTTGATTGGGGACAACACCCTTTAACTAATGCAGGATAGGATCACTGTCCTATTTCTCTTTCACCTCTACTACCCATGAAGACTCTAAGCCATTCCAAACTTAGTACCATCATATGCAGTATCTGTAAGGCAAACCCCTAAATGATCAAGCCTATGAAAATCCTTAGCCAACTCATTTTTTTCTTCAACATGTGACACACAACCCATGGACAATCTGGTAAGAGCATCAACCACTACATTAGACTTACCCGGGTGCTAAAGCGCACTCATGAAATAATCCATAAGGAGTTCAAGCCACCTTCTCTGGCGAAGATTCAACACTTCGTAGTGAAGACATATCAAAGGCTCTTATGGTCGGTAAACACATCCACATGGACACCATACAAGAGGTGTCTCAAAATCTTCAAGGCAAAAACCACTGCTACTAACTCAAGATTATGAGTCGGATAGTTCTTCTTATGAACCTTAAGATGTCTAGAAGCATAGGCGATGACCTTGCCATGTTGCATCAAAACACAATCTAAGCCAACTCTAAATGCATCACAATACATAAAAAGCCATTTGAACCCTCTGGTAGAGTTAAAACTAGAGTCGTACTCAACCTAGTCTTAAATTCTAAGAAGTTGTTTACAGACTCATCGAACCACTGAAAGCTAACCTTTTTAAGAGTCAACCTTGTCAGTGGGGCAACTATGGATGAAAACCCCTCAAAAAACCTTTTGTAGTACCCAGCCAAAACACAAAAAGCTCTTAATGTCAGACACAGAAGTGGATCTAGGCTTGGTTTTTACTGCTTTAATTTTCTGTGAATCAACTCGAATGTGCTCACTGGACACCACATGACCAAGAAAAGAAACTAACTATAACCCGAACTCACATTTATTGAATTTGGCAAATAACTGGCGATCCTTGAGAGTTTGCAGCATAACTCTAAAATGGTTTTCATGCTCGTGCTTCCTCCAAGGATAAACAATGATATCATCTATAAAGACAATGATTAACATATCCAAATATTGTTTGAACGACCTATTCATCAAGTACATAAAGTTGTAGGAGCATTTGTTAGTCCAAAAGACATAACCACAAATTCACAGTGATTATACCGACTTCGGAAGGCTATCTTTGGAGTGTCACATTCTTTATTTCTGAGATGATGATAATCAAATCTGAGGTCTATCTTGGAAAAATAACTGGCACACTAAAGCTGGTCAAATAAGTCATAAATCCTAGGGATGGGATACTTATTCTTGATTGTGACGTTTTTCAACTAACAGTAATCGATATACATTCTGAGGGAACCATCTTTCTTATTCATGAAGAGAACTGGGGCACCCCATGGAGAGATGTTGGGTATGATGAAACCTATATTTAGGAGGTCATTCAACTGATCTTTCAACTCCTTATGATCTGTTGGAGCCATTCTATAAGAAGGAACAACTATGGGTTGTGTATCTGGAGGGACTCTGGGAATATCCTCAAGGAACACTTCAGGAAACACATTAACTACTGGAACTGACTGGAGAGATGAGGTTTTGGAATCAGAATGCCTAACCCAAACTATATAAAAGATAAACCCTCTAGAGATTATCTTCCTAGATTTAAGGTAAGATATTATCTAACTTTTTGACATTGGAGGACTACCTTGCCACCCTAATACAGGCTTATCTTGAAACAAAAATTTTACGACTTTGGTTTTTCAGTCAGCTGAGGCATAACAAGCATGTAGGTAATCTATGCCAAGGATGACATCCAAATTGATCATATGTTATTCTACTAAGTAAGCTGAGGTGACTTTATGAAAGACTGAGTTTGGGCATTTTTTGTATACCCTCTTGTCTAGGACTGACTCATTTACTGAGGTGGAAACATAAAAGTTTCTTTGAGTTGTTCAGGATTGAGTCCAAATATACATGAAATATAGGGGTTCACAATAGATAATGAAGCCCCAGGGTCTAGTAAAGCATAAACAACAAGAGAGAAGACTTGCAACATACAAATGACTATGTCTGGGGAACTCTTTTGAACCTGATGAGATGAGATGGCATAGAGGCAGTTTGGCACTAGCCACTAGCGGCACTAGAAGTAGTACCCTGCAATGTTGTACAACATGCTGGAGTTGCTGAAGTAGTGGTCTGAGCTCTATTACTCTATGTTCATGCATGGCCTAGAGGCACTCCTTTAACCTATGGCCAATCTGAACATACCCAAAACACACCTCTATGCCAGCAAGGCACTCACCTTTATGGTTCTTACCACACTTAGGGCATGCTAGAAAAGTGCAGTTACCTAAAACACTGCCTAAGACTTATAACGTGATGCTCTATTTTTCTGATCATGTCGAGGTCAGAGAGATGGAGCACTAGCTTAAGAAGATGCTGGTCTAGATGACCTCTGTTGGAATTGAGAAAATTTCTACCGCCCGATCTTTGCTGAGAGTAGTAAAAATTACCTTTTTTGGACCTCTAATTGTCCCTCTACCTTTCTTTCAACTTCTCCTAGATCTGGTGAGCATGAGTCATAAGTCATGATATGTCCATATCTCCAATCAACATAGTTGTCCTACATTCCTTATTTACCAAGTTGGAGACACCAGAAATATACTTACTCATCTAGTCCCTCAGCTCGGCTACCATTGCTGGAGCATACCTAGAGAGCTGAGTGAATTTCAACCCATATTCTTCTACAAACAAGGATCCCAGCATCAGATTCACACACTTCTTATCCTTCGCCTATCTCAACTCTCTTCGGAAGAACCTATCCCGAAAAGGCCCGAGAATTCCATGTAATAGCAGCTGCATTTCTTCCTCGAGTCTCTTTCCATTGGGTGAGCCAAATGTGATCCACATACTTGAGTTGATAGGATGCTAGCTAAACATTCTTAACTCTAGTCACCTACATCACTTTGTGAATCTTCTTCCCTCTATATATAATGTTCTAAGGATCCTCATCTACCTTCAACCTAAAGAATTCTAGCGGGTTCAGACATAGAAAATCCCTAACTCTGGTGGTAGTTGACCAACCATTTGGGTTAGTGGGGACATGTGCCTGCTGATTAGCCTAAGTAGTCATAGCTTGTGCCAATATTTGAATGGCATTCTTAAATTCAGCATTCATGACCTCGTGGTCAGGAATAGAAGGATTACCATTGCGAGCATTGTTTTTGCGAGGAGGCATGATATGAAATGCATAACAAATAGATTAGAAGACAAAATAGAGTTCAAGTCTATCGCACCATATTGAACATGAATGAAGTGGAGTTCTATAAAAATATTTTGTAGCCTCTCCCTCAAAAGTGTGGCACACTTTACACCCATGAAGAAGACTCTATTAATGTGGCTTTCAAATACCCTAGGAAACCATAAACCTGATGCTCTGATAGAATTTTTTCACTTACCGAGGCTATACCCTAGATGTAACATGGTTCTTAGAGCCACAAGTGACTCAAACCAGCCCCATGTCTAGCATATACTTAGCATTCTAAATAATAGATACTAAGTGGAAGCTAAAATTATTGAAAACATTAGTTTTAGGATTTAACTGAAATCTCTCAAAAACATATAAGTCTGAAAGATAAACTCAACCTAGATTAAGCTCAATGTCTAACTCTGTGTCTGAAAGCCTCTACTAGTGATGGGCTGCTGGGAAAAGTCCCTAGTTAACTTCTAATACTGAAAATTGAAATAAGTACAAGAAATCATCTAAAAAGTTCATCCTGGAATGATGAGGACTCACCACTAGTAGTTGGTAATGTGGCACTAGAAAGTACTAATCATGATGCCAGAACTGAGAGCCTGAACCTACATCATGATAGGATGCAACACAAAGAGTATGCGATCACTACTTTGAATGTACTGAGCATGCAAGATATGCAAACTTAAAGGTAACTGAATATGCTAAAATACTAAACATCTGTACAAATGTAAACTAAATCTATAGTCCAATGTCCCCAAATCGTAAGATGCATAAAAATCTAAAAATTGGAATATTCTTAAAAAGACATAATAAAGAGAAGTAAAATTGAACTGAGGGCCAAGTACATATCTACTGAGTTTTAATGACCCTTCCAGTCATGTTTGTGTTTTCGCCTTCTTTGTACTATTAAAGCTTGACTGTAGCGGCCCTGAATGATATGATGATATGATGCAGGATGTGGCCAATGAAAAAATATAAAAACTTAGTATTTGGTGCCCCAGTCACCTAGAATTTAAACTCAAACTCATAAACATATGCATAAAAGTAAAACGCTGATATGTGCTCATTGGGTCATCCAAAATCAAACAATGAACTCATCAATAGAAAGTAAATGGAGAAAGGGTCCAGAAATGTCCCTCGAATCAGCGTAAAAAGTGGTACCTTTTTTTGGTTTCCAAAACCAGTGATGAAATATGAGTAAATTCCTTTGAAATCCAAAAATCATGGTAAACATAGAAAATGTCAAGTTTAAAATTGAAAATCCTATATTTTTCATCATTTCCATACCACTATCCATGCAAATGCAATATGAACATGTAAATTTCAAAATTCAGAGAATATAAAACACCCTCCAAACAAGAAAACTGACCTGGAACTTCATCCAATCCATGCTATAGCCTCGAGCCCATAGTTACACAATAACAATAATAAATGAAGAAACAAAACTAAAAGTTATGCTTAGGCTAGTTATAATGAAATTCTTTTGGTTTTAAAAATGGTAGGGAATGTGTAGAATAACACTAGAAAAACTTAACTGAAATTGCTAAAAAATATGCGAACTAGATTCCACAAATGGGAACCACGGTCCATGGATGGTTCCACGAGTTGTGGGACCTTATCATGGTTCCTACGACTTTTTGCTGGGTTGCAGGTCTGATTCCATCACACCTATCCACGGCCCGTGGACTATTCCATGGTTCGTGGAAGCTGATCGTGGTTATCAGGCAAAAGAGGAGCTTGCAGGTCTAATTTCACGAAGGGAAACGACGGCCCATGGTTTGATCTTTGTCCCATGGATTAAGATCTGAGGTCTAGTCTGCAGGTCTCTTTCCAAAGACACGATCCACGGCTCGTGGACTGTTCCACAGTCCGTTGAAACCGTATGTGGTTCTTGTTGTATCACTTTGACAGTTCACACTTAGGATTTCTAGTCTCGTTCCAGGCTTTGAATTTTTTGGGGTGTTACAGTCTCCTCGTCACCTGCCGCTGATCTCGTACAAACCATCAGAGAAAGAGTGAAACAAAAGATATTTAAAAGTTGATAATGCCAAGGACGCACGATAGAAAATCAAACAAGATATAATCTTTCCTAGGAATTTCCTATAGCCTCCCGCAGATATGATATGGACGTCATCGTACTGATCTACAAGACTCTATTAGACACTTTGCTCTTTTACTGGTAATATTGGTGAATCTAAAGCTCTGATACCACTCTATCACGACCCAAAATCAGGTTGTGATGGCGCCTACATAACCCCCTGTAGGTAAGCCAACCCAAGAATGTGGAAGTACAATAAAACTTTTAAAGTAACAAAAAGTGAAGGGAAACATACAGAAAGGGTGCAACAGTATACATACATACCAATAGTAATAAATATACAAATATGGCCCTAAAGTGACCGAGAGGACAAATACATACAAACACCAACCCCGAACCTCGTGACACCGGTATAAGATCATCTAAAGTACGAAATAGCTACACAACATATATTGTCTATCCAAAATACAAAATATAGATAAAAGAGAAAATGGAAAGTAGTAAAGGATCTCCAAACGCTGAGAGCTCACCAGGATCCGAACAACAAGTGGCCATGAATGACTGGAGGGTCAATGTTGGTGGCTCGTAATAGGTACTATATTAGAAAAATATGCAGAAGTGTAGTATGAGTACCAAAACATGAGGTACTCAGTAGGAATCATAGGTTGACCGATAGGGGCAGATTTACCTTGGTCTTAGGGGTGTCATGTGACACTGCTTTCTTGATTTTTTTTACTATATATACATATAAAATTAATAAACAAAACGAAAATGGAACGTATAATTATTAAAAGGACACTGCTAGTAAACAAAGTTGGTCAGTGGCCTGATGGTTAGGCACTCAAATTCCATGTTGGAAGTCACGGGTTCGAAACTGCGCAACCTCTTTTGTTTTCTTTCAACTGGCAGTAAGGCCCAATTAAATGGTGACACCACTTATGAAAAATTATGCGTACGCCACTGTCGACCGAGCTTAGAAATATAATATATAATATAAACTACTTGAAAGTAAACTAGCTACAGGGATCCTCCTAAATTTAGTAATTATAGAAAACAAAACTATCTAAACTTAAGGTGAAGATAATAATAATTAATAAAGACCACAGGTATTACGAGTACATACAAGCAAATGCAATGCATTGTGAGATGATATAATACAGGATGTGGCCAAAGTAGAAATATAAAAAACTGGTATTTGGTGCTCCTGGTTCCCAAAATTTAATCTCGGACTCATCAATATATGCATAAAAGTAAAACCCGGATATGTGCTTGTTTGACCACCCAAAATGAAACATTGGACTCATTAATAGAAAGTAAATGGAGAAAAGGTCCGGAAACGTCCCTCAAATCAGCGTAAAAAGTAGTACCTTTCTTTCTTTTGCAAAACCAGTGATGAAATATGAGAAAATTCCTTTGAAATACAAAAATCATAGTACGCATAGAAAATCTAAAGTTTAAAATCGAAAAATACCTTATTTTCCAAAATTTCCATATCACTATCCATGTAAATGCACTATGAACATGTAAATTTCACAATTTAGAGAATAAAAAACACCCTCCAAACAAGAGAACTGACCTGGAACTTTATCCAATCCGTACTATGATCTCGGGACCATAGTTGCACAATAAAAACAATAAAAGCAGAAACAGAACTAAAAGCATAAAATTAACAGTAAGAGCCTACGGCATCACAAAACAACCTCAAGCCTATTTCTAAGGATTTTAGTGGACTAGAGCGAGGCTAAAGCACCCAAAACTAAGGATATGCAGTAATTTTTATATCTATGATCCCGGTATGGCCAATTATAGAAAGACAAGATTTTAAGCCTAATTGTAACCTGAAACTTAACCTAACGTTCAAATAACTTATAAAATATATAACCTAACTAAGCCAAGTCTAAGGAAAATACATTGTAACCTACCTCGGGGCCAAACTGCAACCATAAACCGCCAATCATGTGTATTCCCCTTTGGATAAGCCTCAGAATGCAGTTATGCTATCATAAATACAATCCAGGTGTCAAGACAAGAAGAATGGCACCCATATTGCTATACAGAAATTTAGGCCAGAAATAGGGTTGGAAAATGACCCTCAGGGCTTATGCAACGAAATAGAAAAAATCTTTAGAATTATGTTTGCACCAGGTTTATAAACCCATGCCCAAAATTCAAGTGCAAATGAGACTTTATTTAGGGCCCAAAACAGCCCCGAAGGTCCAATTGATCAAGATATTTAACAAGGAATTTATGGAATTTAATGATGGAAAAGAAGCAGGGAACAACAAGGATTTTACCAGAACAATGAGTGATGAAATGAAAGCTTGAACCATCTTACAAACTCCTAATCAATGGATGAAAATCTAAAAAGTGGAGGAGAAAACAAAGTTGATCATATATATAGCTTCCAGGCACAAGCATTCGTGCACGAGGGCAGGCCACTGCACACGCAGCATCACATAGATGGCCTAGCCCTCACGCATGTGAAGGTCAAACAGAGGTCAGGCCCATCGCCTCTCCTATACGCATACGGGCATGCATAGGTGGCCAGGTCCATGCCTAGGCAAATGGGAAAAGGCGGCACCCAACGCCTCTTTTATGCGTATGCAACTAATCCCTCGCGTAAGCAATGGATTAGGTACTGTTGCAGCAGTTGCAGCAAACCAACAAATTTTCCCCACTTAGGAATGCCTCAGTTGGACCCTCGAGATTCATCTAGGGTCTCACAAACGCATATGAACTATGCTACCCTACAATAAATAATATTTTTAACTCAACAAAATCGAAAAAATTCCCAAAAGAGATCATTTTAATGAAAATTGGGCCCTACGCCTAAAAACCAATTTTTACAAAAAAGGAACCCAATACCCCAAAATAAGTCTGGAAGCCTCGACACCCAAACCAAAGGTCTCTCTAGCCCAAAGTCTATGTTCCAGAGCTAAAACGCTGGTAGAATTTCCATCCAAGGTCGTCTTCTCTGAATGTTGACCTAAGTCAACTCTACTAGTTTTAAGAGTTTCAGGATAGGGAAAAGGGCCTAATACATGTACAAACTGCCCGAGAATCAAAACGTCAGTCCCGACAAGTTATAAATGACCTTTCTAAATCTCATCACTCCCTTCATAGGTGAAACCTTCAGAAACACCCAATCATTAACTTAAAACTCTAAGTCTTTTCTCCCCACATCTACATAGGATTTCTTATGACTTTGAGCAGCCTTCAGTCATTTCCTAATGAGCTGAACTTTCTCCATAGTTTCATGAACTGAAGATTCAACTACCTAAAACTAGCCAATAGGTGATCTACACCTTCTCCCATAAAGTGACTCATACCAAACCAACTGAATGCTAGAATAGATGTTGTTATTGTAGGAAATCTCTATAAGAGATAAGTGATCACTGCCCTTTAAAATCGATAACACAATACCTTAGCATATCCTCTAAGGTCTGGATGGTATGCTCTGCCCTCCCATCTGTCTATAAATAAAATGTTGTGCTGAGATTCACTAGAGTGCCAACACCTTTCGAGAAAAACTTCCAAAATTAGGATGTAAATGAGTGTCTTCATCAGAGATGATGGATATGGGAACCCCATGCAACTGGACTAACTCACAGAAATAGAGTGTGGCATAATCCTTCACCGAATCAGTAGTCTTGACCGATAAAAGAGGGTGACTTAATCATCTTGTCTACTATCACCCAAATAGAATCATGTTGTCGATGACTGCATCGTAAACCAGTAATGAAGTACATATTAATAACTTCCCACTTCAAAGTAGGAACGTCAATATCTTGAGTCATACATCCCAGTCTTTGATGTTCTACTTTTACCTATTGGCATTTTGGACACATAGCCACAAAATCGACAATATCCTTCTTCATACCATTCAACTAATAGACTTCCTATAGGTCACCATAAATCTTTATGGCACCGGGATGGATAGCGTACATACAACTTTGAGCCTCTATCAAAATCCATTTTCTCAACCCATCTATGTTTTGAACACATAGCCGACCCTGATAACGAAGCATACTATCTCCCCCTTGGGAGAAAACCTCTACTCACTACTACCCCTAAAATTGATGCAAGATAGGATCATTGTCCTGTTTCTCTTTCACTTCTACTACCCATGAAGACTCTGAGCCATTCCAAACTATAGTACCAATAATCTAAAGAATCTGTAAGGAAAATCCCTAAATGAGGAAGCCTATGAACATCCTTAGCCAACTTTTTTTCTTCTTCAAAATATGACACACTATCCATGGACAATCTGGTAAGTGCGTAAGCCACTACATTAGCCTTACCCGGGTGGTAAAGCACACTAATTTCATAATCCTAGGAGTTCAATCCAGCTTCGCTATCGAAGATTCAATATCTTCTTAGTGAAGACATACCGGAGGCTCTTATGGTCAGTAAACACATACACATAGACACCATACACGTGGTGTATCCAAATATTCAGGGCAAAAACCACTGCTACTAACTCAAGATTATGAGTTGGACAGTACTTACTATGAACCGTAAGCTGTCTAGAAGCATAAGCGATGACCTTGTCATGTTGCATCAAAACACAACCTAATCCAACTCTAGATGCATCACAATAAATAAAAATCCATCTGAACCCTCTGGTAGAGTGAAACTAGAGTTGTGGTCAACCTAGTCTTATATTCCCAGAAGTTGTTTTCAAACTCATCAAGCCACATAATCTTAACACCTTTTGGAGTCAATCTTATCAGTGGGGTAACTATGGACGAAAACCCCTCAAAAAACCTTATGTAGTACCCATCCAAACACAAAAATCTCTTAATGTCAGAAAAAGAAGTGGGTCTAGGCTAGTTCTTTACTGCTTCAATTTTATGTGAATCAACTTGAATATGCTAACTGGATACCACATGACCAAGAAAAGCAACTAACTATTACCTCAACTCACATTTACTGAATTTGGCAAATAACTGGTGATCCTTGAGAGTTTGCAGTATAACTCTAAAATGGATTGCATGCTCGTCCTCAATCTAAGGATAAACAAAGATTTCATCTATAAAGACAATGACTAACATACCCTAGTATTGTTTTAATATATGTTTCATCAAGTCCATAAAAGGTGCAGGAGCATTCGTTAGTCCAAAATACCTAACCATAAATTCATAGTGACTATACTGAGTTCGGAAGGATATCTTTGTAATGTCACATTCTCTATTTCTGAGCTGATGATAATCTAATCTGAGGTCTATCTTGAAAAAATAACTGGCACCCTAAAGCTGGTTAAATAAGTCATCAATCCTAGGGATGGATACTTATTCTTTATTGTGACCTTGTTCAACTAACAGTAGTCGATGCACATTCTAAGGGAACCATCTTTCTTATGCATGAAGAGAACTTGGGAACCCCATGGAGAGATGTTGGGTCTGATGAAACCTTTATCTAAGAGGTCATTCAACTAATCTTTCAACTCTTTAAGCTCTGCTGGAGCCATTCTATAAGCAGAAATAGATATGGGTTGTGTATCTGGAGCGACTCTGGGCATATCCTCAAGGAACAGTTCAGGAAACTCATTAACTACTGGAACTGACTGGAGAGATGAGGTTTTGGAATAAAAATCCTTAACCTAAACTATATGATAGATAAACCCTTTAAATATTATCTTCCTATATTTTAGGTAAGATATGAACCAACCTTTTGATATTGGAGGACTACCCCGCCACCCTAAGATAGTCTCATCTGGAACATAATATTTATGAGTCTGGTTCTATAGTTGACTGAGGCATAAAAAGCATGTAGGAAATCTATGTCAACGATCCAAATTGATCATATCTAATTCAGGTGACTCTAAGGAAGATTGAGTTTTGGCATTTTCTCTATGCCCTATTTACTAAAGCTGACTCACCGACTAGGGTGCAAACATAAAAGGGTTCTTGGAGTTGTTCAGGATTGACTCCAAATATACATGAAATATAGGGGGTCACAAAAGATAATAAATCCCCAGGGTCTAGTAAATCATAAACATCCATGAGAAGACTTGCAACATAATAGTGACTACGTTTAGGGAACTCTTTTGATCATGATAAGATAACACGAGATAGAGGCAGTTTTGGTACTGGCCGCTAATGGCACCAGAAGTAGTACCCTGCTAAGTTGTACAACTTGCTGGAGCTATTGAAGTAGTGGTCTGAGCTCGATTACTCCATGTCTCTGCATGGCTGAGAGGCACTCTCTCAACCTATGGCCAATCTTAGCACACCCAAAATACACCTCTCAGCTAGCAAGGCACTTATCTGGATGGTTCTTACCACACTTAGGTCATGCTAGAAAAGTGTGGTTACCTAAAACACTGCTCTAAGACTTATAGCTTGATACTTTATTTTTCTGATCATGTCAAGGTCTGGGAGATGGAGCACTAGCTGAAGAAGGTGCTAGTCTAGAAAACCTATGCTGGAACTGAGAGAAATTTCAACCACCCAACCTCTATTGAGAGTAGTCAAAATTACCTGTTCTGGCCCTTTAATTTTCCCTCTCTGTTTATTTCAACTTCTCCTCAATCTGGTGAGAATGAGTCATACGCTTGGAGATATCCATATCTCCAACAAACATAGTTGTCCTGCATTCCATATTTACTAAGTTGGAGACACCAGAAACATACATACTCATTTAGTCCCTCAGCTCGTCTACCATTGTTGGAGCATACCTAGAGAGCTTAGTGAATTTCAACCCATATTCTTGTACAATAATGGATCCCTGCATCAAATTCACACTCTCCTCAAACTTCACATGTCTCAACTCCCTTGGGAAGAACCTGTCCCAAAAAGGCCCAAGAATTCCATGTCATAGGAGCTGCATTTCTGCCTCTATTGTTTTTCCATTGGGTGAACGAAATGTGAGCCACATCCCTGAGTTGATAGGATGATATATCAACATTCTTAACTCCAGTAAACTACATCACTTTGAGAATCTTCTTCACTTCATCAATGAGGTTCTGCGGATCCTCATCTACCTTCGACCCAAAGAACACTAGCGGGTTCATACAGATAAAATTCCTAACTCTGGTGGCAGCTGACCCACCATTTGGGTTAGTGGGGACATGTGCCTACTGATGAGCATAAGTAGTCATAGATTGTGCCAACAGCTGGATAACATTCCTGAATTCAGCATTCGTGACCTCATGGTCTGTGTAATATGCCATACCTTTAAACATATGTACAATAAGGGTAACACATTGATGGATTTATTTGTAAATGTTAAAATGAGGGTGAATTTGAGCCAAATCCTAAGTTTCCAACTATATTAAAGTGGAAAATATAGTTTGTGGGAATGAGACTTGAAAGGGAAATTGAAGTTTGAAAGAACAATGTCGCCTACTTGCTAGAGCTATGTGTTTCACCTATTCGCGTAAACGTCCTACGTGTTTGGATATTCTATGTGGTTAAGTTATTTATTTGACATCCTACTTTCTTTAAATACATGAATATAAGCTTACATTTACTGGATAATATAAAGGATATATGGCCCAAACCATAAAAGAAATTATGCCCAAAGTTAAAAGATATCAAGTAGGTGGATAACCTACTTTGACTTCCTTTTTGGCCCAAATTAAAATAAAATGGGGAAGTGGGATAGATAAATGATAATGGCCCAAAAACCATTTGAAATTTTGTCAATAAATATCCAAAAAAAATAGCTCACATACCAGATTTTTCTACAAGTTATAGAACACACAAATCTCTCTATCTTTTAACTCTTCTTGGCAACACTCTTTTCTACTTAGGGTTATTGAGTTCTTCCTCTTGGGTCTCAATCTTTATGGGATGTTTTTTTCTGTAATTAATCATGGTTTTTATATAGAAAATCTGGTGGATTGAAGCTTCACACATTGGTGGAGTTTGGGCAGCCTTTGTGAGAAAGAAGCTCCTTGGCAGCCCCTTGTTGTGTGATGTCGTCTTAAACTGTTTTCTTCTTGTTGTAAGACAATATTTTGGAGTAAATTTTTTGGTGTTGAAGAAGTCAAGCTAAGAGTTGAAGGTTACAGAAAAATTAAGGTAAAATCCTTTCCCTCAATCCTTTATTATTTATGAGAAGAAAGAGGCAATTCTAGACGTAATTGTAGTATGAACTCGTGGGTTGGTATTCGGAAGCCGTGAGTTCAAGTTATTCTAATTTTTCTGGACTGATTGGTGGATGTATTATATGTGTTTTTGTCTGTATTTGTTGGATACATCATAGTTGGGGTTGGTTGCGGTTGTTTTGAGATTGGAATTGAAAGGTGTGGCGATATGCCGAGTTTATGACTATTGTGCGGACATGCTGCCAGTTTAATTATAGCGGACTAATTTGCGGGCCCCACATGGTTATTAGCTGCTATAAATATGTCTTATATGTGTCTGACTTATGGTTGTAATAAGAAAAGGGAATTATAATGAATCATAAGTATAAAGAGAGTCCAACGAGCAAGTTGCTCGCCTAATAGCCGACATATTGCTGGTACGTCTAGAATGTGTTTATGGGCTGTTTGTAATAGTTCTACCACTTGTGTTGTATAAGTTACATACATATAGTACATATTTATAGCAGCTAATAACCATGTGGGACCCACAAATCAGATGCTATCATTTGATATAAAGCCCTCGAGGCTCATATTCAGATGTTATCCAGTTGATATAAAGCCCTCGAGGCTCACATTCAGATGCTATAATTTATTCATTTGAAAGTACGTAAATTACTTGATTCCACAAAGAATTGTATAATTTGATCCCATATTAATAATTGACCAAGAAGACACTTGTATAATAATTTTAGAGTAATTTCATATGATTTACAGTTTCATAGGTTACTTCCTGGCAGCGATATATTTCAGTTGAGCACAATATTGATTCTTTCATTGTGCTATCTTACCTATACTTGTAATTCAGTATTCCTTACATACCAGCACATGTTATATATGTACTGGAACTCCTTTGAAATGGGGTGTTGCATTCTTTTAAATGCAGGACCATGTGCACGGAGTTGCAGACCTCCTCGGTAGGCAATATCCTGTTTTAGTTGAGCAGTCGATAAGCTCCATTTTACCCTGGAGCTAGTTTACAAATAGTTCTCTTTTTTTTTGTACATATTTTCATAGTATATGTATGGCAGGGCCCTGTCCTGACCACTTGATAGTTTCATAGTTTCTTACTCGTTTAGAGGCTTCATGGAGGTCATAGGCCATTGTATATGCATGTATCATCCTAATTAGTTGTCTCTAGTACATGAATCCTTGATATATCATTTTTCATACAATATATGCATAGCATATATGTATGTATGGTACTTGTTTGTCCCATCTAGACTTGGGGCGTGTCAAACTATGTATCAGAGCCTAGGTTCAAGTGTCCCAGGGAATTGTCTATGAAGCCTTGTCTAGTAGTGCCTTTCTTATAAGCGTTTTACATGCCATATCAATATCTAGGGCGTGTCTTGGACATTTAGGAAATATGACTTCTTTCATGTTCTAGATTGTGCCATAGAGCAAAGTTATAGGAAATTTATTCTGACTCATGTGTTAATCTTTATCTACAGAGATTCCTGCAAAGAAAAAGAATCGAATTAGTCCACAATTCACCATAACTCCAGAGGGAGGTCCTAGTACACAACCACCTATTTTTCAGGATCATACAGAGGCCCAGGGTGGCACCACTAGAAAATCTATCCCAAATCCATAGCCACAGCAAGAACAAGGTCCTAAAAGAGCACTGATGCCTCAAGCTCCTCCATCTGACCCCTCAGACTAGGATGTCAGGGGAGCCATTCATTTGCTTACCCAGATACTTGCATCTCAGTCTCAGAGACCGGAAGCAACATCCCCTAGTATATCTTACCAGGGAGAGACATTTGGTTCCCATATTCGAGATTTCTTGCATATGGCCCCTCCTATTTTCACGAGGTCTAAAACCACTGAGGAGCCATAGAGATTCATTGATGTGATTCAGAAAATACTTAGGGTCATGCATGTTTTTGATATAGAGTCAATTGAGATGGCAGTGTATCAGCTAAAATACGTGGCTACAGCTTAGTATGACATGTGGAAAGATTTTGGAGGAGCAAATGCACCTCCATCGATTTGGGATTTTAAATCATTTCTTTCCTCAGAAGATTCGAGATGCAAAGGCTGAAGAATTTTTGGCACTTAGGCAGAATAAAATGAGTGTTAAAGAGTACAACATTAGATTCACTCATCTAGCTAGATTTGCGCTGGAGATTGTAAGTACTTCAAATACCAGGGTAAGTTGATTTGTGGGTGGCCTTAAATTTTACCTGATACAACCTTCTTCTATTACAACATTAGATAAAAAGATGAGCATTGCTCTGATAATGACATTTGCACAGCAGACTGAGGAGCTTCAACGAAAATTAGAGAAGAGTCTGAGTGGGATCAGAGTAAGAGGGTCAGAACATCTAGTGTTTATCAGGGCAATGATAGAGCATTTTCTATTGGAGGTCGACAAAGACCACCACCACCAGCCTATTCCACCACTTGACCTCCCTCTCAGTCCCGGAGGCTGAGGCCTGAATAATGCCAGCAGTCTAGGGTACCAGGTCCATAGTTTCAGAGAGGTAGGGGTTAGGGATTACCACCTAGGACCCATTGTAGTCAGTGTGGTAGATCACACCCTGGTGAGTGCCGACTAGGCTCCGATGCCTGTTATTGGTGTGGTGTCCCTGGTCATGTGATACGACATTGGCCAGTGATCAAAAAGAGAGATACTGACATAGAAGGTAGAGCATAGTCCACAGGGTCCAGGGTAGCATCATCATCAGCCGCTCCTTATTCATCTTGTGGTTCTCAAGCACCAGTATACTGGAGTAGGGGCATAGTTATACCTTCTGATTCAGGAGGAGGTCTGAATCATATGTATGCAATAGTTGGCCACCAAGATTTAGAGGCATCACAAAATATGGTCACAGGTATCTTTTTTATCTTCTCACATGATATTTATGCATTGATAGATCCATGGGCTACATTTTCATATGTTACTCCATTCATCACTAAAAAGTTTAGAGTAGGACCAGAATTATTAAATGAGACATTTGTCATATCAACTCCAGTTGGAGAGTCAGTTATAGTTTGACAACTTTATAAAATTGCATAGTGACAGTATGTGGTTGAGACACTATAGAAATTTTGTTTGAGCTTGATATGATAGACTTCAATGTCATCATGGGTATGGATTGGTTATCATCCTATTATTCTACAGTTGATTGTCGAGCTAAGATTGCTCGATTTCACTTTTCGGATGAGCCAGACCTTAAACAGAAAGGTAGTGTCATGATACTTGTGGGTAGTTTTATTTCCTATCATAAGGCCAGGAAGCTGATTTCCAAGGGATGTTTATATCACCTAGTCAGAGTAAGGGATCCTTATGTTGATAAAGAGACACTAATTATTCAATCCGTGTGAACTATGAATGAATATCAAGATGTGTTCCTGGAGGAGCTTCCAGAACTTCCTCCAGACAGATAGATTGATTTTGGTATTGTTGTAGATCCTGGTACTCAACCTATATCAATTCCACCCTATAGAATGGCCCAGTAGAGCTGAAAAAGCTAAAAGCATAATTGAAAGATCTCCTTGATAAAGGGTTCATCTGACCCAGTATATCACCTTGGGGTGCACTTATGCTATTTGTAAAAAATAAAGATGGTTCATTGCGCATGTGTATAGATTATAGATAGTTGAACAAGGTCACTATAGAGAATAAGTATCCACTTTCTGGAATAGATGATTTATTTGATCAATTACAGGGTTCTAAGTGCATTTCAAAAATTGACTTAAGGTCTTGATATCATCAGTTAAAGAACAAAGAAGCCAATATTCCAAAGACATTGTTCCGGACTTGGTATGGGCACTTTGAATTTCTTGTTATATCCTCTGGTTTAACTAGTGCCCCTACAGCCTTTATGGATATGATGAATAGGGTCTTCAAACCCTTTCTAGATCTATTTGTGATTGTATTCATAGATGACATCCTTATATATTCATGTGGTGAGGAAGACGATGCAGGTCATCTTAGAGCAGTATTGCAAACTCTTAAAGAACATCAATTATATGCTAAATTTTTCAAATGTAAGTTCTGGTTGGACTCTGTAGCTTTTCTTGGGCATGTGGTCTCTAGTGAGGGCATCAAAGTGGACTTTCACAAGATTGAGGTTGTGAAGAATTTGCCTAGGCTCAATACTCCCAAAGAGGTATGTAGTTTCTTGGGGCTGGCAGGTTATTACAAAAGGTTTGTTTAAGGCTTCTCTTCTATATCTGCAATATTTACTAAATTAACACAAAAAGCAACAAATTTTCAGTGGTCAGAGAAGTGTGAGCAAAGTTTTCAAGAGTTGAAGGACATGTTAACTACGACACCAGTACTGACACTTCCAAAAGGCACAGAGGGGTATGCTACATATTGTGATGCTTCGGTCATTGGTATAGGTTGTGTATTAATGCAACATGGTAAGTTTATAGAATAGGGTTCACGAAAACTAAAGCAACACGAGCAAAACAATCCAACACATGATCTAGAATTGGCTGCAATTTTATTTGAACTAATAATGTGGCGAAATTATTTGTATGAGGTTCGTGTTGATATATTTACTAATTATAAGAGAATTCAATATATCTTTATGCAAAGGGAGCTAAATTTGAGGCAGAGGAGGTTGCTAGAACTACTAAAAGATTATGATGTTGATATTCTCTACCACCCGGGTAAAGCAAATATTGTAGCAGATGCTCTTAGTCACAAATCTATGGGAAGTTTAGCACACTTGCCAAAAAAAAGAGGAAAATAGTTAGAGAGGTTCATAAGCTATCAAGCTTAGGTGTCTGATTAATTGACATTAAAGATGGAGGCATATCAGTTCAGAGTACTGCAGAGTCATCATTAGTCATAATGGTGAAGGAGAGACAATATGATGACCCAATATTAAAAAAATATAAAAAAGGTATTGTTAAACATAAATTCACCACATTTGAGCTTGCAGGTGATGGCTCCTTTAAGGTGCCAAGGCAGGTTGTGTGTTCCTAATGTTGATGGATTGCGAGAGAAGATTTTGATTGAGGTGCACTATTCATGATATTCTATGCACCCGGGTGCTACAAAAATGTATCACAATCTGAAAGAAATTTATTGGTGGGACAATATGAAGAGTAATATAGCAGATTATATGGAATAATGCCCTAATTTACAATAAGTAAAACCAGAGCATCAGCGGCCTGACGGACTAGCACAAACTATAAAAATCCCAATGTTGAAATGGGAGGTCATTAATATGGATTTTGTTACAGGTTTTCCTCATTCATTCCATAAGAATGATTCTATTTTGGTGATCATTGATTGATTGAAAAAATCATCCTATTTCTTACCTGTTAAATCCACTAGTACAACAGAGGATTATGCTAAGGTATATGTGAAGGAAATTGTTCTCCTACATGGGACTCATATGTCCATTATTTTTGAAAGAGGTGCCCAGTTCACAACTCACTTCTGGAAATCTTTCAAGAAAGGTCTGGGTACCCAGGTGAATCTTAGCACAGCCTTTCATCCACGGATAGATGGCCAAGCTGAGTGCACTATTCAGACACTTGAAGATATGTTGAGAGCATGTGTTCTAGATTTCAAAGGCAACTTTGGGATGATCATTTTCCCCTTATTGAATTTGCATATAATAATAGCTATAATTCCATCTTATAAATGGAACCATTTGAAGCCCTATATGGGTGACGTTGCAGGTCTACTATTGGCTGGTTTGAGGTAGGTGAAGCACAAGTTCTTGGTCCAGATTTGGTCCACTAGGCAGTTAAGAAATCTTGGAGCGATTGAAGACTGCTAAAAGCCGCCAGAAATCTTATTCAGATGTGAGGTGCAGAGAACTGGAATTCCATATAGATGACTTGTTTTTTATAAAAGTCTTGCGTATGAAGGGTCTTATGAGATTTGGAAAGAAGGTAAAGCTAAGCCTAATATATATTGGGTCTTACAGAATCGTATATAGAGTAGGGAAAGTGGCATATGAGGTGAAACTACCTTCAGAGTTAGCTATTGTATATCCATTATTCCATGTGTCTATGCTACGTAAGTGTATAGGGGACCCATTATTTATTATTCCTGCAACAAATGTACAGATTACACAGAAAACTTGTCATATTGGGAGGTTCCAGTGGCTATTCTTGATAGGAATATTAGAAAGTTGAGACCAAAAGATGTGGCATCAGTTAAAGTACTAAAGAGGAATCAGAAGATCGAAGAAACAACTTGGAAATCTGAGGACTCTATAAGGTCCAGATACCCCCACTTATTTCAAGAACAAAGAGAAGGTTTCTTATAACATACATCCTATTCATATGAATCATAGTTTTAGTCAGACCAATACATAATAAATTTTTACTCATGTGTTATGTATACATATCTAGTTGATTACTCTTGCATACGAGTTCATATCTTCCATATGTTGCACTAAAAGTCAAAACATAGATAGGAATATAAGGTAAATTAGATGGATAGTTATTTCCTTATGTAACACAACAGAACCTCACTTCTATTTTGTACTACAACTGTTGTCACACTCTGTGAGACTTGTACATGTGTATTCTTGTACTACAACTGTTGTGACACTCTGTGAGGCTTGTACATGTGTATTCTTGTTAGCTGACAAATTTTGGAAACCCCAATTACAAAGGAAACTCTTGCAAAAAATTTAGAAAAAACTCTACAGTTCATTCTATTCAGAGTTAAAGTCTACATTCAGGGGCAAATGATCCAAGGGGGGGGGATAATGTAATATCTAATTCCTTTAAACATATGTACAATAAGGGTAACGTTGATGGATTTATTTTGAAATGTGAAAATAAGGTTGAATTTGAGCCAAAGCCTAAGTATCCAACTATACTAAAGTGGAAAATATAGTTCTTGGGAATGAGACTTGAATGCTCAATTGAAGTTTGAAACAACAAAGTCGCCTACTTGCTAGAGCTATGTGTTTCACCTATTCGCGTAAATGTCCTACGTGTTTGGACTTTCTATGTGGTTAAGTTATTTATTTTACGTCCTACTTGTATGAGATAAATGAATATAAGCTTAAATTTACTGGACGAGATAAAGTAAATATGGCCCAAACCATAAAAGAAAGTAGGCCCAATGTTCAAAAGAGATCAAGTAGGTGGATCACCTACTTTGACTTCCTTTTTGGCCAAAATTGAAATCAAATGGATAAGTGGGCTGGGGAAAACGTAAATGCCCAAAATCCATTTGAAATTATGTCAATATATATCAAAAAAAATCAGCTCACATACCATATCTTTCTACAAGTTATAGAACACACAAATCTCTCTCTCTTTTAGCTCTTCTTGGCAGCCCTCTTATCCCGTTAGGGTTCTTGAGTTCTTCCTCTTGGGTCTCAAGATTTAAGGTGAGTTTTTTTCTGTACTTAATCATGTTTTTTATATAGAAAAGCTGGTGGATTGAAGCTCCTCACATTGGTGGAGTTTTGGCAGCCTTTGTGAGAAAGAAACTCCTTGGCAACCCTTTATTGTGTGATGTCGTCTTAAAGTGGTTTCTTCTTGTTGTAAGGTACTATTTGGGAGTAACATTTTTGGTGTTGATTAAGTCAAGGTGAGAGTTGAAAGTTACAGTAAAATAAAGGGAAAATACTTCCCCTCCATCCCTTATTATATATGAGAAGAAAGAGCAATTTTAGACGTAATTGTAGTATGAACTCGTCGGATATTATTTGGAAGCCGTGAGTTCAAGTTATTCTAATTTTGTTAGACTGTTTGGTGGCTGTATTATATATGTTCTTGTCTGTATTAGTTATATACCTCATAGTTGGGGTTGGTAGCGGTTCTTTTGGGATTGGAATTGAAGGGTGTGGCGATATGCCGAGTTTATGACTATTGTGCGGACATGCTGCCCGTTTAATTATAGAGGACTGATTTGCAGGCCCCACATGGTTATTAACTGCAATAGATATGTCCTATATGTTTCTAACTTATGGTTGTAATAAGAGAAGGGAATTAAAAAGAATTATAAGTATAAAGAGAGTCCAATGAGCAAGTTGCTCGCCTAATAGCCGACATATTGCTGATACATCAAGAATTTATTTATGGGCTATTGGTAATGGTTATACCACTTGATTTTTATAGATCATAAGCTGGTAGTAAGGGGTTCTGTACACTGAAGTTTCCCGAGCCCGAAATTGAGGTATGTAAAGCTAAAACCTCCTTCGTCATGAGGCATGACCCTACGTCACATGTTTCTCTATAAGAGTCTATATCATTTATATAATTTATAGAGATTGGTATTCAGTTGTTATGTGCCCTATTCTTCATAGTAATCACCCTGGCATATCAGTTGTTCATTGTCCATACGTTCAAAGTTTTCGATCTAATTTCTATGATTCATAGTGTTCATATAGTTATCAAAGAAATATATGTGCCTTCGTTTGCATTCCATAGAACTCATATAATACATTCGTTATATGTCTTTGTTGATGATTATCTTATCATATCATATTCATTATTTATACAGTAAATACATGTCCTTATGATTAATTTTAGATAGAGCAAAGTTTACTAGTTGATTCACTTAATCATAGATTACCATCGGTCACCCAAAGTTCATAAATTACAATTTAGAGCTTGCTATTTGTACAGTTGATTTCATTTATAATTAATTATTCAGAGGCCTTCATGGCATCAGTTGTTAAAAATAAAAGTTAAGAAATGGCGAGGGAAGGTTATAGATATTATATACACTTGACTCACGATGCAATGTTGCCTTGTGCACATGGGTGAGACCAAAGACCCTCAGAGCTAAGCCTATGGGCGTACCAGCCTATTATGGCTATATACCCTAAAGAGTAGATCTATATATGTCGTACCCTCCTGTGGGATGACCCTAAGAGCTGAGCCTTTATGGAATACCATAAGAGATCATAGACAACGAGACTTAATATTTTCATATGAGATTCAGAGATAAAAGAGTTCATATGCTATCTAGTTGATATAAAGCCCTCAAGGCTCACATTCAGATGCTATCATTTATTCATTTGAAAGTACCTAAATTACTTGATTCCACAGAGAATTGTATCATTTGATCCCACATTAGTAAAGAACCAAGAAGACAATTGTATAATAATTTTATAGTAATTTCATATGTTTTACAGGTTCATAGGTTACTTCCTGGCAGAGATATATCTCAGTTGTGCACAATATTGATTCTTTCATTGTGCTATCTTACCTATACTTGTTATTCAGTCTGCCTTACACAGCAGCACATGTTATATATGTACTAACATCCCTATGAAATGGGGTGCTGCATTCTTTTAAATGCATGATCAGGTACATAGAGTTGCAGATCTCCTCAGTAGGAATTATTGTGTATCAGCAGAGCAGTCGGTGAGCTTCATTTCTACATGGAGCTAGTTTACATATAGTTCTCTCTTTTGTTGTACATATTTTCATAGTATGGGTATGGTGGGCCATGTCCTGACCACTTGACAGTTTCATAGTTTCTTACTCTTTTAGAGGCTTCATGGACACTATAGTATGATCATTTTGTATTAGTTGGTTATAGGCCATTGTATATGCATGTATCATCCTTATTAGTTGTCTCTAGTACATGAATCCTTGATATATCATCTGTCATAGATTATCTGCATAGCATATATGTATACATGGTACTTGTCTATCCATCTAGACTTGAGGCATGACAGTCTGGAATGGGAGCATTAGCATTGCGAGCATTGTTTCTATGAGGAGGCATGATATGAAATGCATAAGAAATAGATTAGAAGGGAGAAATAGAGTTAAACTCTATCACATAATATTGAACATGAAAGAAGTGGAGTTCCACAAAAATATTTTGTATTCTCTCCATCATATGCATAGCACACTTTACACCCATGAAAAAGACTCTATTCAATGTGGCTTTCAAACACCCTAGGACACCATAAACCTGATGCTCTGATACCAATCTTTTCACGTCCCGAGGCTATACCCTAGATGTAACATGGTTCTTAGAGCCACAAGTGACCCCAAGCTAACCCATGGTCTAGCATATACTAAGCAATCTAAATAATAGAGACTAAGTGGAAGCTGATTGAAAATATAAGTTTTAGTATTTAACAGAAATCTCAAAAAAACATATAAGTATGAAAGAAAAACTTAACCTAGATTAAGCTCAATGTCTAACTCTATGTCTGAAAGCCTCTACTATTGATGGGCTGCTGGGATAAGTCCCCATCAAACTCCTAATACTAAAAATTGAAATAAGTAAAGGAAATCATCTCAAAAGTCCATCTCGAAAGATGAGGACTCACCTCAAGTAGTCGTTAATGTGACACTAGAGAGTACTAATCATGGTGCTGGGACTAAGCGCCTGAACTTACATCATGATAGGATACAACACAATATGTTATTAGTACTTTTAATGTACTAAGCATGCGAGTTATGAAAACTAAAAGATAACTAAATATGCTAAAATACTGAACATCTAGACAAATGTAAACCAAATCTATAGTACAATGGCCTCAAATTGTAAGATGCATAAAAATCAAAAATACTAGAATATTTTGAAAAAAGACATAATAAAGAGAAGTAAAACTTATATGAGGACCAAGTACATATCTATTGAGTTGTAATGACCCTTCCAGTCATGTTTGTGTTTTTTCCTTCTTTTTACTGTTACAGCTGGTCTGTAGCGGCCTCAAGTCATTTATGACTTGCTAGGATTGGTGGTTTAGTGCTTAAGCCATTTGTTAGGTTGATATGACCATTTCCCTATTTTACATCATTAACTTAGGAAATCATTGACTTCAGTAAGCATTCTTAGCAAGTGTGGTTGGAATAAAAATCTAACAGTTCTGTTAGCTCAAGAGCGTGGATTTTAGTCTAGTTGAGCCCTTGCTGGGGATCTGGTATCTTTTGGTTTGGTTTTATCTAGCTTTTTATGTTTTCTAGCCAGTTGAACTTGGGATTTTGACTAACATTTAGAGAAGACAACCTCGGATGGGAATTGTGCTAGCGTTGTTAGCTTCGAAATGTCAACTATTGGCTAGAGAGGCCATTAGTTTTGGTAACGAGGCTTCTGGACTCATTTTGAAGTGTTGGGTTTCATTTTGGAAAAGTAGGCCATTTGGGCATGGGGCCCACTTTTCATTAAATCGACCTCTATTAGGAGTACCTATTCTTTGTGTCTACAAAGTTTGGGATATTCCCCGAGTATGCGATCGGGTTAGATTTGGGTTATATTGCAGCTGGTAGATGCTGTTTTCTTGTATGGCACAATGGTGGTGCCTTGGATGCACCTGTGCAGCCATGCTTGTACCCTGGTTGCTTCACCTATGGTGCCTGGTGGCCAGCACGGGGCGCGCCTGTGCTCCCTTACCTGTCACGGCGATGGCGCCCCTGCAGCTCTTTGGGCGCGCTTGCGACTAGCGCTGACAACTTATAACGAGCTTTATTCTTCATTTGTTCTAATCTTCTTAAATGAATTACTCCATTTCTCTTAAGTTCCATGCTCTAACATTCAGTTGGGGTCTATCATTTAGTGTTGGGGTGATCAACTCTTTCCCATGATCAAGTTTCCATCTTCTATTCTAAGTTCTAATCCCTTAATTTCCATAAATTCTTCTCTTTAATTCCCTTTTTGTTCTTGGTTCTATGGGATGTTTTGGGCCCTTTCGTTGCTTGATTTCTTCTCAAATTTTGAGCATGTGTTCTTGATGATATTGGGAACATCGTGGCAATTTTTGTTTCTGGTTTTGGGTTACAGGTCCCATTTGCTGCTTTTGGCCCAGATTTTGACCTGGGTAAATTATTAGCATTATGGGTACCATTAGATTCATATTGAAGAGTAGAGTATTGTTTTGATAGTTTCTTTGCTATTCGGTACTTCTCAAAGCAGCTCGGGCTTGGACGATATATTTCCAGCAACTTGTCGATGGACGTCCGGTAGCTTACGACTTACCTACCTTGGACATTGCGTATATAGAATATAACTGGATTATTTAGCATCCTTGGGTTGGGTTTAATAGGTTGGCACCCCAGACCTTGTTCATTTTCTTCTGTCCATCTTATTTCCTATGTTTTCTTTAGTATTCGAACTTGTTTTTTAGTATTACCCCTCGTGGCCATGTGTGGCCTTTGTAAAGGACTTTAGACCATAGATAGTGGGATATTTGGGGAATGTCTAAGAGTCCCCGACATCAGATTATGATATTGAGCTAGTTATCTATACTGTAGAGCAAATTGAGCCCGTGCTAGGCCGATAGGTTAATTGTGAGCCATTGGGCTATCAATTGTAGTCAAGCATATCATCGTTATCATTCAAAAAGGTTTTCTACATTTATTGATTACTACTATGGCTGCGATCCTAACTATCACTAGTTTTCTAAACCTTTCATTGTCTTGAGGGCCCATTTTAAGTATTAATGGATTAAAATAGATTTAAAATTGGTTTTTATGGTCTTCTTGAGATAAAATAGATTATAGGATGATTTTTACACTAATTTTGAGGCGAGACTAGACTCGGCTGAGCTGAATGCTAGACATATTTTGTTATTGATTTTAGACCCGGATAGACTCCGAGCACCCATATTGGGATTCTGAGATTTACTGATTTAGACCTGGATAAACTCTGGGCACTCATATTTACGTTCTGAGATTTATTCATTTTAGACCCGGATAGATTCCAGGCACTCACCTTGGGATTCTGAGATTTTGTATGTGGTCGCGTAGACCTCCATGGACCTTGCCGATCTAGACCAAAAGCTACGAGCTTTGAGTGCTAGAAGAGGGGTATACGGTGTAGTAAAGGTATACAAGGGACTTTTTCCATGGATCCTACCTACTTGGCCTGCGGGCACTGGAAGAGGTAAATATGGTACCACTGGCACACCAAATCATATCACATCATATCATTCATTTTGTGTGTGGTTCCACCCTTGTTTGTTGTTTGTTAAGTGTACGCTCTAGTAGTATGGGATGCCAGAGGGTTTGTTTTCACTTGTATGTGTTCCTCGGGTGTATGAGTGCTCGTTCAGACAACAAATAGATTAGCTTACTTGCTCCTAGTGTAGTACTTATTAGATGCCTTTTTGATCATTGGTGGATTAACTTATTCTCTCCTATGGTAGTGCCTGTGAGGTTGCCTTTATGATTATTTTTATTTTATGAGTTGTATTGTTTACTTGACTATGTGAGTTGCGTTTCCTTCTTTCCCTTTAATTTGAGGTTACCGGTATACCACCATATTCGTTAAACTCTCTGTATATATTGTTGTTGCAAGGATCCAGATGCGTTCTTAACTCCTTGACTTGTGTATTGTGATGTATATCTCATGTGGCTATCATAGTATACTTGTATTCTCCTTGTCATCTATTTGTTGCTAGTTTCTGTGTGCTTTCCTTTGTTTGATTTTATGACTACTTCTGTTCTATCTTCTATATACTGCTTTTATGTCTTATATATGCTTAGTACCCCTATGATGCCTACTGGGTACCCGTTGCTTTGCAATTAGGGATAATACTATAGTTCTGTATCTTTCTGGTGCAGATCCTAGTGTGAGCTATCGCCGTTGATTGGGTAGATACTCGTGAAGTGCTTTTGTGCATCCGAGACATAGGTGAAGTCTTGATGACCGGGACTTGACCATATCTCTTCTTTTGGCACTGTTTACTTTTTTGTTTATTCAGAGACAGTTTTATATTCTTCGTTTGCACCTTCTAGTACTATGTGTATTTTTAGTATTGGCTCCTATACTTTCGATACCAGGTCATGGGATGGTGTAGTTTCTTTATATGTATATTTAGGTTGCTTTCCTTTTGCATTGCTTTCTCTATCTGCTTCTGCTTATTTTACTTCTTATGTACGCTTGCTTAGGTAGTATCCCATTAATAACCATTGTGGGATATGGGGATTGGCTTGCCTATAAAGGGTTGTAGGTGCAATCATGACCTGAGTAATTAGGTCGTGAGAGATTGGTATCAGAGCTCTAGGTTCACGGGTGTCATTGGTACAAAAGCAAGTGTCTAGTAGAGTCTCGCAGATTGGTATAATTACACTCATATCCTATCTGTGGGAGGCTATAGGGCATTATTAGGAAAATTTCCCTATTTTTGGCTCCTTGTCTTGCTTTCTTGACTCTATTAATTTCTAAACTTCATTGTTCCATTCTTTCTCAGATGACTAGGACGAGTACGACAGCGGGTGGCAATGAGACTTCTACGCCTGTTACTACAGTGCTTCCTCCAATGCCAGGATTTTGGATTGAGAGCTTACCACATATACTAGGGGGATTGGGGCCAGCCCAACCTAATGTGGGATTTATAGCTAACCCAATTCTTGAGGACATTGTGGCTAGGTCTCCAAGTTTTTCGGAGGGTGTGTCAGAGGTAGGGGCAGTAACTGGTTCTTCAAGAAGTGCTTTTGATAGGTTTGAGGTTATAGGTCTCCAGCAGGTTTCTATAATGGTATTGGAGTATGAGGCAAGGTTTCACGAGGTGACTAGGCGTACTGCTAAGACTGTGCCTATAAAGTTTGAGAAAGTACAGGGTTTTGTAGGAGGATTGATTTCACCACTTTGATTGGTGACAGAGCACTTAGTGACAGTTAGGACTAGCTTTCTTGAAGTGGTTGATCATGCTTGGGCTATAGAGGGGTTATTTCGTGAGGCATGAAGGCATTGGTAAGAGACATCACTATCAAGGCAATTTTTATGGTTCTTAGTCTTCATGTAAGGGGTTCTCTGGTAGAGATCAGTTTCATTGCTTCCTATCAAGCAGGTCAGTTTGGGTGGCTCCATATGATTTAGAGGCGATTGTACAGGGCATGCTGGGCATAATAGGTATGGTACATGTGGGCTTTCTAAGTTTTGCCTTCTGGTTATGTAGGCCATGGTGGCCAGTAAGACTCAGTGAGAACTTCACATTGGACTTCATCTGGTAAAGGTTGCTTCTAGTGCAGTGAGCTTGGGCACTTTTCTAGGGATTTCCCCATGATCACATATTCCAGTCAGTAGGGTTAGTAGGCTTTATCTCCCAGTGCTCTAATGCCATATGCTAGAGGTGGTGTGCAGGGTAGTAGGGGTGGTCCCTAGATGGTTAGAGGTGACCTTCAACCAGGTAGTACAGGTAGCCATCCTGAGTCGACAAACATTGTTCATCAGAGAAAGAGGTCTTTAGGTTGCTATGGTGGTGTATTGATTGGCAACATTTATAGAGAGTGTCCCCAATGTCAGATGATTGAGATTTCAACATCGACAACTCAATCTAGAGATAGACAAAGACAGTTTGAGGCCACTCTAGGTAGGCCAGTGGTGGAGGTTTCAGACATCGTTGCTGCAGGTACTGTCTTTGTTATCATAAGCTAGTTCATGTATTGCTTGCTTTGAGGGTCTACCCTTCTTTTATCTCTGCCTATCTACTTTTTGTCTGGATGTATTACTGAGTTTATAGTGCTTACGCGGATGACTACCTTGTAGAAGGATATTTTTAGTAGTGGATGAGGTTTGTCAACTTTGGGAGGTGACTATAAAGTGTTATGGCTCATGGGTAGGCCTTGTTAGCTTAATTTATGGTCTTCGCAGTGATTTTAGAGTTGGTTAGAGTATCTCAACTTCTAGCGGTCTCGGGTGGTTATTGCCTAGGCTATTATCTAGTGTTTGCTGCAAACTTTTCAGTTAGTCTGGTTTGGTACCGGTAGCTATGTTACATGAAAATTTGTTTTGTCTCAAGTAACATGGTGATGGACAAGCAAATGGGTATCAGATGGTTTTGCTTATTCTTGGAAGGTTAGAGTTGACCCTCTTTACTTGATCAGTTTAGTTGGTTAGCAGGTATCTGGGTTGTTTTCACTATTTTTCTCAATTTCAAGTCTAGTCAATTTTGGATTGTAGAATTGTGGTTGAATTGGGCAATCGTCCAATTCTTTTTCCCGCCATATCGAGTAAGGCGAGCGGAGAAGTATGAACTAAGGGAAATTCCCTAAGATCTTTTGAGGAAGAGGTTGTCAAGTCTAGTGTATCTTTGTAAAGGGCTCCATTTGGTTTGCAAAAGGAGGTAGATGACTCATTGCATATATGCGAGATTTTTGGTAGCTGGATGAGCTGAAAACTGAGGGTATGCTTTGGTTCTATATATTGATGACTTGTTGGACCAACTACAGAGTTCAGTGGTGTTCTCATAGGATGATTTAAAGGTCATGTTCCATCTATTACAGATCGCGGTTGTGGGAATTCTCAAGACTACCTTTGGGGCTAATTAAAGCCGATATTATTTTCCTTGTTGTGCCCTTTGGTTGACCCTAGCATTAGCAACATTTATGGATAGGGCGAGCCATGTATCCAAAGCCTAGTTGGCTTCAGTTTCCATAGTGTTCATCAGTGACATAAGAGTCTACTCGAGGATTCGACAAAAGTATGTTTAGTATTTGCAATTGGGTTTCAGAGTGGTAGGCTATCATGTTACTTATGGTGGTTATTGGAAGGTTCTCTTCGATCGCGGCATCTTTGGGCCATAAGGAATTGAGTATAGACAGCTCAGCTTCTCTCTTAGGTTTAGAGTGACCATTGGCCTTGGACTTCCAGTCCTTGGCTAACCATTGGTTATGCTTGATTTGTCAGATCTAGGAAGAATTTTCACTAAATGTTGAGATTTGTCTTCTTTAGTTGATCAGATATAGCAGTGTCGGTTCAAGGATCAGCAGTTGTGTGATATTCGCGGTTAGGTTGTAAGGGGTGAGGCCATCAGGGCCACTTTAGATTCAAATGGTACTTTGAGACTTGATGGTCACCTTTGTGTTTAAGAGTGGGGATTTGATTCAATTGATTCTCTGAGAGGTTGTCCATTTGCATGGGATTCCAGCATTGGTTAGGCTCTGCCAATAGTGGGCCAGAAGTTTTGGTATGTCGAGATGCTTTTGGAGTTGGTGGTTTGTGTACTGGTACAGTAGGGTGGATCTTTTTAGCCAGCGAATGGTGAGTTGATAGATCATGAGCTCTTCAATGGATAAGCGGCGACCTTGGACTCCAGGCATCCTTTCCTTTGTCTATATGTTGTTTTTACTCGGTATTCGCAGCATGACATACTTCTTTTTTAGTGGCAAGGCTAGTAAGGAAACCATAAATCTTGATGGTGTTTTATTAATTTGGAGCAACAGCGGTATTCCTAGAATTTGGAGTTTAGTTAATTGTTATGGACTTCGTGATAGGCTTGACTCACTTCTTGTGGAGATTTGGATATTGTTTGGGTCTTCTTGGACAGGTTTCTCTAGTTCACTCACTTTCAGCTTATTCAGACTTGGCATAGTTCAGCGAGTTTGGTGTAGTTGGCATGTTATTCCCAACCCCAGTGTGCTAGTTGTAGTTGAGTTCCGATGGTTGGTTCAGATAAGTTTAGGTATCAAAATTGATCTTAGCCCAGGTGTCAATCCGCTAGTTGACTATCAGTCGAGGCAGACTACTCCAATTCTTGAGGGTATGCTGCAGGTTGGTTTTTTTGATGTCAAGGGTGCATGAAATGTAGCCTGATTTTGATAGAGTTTGAGTTTGAAGGTGACCTTATTCAAGGCTAAGTGTAGCAGGAAATATAGACCTCCCATGGGTCAGTTGAGGTTTCAAGGGTATCTTGGGTGTTCAACAAGTGTGCGACTTTATGGTTCAGGTGAAGATGATTTAGGATAGACATACGGGTTTTGCGGATCAAAGGATTCATAAGTAAGTTAGAAGGTTGAATTGGTGGCTTTCTGAGTGAGCCTAGTTGTGGTATCAACGTTACTAGTTCTGTGTGTTGATTGCCTTAGTTCTCTTGGTATCTATGTTGTGCTAGTATGTTCCGGTTGAGTTTCTTAAGGTTCACTTCAGTGTATTGGCCTTTTGAGCTTTTGAGTTGGAGGTTGTTGTCTAGTTATGCTAGTAAGGGGTTAAGGTTTTTGGTTGTTTTCCTTTGGTATAGCTCCAAGGGGTACCATCCAATTGAGGAGGCTACCTGGGTAACCGAGAGCCGGATGCGGGCTTAGTATTTGCAGTTGTTGAGCTTTGAGGTATCCCCTTTTCTTTACTTTTGTGAATGAAAGTCCTTTTTAGTAGTGGATGTTATAATGACCCTTCCGGTCATTTTCATGTTTTCGCCTTATTTGTACTGTTAGAGTTTGCCTATAGCAGCCCTAAGTCATTTCTGACTTGATGGGATCGCTGGTTCAGTGCTCCTCGTTATGACCATTTTCTTTTTTTAGAGATTTAACTTAGGAAATTGTTGACTTTAGTCATCATACTTTGAAAGCATGCTCAGAATAAAATTCCGACATTTTCGTTAGATATAAAGCGTGTATTTTGGTGTAGTTGGACCCTTGGTCGGGGTCTGGGAGCTTTCGATTTGGTTTTATCTTGCTTTTTGTGTGTTCTGGCTAGTTGAACTTGGGAGTTTTACTTTGGTCAATATTTGGAGAAGACGACCTTGGATGGGAATTTCATCAGTGTTGTTGGCTACAGAATGTCAACTTTGGGCTAGAGGGACCTTTGGTTTGGGTCCCGAGGCTTCCAGACTCATTTTGGGGTGTTGGGTTTTGTTTTAGAAAAAATGGACATTTGGGTGTGTGTCCCACTTTTGATTAAATCAACCTCCGTTGGGAGTTTTATCAATTTTATTGAGTCCGGAATGCCATTTCTTGTAGGGTAGCACCTTTGGTTTGTATCCGCGAGGTTTGGGATGTTCCCCGAGTGTGTGATCGAGTTTGTTATGGGTTGTGTTGAAGCTGGTACCTTATGTTTTCTGGTATGGCGCAGCGGGGGTGCCTTGGCAGCACCTGCACAGCTGTGCCTGCGCCCTGGGTTCCGCGCCTGCGGTGCCTGGTGGCTCCTGCAGGAGGCTCTTCTGTGCTCCCTTTCCCGCCACAGCGATGGCGCCCCTGCACCTAGCGCTGGTAGCTTATAAGGAGCTTTCTTCTTCATTTGTTCTAAGCTTCTAAAAAAAATTACTCCATTCCACTTGAGCTCCAAGCTCCAACGTTAAGTTGGGGTTTATCATTTAGTGCTGGGGTGATCAACTCTTTCCCGTGATCAAGTTTTCATCTTCTATTGAAAGTTTTAATCCCTTAATTCCCATAAATTCTTCACTTTAATTCCCTTTTTGCTCTTGGGGCTCTAAGGGCTGTTTTGGGCCCTTTCATTGCTCGATTTTTCACTCAAATTTTGAACATGTGTTCCTGATGATGTTGGGAACATTGTGGCAATTTTTGTTTCTGGTTTCAGGTTACAGGGCCAATGGACCCGCTTTTGACTCGGATTTTGAGCCATCTAAATTATAAGCATTATGGGTACCGTTAGCTTCGTATTGATGAGTATACTATTGTGTTGATAATTGCTTTGCTATTTGGGACTTCTCGGAGCATCTCGGCCTTGGACGACGTCTTTCTAGAAACTTGTCGTCGGATGTCAGGTAGGTTACGGCTTAACTACCTTACACCTTGCATATATAGAACATAATTGTATTATTTAGCATCCTTGGGTTGGGTTTACTAGGTTGGGACCCCAGACCTTGTCCATTTTCTTCTGTCCGATTTATTTCTTATGTTTCCTTTAGTGTTCGAACTAGTTTTGTAGTATTATGATATGTGTCCTTTGTATAGGCCTTTGGACCATAGATGGTGGGATATTTGGCGAATGTTCATGAGACCCAGACCTCGGATTATGATATTGAGCTGGTTATCAATGTTGTAAAGTGGATTGAGACTGTGCAGGATCAGTAGGTTGATTGTGAGCCGTTAGGGCTATGGATTATACTCGAGCATATCATCATTATCATGGAAAATATTTTTTTCGCATTTATTTATTACTACTATAGTTGCGGGCCTAACTATCACCAATTTTCTAAACCTTATGTTGGCTTAAAATGGATTTGAAATTGGTTTTTATGGTGTTCTTGAGATAAAAGAGATTATAGGATTACTTTTACACTGATTTTGAGGCAATACTAGACTCGGCCAAGCTGAGCGCTAGAAATATGTTGTTACTAATTTAAGACTCAGATAGGCACCAGGCACCCATATTGGGATTCAGATATTAATTCATTTAGACCCGTATAAACTCTGGGCACTGATATTAAGGTTCCAAGATTTATTTATTTTAGAACCGGATATATTCCGAACACTGACCTTGGGATTCTGAGATTTTGTATGTGGTCGCTGTAACACCCCGTACCTTTCAAAACCTATGTGACTAAGTAAATATCGACGAAGGTATTTGAGCTCGAGATTGTGAAAGGGTACTTTTGCCTAGAATTTGAAATGGTTAAATGTATATAAGTGTTAAATTAAAGTATAAGGATGAGGGTTTTGAAAATGAGATAAAACAAGTGAGGTACTTGCTCGACTTATCTAAGCTCTTAGGTGACAAGTAGGTGCATCACCTACCTACGCTGACGAACTAAGTTCCTAGGGCCGATTTCGGGTAGCAAAACCATGGATTATTAGACCTAATGGTAGCCCAAATGAAGCTTAAAGTTGGACCATCAAAGAAAAACCAAATCTGGCCCAAACAACTACAAAAGGTAGCCACCAATATTAACCACATTTTGACCCAAGAGAAGCCCAAAATCAGCCACAAAACATAACCCTTTTGAGGCCCAAGCAAAGGGTAATTTTGGCCCAAGTTTCTTGTACCATTTTGGCCCATATATACTCAAAAAAGTCGGCCAAAAAGGTCCCTTTATACATACCTTTTGTTGATCAATATTGATCACAAAAAGCTGGAAAACATTCTCTCTTATCTCCTTTCCTTTCGCAGCCCCTCTCTCGCTTTAGGGTTCTAAGAGGATCAAGATTCATTCAAGCTTAAGGTGAGTTAAACAACTTGTTATCTTGCTATTAATATACCACATCTAGCTAGGATATCCTATGGTAAGAAAGACATGAATTATGGCAGCCCCTTTCTTAAGATTTAACACATAGAAATTGTGTAACAATTAAGAGATTTCTTCTTCTCTTGTTGGTGTATGTGTAGGGGGTGATTAATATTTTCAAGGCATCAATAAAAAGAGGATAAAAACACCCCTTCAAATGTAGTAAGTCTTCTGCCCATAATCATATTTTTGGATTCAAGTTCGGATGGACAATTGTTGTTGAATTGTTGTTAAGAACTCACGGGACGGCGATCGGAAGCCGTGGGTTCAATGTGTTGCTATTGTATTTTGGCATGGTTAGTTGTGTAGGGGATGTTTGATGTGTTTTGTATTATTTGAGGAAGTAGGTTTGTGTGTGTGTGATGTGTATTGGACAGGGGAGAAAGTTGTGACAATACGCCTTTAATTAATGCAAAATACGTAAATCTGCCCGGGAAATGTTTAGCTACTGTTTTGGAAAGGTTGCATCAGGTTTAAGAGCTAATATTAGCTTCATTATAACCTTGTGTTGTAGATTAACTTAATAAAGGAATGTCCAAGTTGTGGTAAGCGCAATCTTCGGAAGGAACGAGGTATGTTAAGGCTTCTTTATTCCTTATCGGCATGAATCTAGAAATAGAACTCTAAATCTTCGAAAGAAGGAATTTGAGTATTCTGTTGTAAGAGATATGATTTGGTAACTCAACAAGTCTTAAGGAACTAAGTTATATATTATGGTGATTCAAGTCGCCTTCTTATAAAAATCAGATTCTTTTTGCACGAAACGTAAGTTATCCTTTTGTCAAGTTTCTTCTTTGTATTGTGATCCCTAATCAAGCTTTAGAAAGTATAAAAGGAAAGTTAGCAAGTCAAATCCCCATTTATATGTGTTTGGTATGTTGAGTCCAACACCTAGTAAGCCAAGGCTAAAGAAGTTATCTAAATGAACCTTCATAAATAACAAGAATAGCTTTGAAGGTCAATCTAGTAATACACTTATTATGCGTGGTTTGCGTGTTAGTGTGCACCGAGGTGCTACTGCCATATTGAGGCTATTATATACATAGTGTTCACCAAGGTTCTACTTCCATATAAAGGCCATTATATACATAGTGTGCACTGAGGTGTTATTTCCATATTGAGTCCATTATATACATAGTGTGCACCGAGGTGCTACTGCCATATTGAGGCTATTATATACATAGTGTGCGCCAAAGCGCTACTGCCATATTGAGGATACTATATATAGGGTGTGCCGAGGCGCTATTGTGGTTCAGCGTGGGTTATAAAGAGTGAGTTGCGGTGTGAGTTAATGCTTGTGTTGTATTCTTAAAAGAATAATGGAGAAAGAGCTTAAGGAGTCTTACCATTTACAGGTTAAAAGTTTCATAATATATCTTGTTCAGATTTACTACTTGCGACTTGCTTTTATGTTTCTACCTTACATGCCAGTACATTGTTGTCGTACTGACGTCCCCATTGCCTGGGGGCTCTGCATTCATGCCTGCAGGTCCAGACAGAAACCCAGACAGATCTCTTTAGTAGGAGTTGCAGAGTTCAGCCATTTTGGTAAGATCCATTCTTCTTGGAGCTGACGAGTCAGAGGTCTAGCTTATATTTTGACCAGGTTATGTATATGTACAACTTATGGGTAGTCCATGGCCTTGTCGTAGATATGAGATATTTTACTTACTCCTAGAGGGTTGTAGACGTGTATATGTATATCAGTGTTGGGTATGGCCTTGTCGGCCTTGTTATTAGCTAACTACTATGATAATAGCCTTGTCGAACTTGAGTTGTTTACCTACTATTGAGCTTTCAGTGTTTCAAATTGCTATTCTTAAAGATCTTGTCGGTCTCAGACCCCAAGAAGTTTCAATAGAGATACACTCTATTTTGGCACCCTCGGCCTTTTGGGGCTCCAGGTGTCGGTCATGCCTCCCATGGTTTGGGGCGTGACAAACTTGGTTTCAGAGCACGTCGAATCCCAGGGAGTCTACAAGCCGTGTCTAGTAGAGTCTTGGTTATGGGTGTGTTGTGCACCATACCTATAATCATGAGGCTACGGGATATTTAGGAATTGTTATCCTTCTTTCATCTGCTAGATTGTGCAATAGAGCGAGGTCATAAGATGTTTGAAGTCTAATTCATGCTTTTCTATTCCTTGTTTATAGAAATGCCTGTGACTAGACAAATGAGTAGCCGACGGGTTGGCACGAATACGGGGGAAGGTACTAGTCGTTCCTCGCCTATCCGAATGGATAGATTTGAGGCTCAAAGTGAATGACCGACACCAGAGATCCCAGTTAGTCAAGTACCTGATGAGACTAGAGAGGATCCAGTACCCCTGACCCCACCCGCTCCAGTGGTATCTGAGATAGCTAGAGATGAACAAGCACCGGTAGTTCCTCCTCCTGAAGTAGAGGACCAGGACATCAGGAGTGTTGTTCAATTATTGACCCATATGGTAACCACACAACAACAACAAATTGGGGCATCATCGAGTGCTAGGTCAGGTGGCTCAGAAAGTTCTAGGGCTCGAGAGTTTATCAGCCTAAGTCCTCCTATATTTATAGGCTCTAACCCACGTAAGGATTCTCTGGAGTTTATTGATCAGACTTATCGAGTATTTTGAGTCATGCATGCAACAATAGTGGAGGCAGTGAAGTTTTCATCTTTCAGGTTACGAGATGTTGCCATTTTATGGTTCGAGGCATGGGATCGATCTAGGGAAATGCACCCCCAGCTGAATGGGAGGAATTTTCAGAGGCCTTCCTATCTCACTATCTTCCATAAGAGGTTCGATAGGCCAGACTTTATCAATTTCTAGCCCTTAGGCAGGGCAATATGAGTGTTCGACAGTACAACCTCAGGTTTAATTCATTATCCAGGTACGCCCTAGATATTGTGAGTATGATGTGAGCTAGAGTTTATCGATATGTGTGTGGCCTTAAGGATGAATTGATTAAGGGATTAACAATAGAATCCACACAAGAGGATTTGAATATTTCTAAGATACATGCTATTGCTCAGACTGCAGAGTATCTTGAAGTACAAATTAGAGATAACCAAAGCCGAGAAATGGATCAGAATAAGAGGGCTAGATCTACTGGGTCCTATGTAGAGCCACGAGGTAATGTTAGGCCACATTTTAATAGGAGATCACCCCACCCTACTAGTGGTGCCCCATATCAGTTGCAAAGGCAGAGGTATGATAGTTTTTCTCAGACTGGACCAGGCCACAGTTCAGGTGCATCCAGTTCCTATTGCCATGGGCATTCAGGTCAGATGAGGGCCACCTTTGCCACCTTGTGTTCAGTCCATTGGGAAGCATCCTGGGATATGTCGCCTGGGTTGAGATACTTGTTATTCGTGTGGGCATCCTGGTCACTTTATGCGAGACTGTCCGAGTAGAGGTAGGGCTGAGATATCCCAGCCTACAGGGTCGATGGTAGCTTCTTCATCTACTATTCATTCCGCTAGGATAGGCCTACAGTCTACACCAGGTCATGGTAGAGGTAGAGGAGTAGGAGAAACATCTAGTTCAGGCGGTAGTCAGAATCGCACTTATGCTCTAGCTGGTCGCCAGGAATTTGAATCATCACCTGATGTTGTTACAGGTACATTGACTATTTTTACTCATGCTGTTTATGCACTTATAAATCATGGCTCTACTCTTTCATATGTTACCCCTCTCATTGCTGGTAAGTTGGGGGCAGGCCCTGAGTTGTTGCCTAGATTGTTTGTTGTATCTACGCCGGTTGGTGAATCCATTATAGCTAGACAAGTTTATCGAGATTGTGCAATGTGGATTTATGACTGTCTCACTTCAGCTGATCTAATCGAATTAGATATGATTGACTTCAATGTAATTATGGGTATTGATTGGTTAGCTGCATGTTATGCTAATATTGATTGTAGAACTAAGGTTGTCAAATTCCATTTTTTGGAAGAGACAATCCTTGAGTGGAAAGGTAATGCTGCCACGCCAAGGGGTAGGTTTACTTCCTACCTTAAGGCCCAGAAAATGATTTCTAAAGGCTATATTTATCATTTAGTCTGAGTAAGAAGAACAGAGGATGGACCAGCGACTCTTCAATCGGTTCCTGTGGTGAGTCAGTTTCTAGATGTATTCTCGGATGAGCTTCTAGGGAATCCCTCCAGAAAGGGAAATTGAGTTTACCATTAACCTACTCCCAGATACTCAGCCAATATCAATTCCCCCTTACAGGATGGCTCCTGCAGAATTAAGAGAGTTAAAGGAACAGTTAAAGGATCTACTCGAAAAAGGTTTCATTAGGCCTAATACATCGTCATGGGGCGCACCAGTTTTGTTTGTTCATAAGAAGGATGGGTCCTTGATAATGTGTATCGATTACCGACAGTTGAACAAAGTTACGATCAAGAATAAGTATTTGCTTCCAAGGATTGATGACCTTTTTGATCAGTTGCAAGGCGCCAAATGTTTTTCAAAGATTGACTTATGGTCGGGGTATCACTAGTTACGTGTTAAAGGAGTAGATATTCCAAAAATAGCCTTTAGGACAAGGTATGGGCACTTTGAATTTCTAATAATGTCTTTTGGGCTTACTAATGCCCCAGCAGCTTTTATGGACCTAATGAATCGGGTCTTCATGCCATTCCTAGATGTATTCATGATCGTATTTATTAACGATATCCTGATTTACTCGCAGTCCAAAGCCGAACATGCTGATCATCTACGTGCAGTATTGCAAACACTTCAGAATCATAAATGATATGCAAAGTTCTCAAAATGTGGGTTTTGGTTGAATTCAGTGTCTTTTCTTGTCCATATAATTACAGAGGAAGGTATTAGAGTTGACGGCCAAAAGATTGATGCTGTAAAGAACTGGCCGAGGCCCTTGAATGCTATAGAGTTCCATAGTTTTTTGGGCTTAGCAAGTTATTACTGGAGGTTTGTGGAAGGATTTTATTCTATCTCTGCACCATTGACAAAGTTAACTCATACAGCTGCCAAGTTCAGGTCTGATGCATGTGAGCAGAGTTTTCAGGAGTTGAAGAACAGGCATACTTCAGCACCTGTCTTAACTCTGCCAGAGGGCACGGAAGGTTATGTTGTTTATTGTGATGCTTCAAGGATTGGGTTAGGCTGCGTTTTAATGCAACATGGTAAAGTTATTGTCTATGCCTTGAGACAACTAAGAAAGCACGAACAAAATTACCCTACTCACGATCTTGAATTGGCAGCAGTTATATTTGCCTTAAAAATTTGACGCCATTACTTGTTTTGAGTCCATGTAGACGTGTTAACGGACAACAAAAGTCTACAGTATTTATTCAAACAGAAGGATTTAAACCTAAGGTAAAGAAGGTGGATAGAGTTACTAAAGGATTATGACGTAGATATTTTGTACCATCAAGGTAAGGCCAATGTAGTGGCCGATGAACTTATCCGCAAATCCATGGGAAGCTTGAGCCACGTAGAAAATAGAAAGATTGAGATGACAAGAGAACTACATCAATTAGCTAATTTGCAGGTTCGACTACTAGACCAAGGTAATGGGGGAGTTGTTATTCAAAGAACAGCGGAATCCTCACTTATAACAGAGGTAAAGGAACGACAATATGATGATCCAGAATTAGTAAGATTGAGGGAGGAAATTCCACAATAGAAGAAATAACTAATAGAGCTTAAGGAAGATGGGGTTCTGAGATATCAAGGTCGTCTATGTGTACCTAACGTCGGGGAGCTTCGGGAGAAATATTTTGGCAGAAGTTCACTATTCCCGCTATTCAATCCATCCAGGAGCGACGAAGATGTATCATGATCTTCGACAGGTTTATTGGTGGAATAATATGAAGAGAAATATTGCAGAGTTTGTAGCCCAATGCCCGAATTGTCAACAGGTAAAAATTAAACACCAGAGACCCGGAGGTCTAACCCAAAGTATAGTGCTACCTAACTGGAAATGGGAGGTGATCAACATGGACTTTATTACAGGCTTACCCCGTACTTATCAAAAGTATGATTTCATATGGGTGATTGTAGATAGACTTACAAAATCAGCTCACTTTTTGCCAGTCAGGACAACTTATACTGCTGAAGATTATGCCAAGTTGTATATTAGTGAATAGTTCGACTTCATGGTGTCCCAATTTCCATCATTTCAGATAGGGGTGCTCAGTTTACAACAAATTTCTGGAGGTCTTTCTAGAGAGGCTTAGGTACTCAAATAAGTCTGAGTATAACTTTTCATCCACAGACAGATGGACAAGATGAATGCACTATGCAAACACTCGAAGATATGCTACGAGCTTGTGTACTAGATTTTAAAGGGAGTTGGGATGACCATTTGCCACTAATTGAGTTTTCTTATAATAATAGCTTACATGCAAGCATTCAAATGGCTCCTTATGAGGCTTTATACGGACGTAAGTGTAGATCACCGATTGGATGGTTTGAAATTGGAGAAGCAGGATTATTAGGGCCAGACCTAGTTAATCAGGAAATAGAGAAGGTGAAGCTAATCCGAGAAACATTACTAACATCCCAGAGTACGCATAAATCATATGCAGATGTGTGACGTCGGAATTTGGAATTTAATATTAGTGATTGGGTTTTCCTAAAGGTTTCGCCCATAAAAGGCGTTATGCGATTTGGTAAAAAGGGAAAGCTTAGTCAAAGGTATATTGGATCATACAAGATCATTCAGAGGGTAGGAAAAGTGGCATATGAGCTAGATTTACCCACAAAATTGGACACAGTCCATCTTGTATTTCATGTATCGATGCTACGAAGGTGCATATGAGATCCTTCATGTATTATGCCTATCAAAGATGTTCAACTTTCTGAAGACTTATCCTATAAGGAAGTACCAATTTCTATCCTAGATCGTCAAGTTAGGATGCTCAGAACCAAAGAAGTAGCCTCAGTAAAGGTGTTGTGGAGAAATAATAATGTCGAGGAAATGACGTGGGAAGCCGAGGAAGAAATGAGGAAAAAGCATCCCCAGTTATTTATTACTTGAAGATAGTATAGAGGTAAGTCATATTCTAATGTTCTTGATACTCTTTCTACTATGCAAATATGATCATGTTTGAACATGTGAAAATGATTACATTTAATTGTATATAGTTGTATCGCCCTGTGAGGCATCGTGCTGGACTTTTTCTGAGTTTCAGGTTTTTGGATAGTCCCAATTATAAAGGAAACTCTGCCAAAATTTCAAAAAAATACTAAGGGACTAGATCTCTATATGCATTACCCTCATTCGGGGATGAATGATTCTAAGGGGGGAAGGATGTAACACCCCATACCTTTCAAAACCTATGTGACTAAGTAAATATCGACGAAGGTATTTGAGCTCGAGATTCTGAAGGGGTACTTTGGCCTAGAATTTGAAATGGTCAAATGTATATAAGTGTTAAGTTAAAGTATAAGGATGAGGGTTTTGAAAATGAGATGAAACAAGTGAGGTGCTTGCTCGACTTATCTAAGCTCTTAGGTGACAAGTAGGTGCATCACCTACCTATGCTAACGAACTAAGTTTCGAGGGCCGATTACGAGCAGCAACACCATGGATTATTAGACCTAATGGTATCCAAAATGAATCTTAAATTTGTACCATAAAAGAACAACCAAATCTTGCCCAAACAACTAAAAAAAGTAGCCACCAATATTGACCACATTTTGACCCAAGAGAAGCCCAAAATCAGCCACAAAACTTAACCCTTTTGAGGCCCAAGAAAAGGGTAATTTTGGCCCAAGTTTCTTGACCCATTTTGGCCCAAATATACTAAAAAAAGTCAGCCAAAAAGGTCCCTTTATATAGACCTTTTGTTGATCAATATTGATCACAAAAAGCTGGAAAAAATTCTCTCTTATCTCCTTTCCTTTGGCAGCCCCTCTCTCCCATTAGGGTTCTAAGAAAATCAAGATTCATTCAAGATTAAGGTGAGTTAAACAACTTGTTATCTTGGTATTAATCTACTACATATAGCTAGGATATCCTATGGTAAGAAATACATGAACTATGGCAGCCCCTTTCTTAAGATTTAACACATAGAAATTGTGTAACAATTAAGATATTTCTTCTTCTCTTGTTGGTGTATGTGTAGGGGGGTAATTAAGCTTTTCAAGGCATCAATAAAAAGAGGATAAAAACACACCTTCAAGTGTGATAAGTCTTCTTCCCATAATCATATTTTTGGATTGAAGTTCGAATGGACAATTGTTGTTGAATTGTTGTTAAGAACTCACGGGACGACGATCGGAAACCATGGGTTCAATGTGTTGCTATTGTATTTCGGAATGGTGAGTTGTGTAGGGGCTGTTTGATGTGTTTTGTATTATTGGAGGTAGTAGGTTGGTGTGTGTGAGATATGTATTGGACAGGGGAAAAAGGTGTGACGATACACCTTTAATTAATGCAAAATACGTAAATCTGCCCGGGAAATGTTTAGCTACTGTTTTGGAAAGGTTGCATCAGGTTTAAGAGCTAATATTAGCTTAATTATACCCTTGTGTTGTATATTAACTTAATAAAGGAAAGTCCAAGTTGTGGTAAGCGCAATCTTCGGAAGGAACGAGGTATGTTAAGGCTTCTTTATTCCTTATCGGCATGAATCTAGAAATAGAACTCTAAATCTACGAAGGAAGGAATTTGAGTATTCTGTTGTAAGATAGCTGATTTGGTAACTCAACAAGTCTTAAGGAACTAAGTTATACATTATGGTGATTCAATTCGCCTTATTATAAAAATCTGATTCTTTTTGTACGAAATGTAAGTTATCCTTTTGTCAAGTTTCTTCTTTGTATTTTGATCCCTAATCAAGCTTTAGAAAGTATAAAAGGAAAGATAGCAAGTCAAATCCCCATTTATATGTGTTTGGTATGTTGAGTCCAACACCTAGTAAGCAAAGTCTAAAGAAGTTATCTAAATGAACCTTCATAAATAACAAGAATAGCTTTGAAGGTCAATGTAGTAATACACTTATTATGCGTGGTTTGCGTGTTAGTGTGCACCTAGATTCTACTGCCATATTGGGGCTATTATATACATAGTGTGCACCTAGGTGCTACTGCCATATTGAGGCCATTATATACATAGTGTGCACTGAGGTGCTACTGCCATATTGAGGCCATTATATACATAGTGTGCACCGAGGTGCTATTGCCATATTGAGGCTATTATATACATAGTGTGCGCCGAGGCACTACTGCCATATTGAGGCTATTATATATAGAGTGCGCCGACGCACTATCATGGTTCATCATAGGTTATAAAGAGTGAGTTGCGGTGTGAGTTAATGCATGTGTTGTATTGTAAAAAGAATAAAGGAGAAAGAGCTTAACGAGTCTTACCAATTATAGTTTACAAGTTTCATATTATATCTTGTTTAGATTTACTACTTGCGACTTGCATTTATGTTTCTACCTTACATTCCAGTACATTATTGTCGTACTGACGTCCCCATTGCCTGGGGGCGCTACATTCATGCCCGCAGGTCCAGACAGAAACCCAGACAGACCTCTTTAGTAGGAGTTGCAGTGTTCAGCCATTTTGGTAAGCTCCATTCTTCCTGGAGTTGACGAGTCAGAGGTCTAGCTTATATTTTTACCAGGTTATATATATGTACATCTTATGGGTAGTCCAGGGCCTTGTCCTAGATATGAGATATTTTACTTACTCCTAGAGGCTTGTAGACGTCTACATGTATATCAGTGTTGGGTATGGCCTTGTCGGCCTTGTTATTAGCTATCTACTATGATAATAGCCTTGTCGGCCTTGAGTTGTTTACCTACTATTGAGCTTTCACTATTTCAAATTTCTATTCTTAGAGACCTTGTCGGTCTCAGACCCCCAGTAGGTTCAATAGAGATACAGTCTATTTTGGCACCCTCGGCCTTTTGGGGCTCCGAGTGTCGATCATGCCTCCCATGGTTTGGGCCGTAACACTCGCTAGACTGCCATGGACATTTTCGATCCATACCAAAGGCTACGAGCTACGAGTGGTAGATGAGGGGTATACGGTGTAGTAGAGGTATACGTGGGACTCCTTCCATGGATCCTACCTACTGGGCCTGTGAGCACTGGAGGAGGTACATACGGTACAACTGCCACACCAGATTATATCATATCATATCATTCATTATGTATGTAGTTCCACCCTTGTTTGGTATTTGGTAAGTGTACGCTCTGGTAGTATGGGATGCCGAAGGATTTGTTTTCACTTGTATGTGTTCCTTGGTTGTATGGGTGCCTGTTGGGACTGTAGGTAGATTAACTTACTCGCTCCTAGTGTAGTACTTATTAGTTGCCTTTTCGATCATTTGTGGATTAGCTTATTCTCTTCTATGGTAGAGCTTGTGAGGTTGCCTTTTCAATCATTCTTATCTTATGAGTTGTATTGTTAGTATGACTATCTTAGTTGCTTTTCTGTCTTTCCCTTTTATTAGAGGTTATTGTTATACCTCCATCTTCGTTAAACTCTCTCTATATATTGTTATTCTAAGGATCCATGTGCGTTCTCTGAGCATTATTCATGAAACTGTACTAATTCTCCAAGAAACATATAAGTAATACCATAAAAGCTTTAAGAATTGAATTACAATAATTCCCTAAGATTTAGGAACCCTAGGTCTGAAACATTCATGGAGAAAACTGAAGGCTGACTGGAAAATAGGGACCTAATGGGTGAAAGAAACCCACTAGTGAAATCCCACATACTTGGTGAAGAAATCCACAGAGAAATCCTTGGATTTTTTAGGCTGAACTTGATGAAGACCTCTGATTGTTCTTGGAGAAAACTGTCGCCTCTTTCTCTTATTTTCTTTCTGAGTTTAAAGAATTTAGGGGAATGAATGTTTTAGGTAGTTTTAGGCTACTTAATTAGGATTAAACTACACAAAATGACGTAGCTTAGTCCTAAAAAGTGGGGGGGAAAGTCTGGAATACCTATGGGAAATTTAAAAGAATTTCTGCAAAATACACGACTCAGGGATCACGACTACGGAAGATGGACCGTACTCCTGGACGATGAACCATCAACCGGAGTCGTGGTTCTGCCTAAGAGTTTTAGGGGTCTCTGGTCTAAGGAAATATGACTCAACAAAATAGACCATTCTTCTGAACGATGGTTAGTCATGTGACTCGTGGTTCCTGGGACTTGACTTAGCCTGGGGATTTCCATGAGTCAAAGGACGGACCTTGCTTCTGAAGTATGGTGCATAAACTAACTAGTGGTTTATGGGACTAGAAATGGGGGTCCTTTTATTCAGGGAAACCATGTGTGACAGGTCGAACCGTGGTTCTAAACCATGGTCCATGGTTCTAACCATAGTCCTTGGGACATGTACTGAAGAGCTACTGGAAATTGAATTACGATTCAAGATGATGGTCCGTAGTTCCAAACTACGGTCCGTACTGTTCAACCGTGGTTCCTGTAAACTTGAATTTTTCTGAAATTTATTTTTATTTTCTACTGGTTTTCTGAGCTTAGTTTGGCCTTGGAAATTCTGGGGTGTTACAGGTACACATTTGGATTCAAGTGACTACATCCTTCTCGAACTCAACATAACTCTTTCAATTCGAAGACAAATCCATTTCTTTCATTTTCATTCAACACGAGACACCATTTCACTTCTTTTTATTTGAAGCCCCAATTCTTATCATTTACTTCACCTTGTAGGATTTTCTTTGTTTCCTTTCTTCTTTGCTTTTATTTTCAAAATCTCTCTTCTTTTTGGCAATTCATTTTATGCGACAAACCAAGATAAGTTGAGTACCCGTTGTCTTGGTACTCATACTACACTTTGCATCATTGTTTTTGATGCAACACCTAGTATGAGCCACCCTCGCTGATCTCATGTCGTTCGAGACTCGTTGCTGTTCGGATCGCGGTGAGCTCCCGACGCTTTTGAAGACTTTACATGCTTTCCATCTTGTACGTTCTCTCTATATTTTGTATTTTTGAAAGACATCATCTGTTGTATAGCTACTCTTTACTTTAGTCGCTCTTGTACTAGTGACACCACGTCCCGGTTGGTTCTCGAGTCTCTTATGTATCGTTGGTCACTTTAGGGCCTTCTTATGTATATTTTGTACGATGGTATGTATATATGCTATTGGCCCTGTATTTTCAGTTATGTCTTCTGCTTTTCTTTAGTTTAATTATTATTTATTGTCTTCCGCGTGTTTGGGTTAGGCTTGTCTACTGAGGGGTTATGTAGATGCCATCATGGCCCAGTTTTGGGTCGTGACAGGATCCTGTCTTCTGCACCTTATAAGATGCCGGAAGCGGGTAGCATACAATACTATTATCACACTTAGTCCAACGTATTACATCATATCAGTCTTTTGTGTGAGGTTCCACTCTTATGTGCTATTTGCTGAGTGTACGCTCCAGTAGTATGGACTGCTGGAGGGTTTGTCTTCACTTTTTTGTGTTGCTTGGGTGTATGGGCGCCCGTTGGAACTGCAGGTAGACTTATTATTGCTTTATCGAGTTTTATGCCTCCTTATGTTATCTCTTATAGTAACTTAATATTGAAACTAGTATCATGTAGCTGGGCTTTTTTGTTATTCCTGTGTTTGAGCATGCTATCGTTATTTTTGCTTCCCTTGTTCTCTTTTACTTGAGGTTACCGGTATACCGCCTACTTTTAAAATCACTCTTTATATATATATTGTCATTGTGAGGATCCTAGGTGCGTTATTTTCTTCCTTTACATGTGTATGTGATGTATATATATCTAGTAGATAGCCATGTTGTAGATTTTTGTTGTCTTTCTTCTGTCTTAACTTCCGTATAATTCTTTATTTATTCTGTGAAAATTGGCTTCTACTCTGCCTGTTACTATTCTTTTATCTTATATATGCACAGTCGGCCATTGATACCTACTGGGTATCTTTTGCTTCGCATTTGGTGCTCATACTACTCTTTACATCTTCTAGTAAAGATCCTAGTGTGGGCCATCATTGTTAGCTCATGGACGCTCGTGCTTGGAGATTTTGGACCATCCCAGAATGAGGGTGAGCTCTTGGCGCTCGGAGCTCGGCTTTAGTTTATCTTTTGTATTATGTACTCACTTACTACTCAGAGACATAGTGTATATATTATTTTGGATCTCGTTTGTACACATTATATGTAGTTCCGGCTCTTATATATTATGTTACCAGTTCTTAGATTGGTTTAGCTTCTTTTATCGTCCTGTTGCTTATTTGTTCATTGTGTTCCCTTGCTTTCGCTTTTTAAACTGTTCTTTCGCTTATTTGTTATATAGTAGCCCATTACTAACCATTCCATGCTACGAGGATTGGTTCGCCTACTGGGGGATTGTAGGTGCCATCATGACCAAGAAATCAGGTCGTGACAACTCGGTATCAAAGCCTTGGTTCACCAGTATCATCGGTATAGGGACCAATGTCTAGTAGAGTCCTATGGATCGAGGCCGAG
>QJPP01000429.1:0-85000 GCA_003996215.1 Jaltomata sinuosa
CTCTCTCTCTCTCTCTCTCTCTCTCTCTCTCTCTCTCTCTCTCTCTCTCTCTCTCTCTCTCTCTCTCTCTCTCTCTCTCTCTCTCTCTCTCTCTCTCTCTTCATATATATATTTTATATTAATGAATACAATTGTATCAAGTTGTATCGGTTGTATCAACAAATACAATTGTATCAAATATATCAATTCTTTGTGTATTCACTCTGTATCAAGTGTATACAAATACAAATGATGCAGTTGTATATACTCACTGCAAAATCAAAACCATCCAAATACAAATGATACATTTGTATCAAACAATACATTTGTATTTGTATATGATAGACTCAAGCAAATACAAATAATACATATACTTGTTTATATACAAACATAAATGATGCAATTATATATACTGGTTGCAGAACCATCCACTAATGATATGTTTTTTTTTTCTTACTTAACAGCAGTAAGTGAGAAGTCCACTTATTCTTTTCAAAAATTATTTTTCTTAGTACCAAACACACCCTATACAATATATAATATAAATACATGTGTTTGTACGTTAACTGATAATCACCTAACTTCTTTGTTACCCATGTGCTAGCTCTGTCCTCAAACATTTGAGGAAAAAGAGCTTTGTCATTTGAAAAGTGAAAGTAAGCAAAAAACAGAAGTATCATGGGAAACAAGCATAGAAAATAGCACATTTCACAATGCTGTCCACATAGAGTCTATGAAATGCAAAAACATGGTGAGTGCTTGAGTTCCATGTGCAGCTCAAAATGGAATTTATATATTTAAAAATTATTTCCTTGGTTCACTTTTAATTGTTCACCTTAAATTTTTCACGTCTCTTAAGAAACAATGATTAATATGAGATTTGTATCCAAATCTCTGAACGTGTTGAGCACAATCTAGACATTTTAATCCCGTTTTAAACTCAAATAGCATTATTGCATCCCATATCACTTCATTGTATTTTCGCATAACGTGTTTATACTAATTAATATAATTTATTTAAGAAAATAAAATATATATTAATTAGTTATTAATTATATTTAACTTAACTTTCACTACTAACTTAATAAGGAAACTCTGAATTATGATCACATGCATGCAATGGATAATAATGCAGAGTGGAGTATAAAGTGGGAGGTGTGGGGCGAGCTGACGTGAGTCCACCAACTGTTTTAAGACTAAAAATTTAGGGTTCGGTATATCCCGAGATTAATTATTTTGGGATTAATTATTTCAAGATTGTTATTCATTCTTGGTATGTGATAAAATGACATTACAACCCTGGATAATTAATTTCGAAATAAGTTATTCTATGATTTTATTTCAATCAAACATTAGATAAACTCATCTTAAAATTAGTTTTGAAATTAGTTATCTCTCATCCCTCGTATTAAAGGAGCCCTTGGAATTAATGATCAAAAAATACACTTAAATATTTTGACATTGAGCTTCATACTTGATTCAGTAGGTGCATGAGTTTCCTACCAGAACTATTGATAACTATTATCAAAAAATACACAAATTCTTAATTGTTCACCTTTTCTACCTGAACGTTCAGATATGAAACTCAAATAATTAATAATTAATGTATGTCTTGATAAATAGTTAGTGTAATTTAGAAAATATTTTCTAAAAATTTCAAACAACCGAACATGAGAAAGTTGAAAAGTATTTTTGTCCGTACGGACAACACCGGAGAGGAAAATAATTACTCACTCATTGTCATTTTCTTTTAGACGATTCATTTATGTTCGGATTATCGGATATGTATATATATAAACTAGTCATGAATTGTTCTACTGATGAATCTGAGTTCATTCTTAATATATATATATATATATATATATATATATATATATATATATATATATGCTTCTGCTATTTATAGTAAGCCAAACATTCTTTTTTACTCGCAGGTGCAACATGTGGAAGTTCAGATCATATGTTGATGTGAGTGATAGTAATATAAAATATTGAGTTTAGGATATATACATCGTCTTACACTAATATGAGATCATGTTTGTAGATACTTTCTTGTTTTATTTTCAATATTATAAAATCTTATATTCTTTGGATGATCTCATAATCTAAAGTGGGCGTTTGGCCATGATTTTTTTTTGCTTTTTTTGCAGAGTTAAATTTCGGAAAAGGTGTTTGGCCATAAAATTTTAGAAAATTTCGAAATTTGAAAAACAAGTAAAACTTATTTTCACTTTTTTCCACTCCCACTTCTCTCACAAAAATTCAAAAACAACTTTAACTTATATTAATGGCCACACACAATTCCAACTCCAATTCCAACTTCAGCTCCAACTCCAACTCCAATTTGGTATTTGATTTTTATGGCCAAACGGGGCCTAAAAAAAATTATACACTTTTGATATAGCAGCAGGTAGTAATGTTTTGTCTTGTTATTCCTCCATACTAGCTAATAGTCATAGTACTGCTCTTGTAATTTTTTGTGCTTTAATTTCTATTACTATCTATTTTGTTTATTGTACTTCAAGTCTTCAATTATCCTATTATTTTGTTGTAGTTACTGTTCAGAATGTCTTGTTATGCTTTCACTTCCATTTATTCTTTTTCTAGACTGCTTTGGATTATTTTCCTTCAACCGAGGGCATATCAGAAATAGTCTCTCTATCTCTGCGATAAGGGTAATCTGCGTACACTCCAAAACTCACTTTGTGAAACTAAGCCGGATATATTGTTGTTATGATATGGGAGTATACTATACTTAATGTAAAAAATTCATTACACTATCAAAGTATATAACTAAATGTTTTGATCATGTACTCAGAGTTAAAATAAATCAAATCACCAGCGCTATCTCGGAACTTTACTTTTCATTTGTTTAGTTCCTGAATCCGAGCTCATATTTGACCTGGCTAATGCTAATGTGATTAGTTTATTAATCTATATACTTGATCTAAGATTAGTTTAGTAATCTACAATTTAAGTAGCTTTCTTTCCAATTCGATTTGCGTGTCAGACAAATAATTAAGCTAGTTGGTGATGGAAGCCTAAAAATAGAAAATGTAATCTCTGATTCATACACAATTTCCATAAAAAGGAAGGCCTACTAATCATCTCAATAAAGTCAACGTAATCTTGATTTATGTTACTGCTTGAATTTTGAAGTCAATAATTTAGGGGTGAACAAAATCGAATTGCAAATAGAATCAAATCGCAAATTAAATCGAATCGCAAACAAAACCTGACAAGTAGTTTGGTTTGACTTGGTTTAGTGTTGAAAAAAGAAACCGGACTATAATTAGTTTGGTTTGATTTTAACTAAAAAAAAGTCAAACCGAACCGAATCAACCCGATATTATATGTATACTATTTTTAAAAATATTTATTATGATGTAATTTATAAATATTTCTTAAAGTTTTTCATAGTTTTTATCTTTCAACATATTATTTCAAGTTTAAAGTTAAAATTTTAAATGGTTCAATAAGTTTTTATAACCCATAGATATTAGTAACTCAAATAAAGCTCAAATCAATACTATGGCTCAAGTGAAAGAAGTTTTTTAAAATTAAAATTGATAAAATCTTACCTAAGATCAACAATGTCTCAAGAGAGATTGAATGGATTAGCTATATTATCAATTGAAAAGGAATTATTAGAACAAATCGATTATAAAAAAGTAATTAATGACTTCACATCCAAAAAAGCTAAAAAAATAGACTTTAAATAAAATATATATGACGATATCTCCTTAAAAAAATTATTATATATCTAGGGCCTCTCTCTAGAGTTTGGCTTTAGGCCACCCATCTTGTTGAGTCGGCCCTGTGTAAAATGCTACTTGTGGAACTCGTTTTCAATACTTTCACTAGGAATCATTTTTCCCATTTCATTTCATTTTTTAGGAACTTATTTTTCTAAAGAAAATATTTTCTAAAAATTTCAAACAACCGTACATGAGAAAGTTGAAATTTTTTCTATATGCTTTGTTCATTTATTCACTTCTCTAAATGACAACATTGCTTATGAATTTTTTTATGTACGCCGCTGGTTACCATTATGAATGAGCCCGAATCGATATTAACAAATAGGCCAGTGAATATATTGCATAGGAGCCTTGGGCAGAAGGAACCCAATACCATATTAAGTAGCTATGTTTGAAAACTAGGGGTGATAATAGTGTCTCGTTGGAGCAATTTGGGTACATGCGACTATTGTTGAGAAAAGTCTATTACCGCTTAGTGTCTGTATTTCCTCATCCCCTTCTACTCTATGTTATAATTTCCATGTTGTCTTCTCTATCAAAGAAATCAGTTACCTATTGTTGAAGTATATTGAAGCGTTCACTTCACTTACACTAGCGTGTTGTGTGCATATATACCTCATATTTGATAGGAAATGTCACCAATTTAGTGATCCATGGAACAAGCAGGACTAAACAATTTGTGAGTAAATTACCTTAGTCATTCAATACCATATTCAAGTTTAAAGTAATATATACTATAGTGTGAGGATTTTTTTTACATTTTTACACTGACGGTATATATAATCATTTAATTTTTGTCACTGATCAAGTGAACAGTGAACCTAACAACTATATATTGACAACCTAAAATATTAGTAATTAAAGTATTTCTATATCACTTTACCATTCTCGATATTTAGTTCTTTGCGCTACTTAGATTGTTACTTTTGGCTAGTTTCCTTGAATATTTTGAAAACTATTGTCGAGGATACTACTAACATGATAAAAAAAAGCTTTTGATTATTCAAATAGTAACGTAAATAAAGGCAAATAAAAAGAAGGGAGTACATAATTTGGACAAAAATTAATAAGGGGTATTTGGCCATGAATTTTTTTCACTTTTTTCCGAACTCAAGAAAATGGCTATGAAATTTTGAGAAATTCCGTTTTCATTTTATTCACTTTTTCAAGAATTTTCAGTAATTTCAAAAACAAAAACAAATAAAAGTTGTATTCACTTTTTTCACTCCAAATTACTCACAAAAATTCAAAACAACTCTAATTTATTTTCATGGCCAAACACAACTACAATTTTCAAATATCATTTTTTCACTTTGGAAATAAAAACTACTTTTTTATATTTTCACAACAAAACATGGCCAAATATTTACTAAATTCAATGTAAATTCAGTAACTGACTATAAATTCACCCCGAACAACCTTTAGATCTTATCAGTGAAAGCCCTTTTTTGTATCTCGGATAGTCTTAATAATATAGCTAACTATAGTATAAACAATGCCAGAAACACGTCTGGTCACCTGAGATTTAATGATACATATTAGTATAATATAATACTTCTATGTTTTAACCCCCAAATAAACTTTAGATCTTACCACTGAAATCCATTACACTTTTCAAATAATCCTTAAGGTATGTTCCATTAAGACTCAAACATTATTTAGACGAGTTAAATTCAAATGTGTCCAAATTAAATAAACTCGTTGATCAATATAATTTATGAGTATTTACATAAATAAGCTATTTTAAGGTTTAACTATAACTATTAGGATATTTATATTTAATTACAAAATATAATAATAATTAATGAATTCCAACAATTAACAATCAAGGTAAAAGTAGTCAAGTTTTATCATTGATTTTGCAATTTCTTAAACTGTTGATACAATTTTTTAACTCAAATAACTTACTAATTTTTCAAATAAGCTACATAGATTGAATATCTGTGTAAAATGTGTAGGCTGCATAGAATGAGGTGACATTATAGGGTTTTTAAATCCCAACACATCAACATCTCTACACAAATGGTTAGAAAGATCAATTGGTGTGTATGTAACACAATTGATACATTTTAAATTATCAAATTTAATTATTGAAGTACGAAAGTGACTTACGATAATATGTGAAGTATGCAAATGCAACATATAACAACCCTATTAATTAACTACCACACATATGATTGCAACCCAAATAAATCGCCAATTGTACTTCTCAAATCTATCCAAATATTCCTCTAAATTCACTATCAGTATATACTTGGTTTCTCACTAAATCAACTTTTAAGGTAGGATATAATGGAGCAGTGTCATCAACACTTGCATTTTGATTTCCCCGACCTAATCTTTGGGTCCGGAATCATAAAACGATTGTGGTTACTTGGCTATTTCTTCTTTTCTTTGATCCAAATTCTTAACACAGAGGATCATCTTTTTTAATTTCTTTCAAGGTATTTAAATGAGACTACTTCACAAGTATCATAACAAAATAACTTAAATATATTCAAAAAGTAACAACGTAAAGGAAATCAATAATAATTTAGAGTTGTCGTTTATATTTTTATATATGACTTATTTTTACTGTAGTATTTTTACAAGACATAAAATCTTTAACTTCAAATAATAATATTATTATTTATAAGAGTAAGAATTAATTCTAGTTATAAGATGTTAGCCATTTGTTGCAATACAGTTTATTGTAAAAACTTTATTAATTAATATGAAGATTTGAGTTATTTAATTCAAAATTTTAGAATATTATGGGTTAAAAAGTAGTAACTTTTTTGTTCTTCCTTTGTTTTTTTACATATAATTTTTGTTTCTTTATTTTACGATCTTCAATTATTTTACGTGAAAAGTCTTTGTAAATATAAATATAGTACATAGGTTTTTACACTCTTCGATATTGTTTTGAGTGAAAATATATAAAATCATAAAAATAGATAAATTAAAGGATCTCAAAATTTTATGGGTCAAAAATAAACATTTTACTGACCTCACCTTTGAGTCACCCGTGTGTACTTAATCCTAATTAATTATGGTAGTTAACACTGATGAGATAGGAATCAATGCATGAACTATGTAAGTGTGTTCCTGTGAAACATATGGCGTTATGATGTATCATATACATGTTAACAATAAAGATGTAATGTAAAAGGTGTGTCATATACATTTTAGAGGTTAAGTATTGTAAAAGAATTCATCCAGCTCAATGAAATGGTCTTATGTATCGATTTGATTTGATGTTTTTCTTAAATAGCTAGGACCAAATATTATTGGCTTTTTCAAAATTATATCGTTTTATCTTTGGGGTTGAAACGTAATTATAGTTTTTGTTGAATTAATATTCTGATTGAAAAAGGACATTAATTTTGAAGTTATATAAACTGAAACAAAAGCAAAATCAAAACATAATTGAATAGTTTAGAAGTTCCTCTCTGCAATTTCGTTCAACAAACTATAAGTTCCCTTCAAAATATTCTATTTTGGCTAGTTTTTCTACAGAACTTCTCACAACATCATGAATTTGAAGACTATTGTGGAGGATAATAGTAACTTGATAGGTAATGCTGAATTTAACTTCTTCTATTGCTATAGAAAAGCCAACAAAGTCGCTGATTATCTCGCCAAATTGATGACAACTTTGGATAAACCTACGTTCTTTCACAAGCTTCAACAGTTGCCTTCTGAGGCTAAGGGGTCTTTTTTTCCTAGATAAAACTCAAATACCTAGTATTAGATATGACAAGGCTAACTTTTTTGTTGCTAACGTGCATAGACTTAGACTTGCGGGAAGGTACAAAAGTTTATGCTTGAATATTCTCTTTTTGCCTTGGTTGCTTAGCAATCAATATTCAAATCTTGGATTTTTTTTAAAAAAAAATAAGTAATCGAAAAATAATTAGAAATAATCTTTAATGGCAACTAATTAACTGCACTATCATATATAAATATTAGTAATTCATATGGTTAATTCGTAGATATAGTAGAACTTCATCTTAACTCTTAGTTGGTCTTTAATTTTTGAGAGGGTATAAGTTCTTTATAAACTAAAGTCATGTCCAGATCTAATTTGGTGGATATTATGATACAAAATATAAATTTATAACCTGTCGAAAAAGTTTTTAGTTAGGAGAAACATAAACTAAAGACCAACACAAAACAAGGGCAAAAGTACAAATGAACCAGATCATAATTTTCACGTCTTCATCGTCCAACACCTTCCACCGGAGGTAAGGTTAAGACATAACTATTCTCCAGCCATATAATAGGAAAATTAAATAATTTCAGAAGTGAATTTTTGTGATAATTAGCGTCAAAATGTTATTAGCAAACGCTATTTCCACTCCCCTAACTCCTCCTAGAAGCAAGAGAGAAATAAAAAGAGAAAAAAAAACAAGGAAGGAGGAAAAAGAGCCTATAATGCACACTAATTCACAACAGGGTCTATATAGTAGAAAATCAGAAGAAAAAATTCATAACTAATCTATCGAGACTGCAAATTAGGGAAATCTTAGTAGCGCATTCGCTCACTATTTTCCTCTTCCCTTACCCCCAAATCCCAATTAAAACAAAAAATGAAAAAAGACTGCAAAACAATTCAAATTAATCTCCACAAACACCACAATGGAACAACCATCACCATCGCTGCCACCGCTACAAAACCGCTGTAGCTATCGCTACACCACCTTCGAGAACAGCACGTCCAGCATCGACCAAACCAACCATATTCCTATCTCTTAATCCGAGGGGCGCACTAGCCATTTCCACATCGGCTCTTCCTTTATCATTATCCTTCTGGCGTTTGTAGCGCCATATGGCGCACAAAATTATCAAAATGGGCATCGTAAATACGAGGAATATGATCGCAAAAATGGTTAAGTCCATAGTATATATATGATTGTCAACTATTTTGGAGGCTATTTATAACAAGCCATCGACCAATGACGATATTATTTTTTCCTCTTCATAGCCCATAGGATTAATTTTTTATGTAGTCAAGTTGTAATTTTTTTTGGCTCTTCTTATGTAATCCTTAAAATCAAATCACCAGCGCTTACTTTGGAACTTTCGTTTCATATATTTTTAGTTCCTTTGAATTCATGAATTGTTCTACTCATATCTGAGCTCATATTTCATATTTGGCCTGGTGGATGCTTGACTTAACATCATCTAATTAATCTATAAATAATTGTACCTTTCTTTCCAATTTGATTTGCGTGTCAGCAAACAATTAAGCTAGTTGGTGATAGAATATGTAGGGTGTAATTGCTACGGAGGAAAATAATTATATTAATCCGCTAGCCAACTGAGAAGAGATCGGTTGATTTGATATTGGATTAACAATTATAGAGCGGTTAACGGATGGTGTATCGGCTAACCTCCACGGTACATTTTTCAATGAAATTTATCCACGTTAATTAGAAAGAAAAAAAGGACTTCTTCTCATTGTGCTAACTGCTAAATGCAGTGACAACGAACATGTCCTAGATGAAAATTGATTTCATAGAGAGACTTTAGAATGTTGAATGACTGAACAAATTTACAATATATATTTTATATACTTATGGGTAATTAAATGTAAATATAACAATTCTTAAGGGGTGAACGGTTTACCCAATAAGAAAATTAAATTATCCTCCCCTGCACCAATAATCTACTAATTATAAAAATTTAATCCACTCACCAATCGTTAATCTGATAACCCTATAAGCCAATTTTGCGGTTAGGCTATCGATAACGGTTCGATTTTGAACAGCCCTAGCCCCAGTCCCACCCTACATCTTTACCCCCACCCCGACCTCTCATAATATTTGTCTAGATTATATACATATACACACATGTTTTTAGGATAGTATTTTTTGCTAATGTACCAAACACAAAAAAAACAGATTATTTTCTTAGAAAACATTTTCCTTCGTACCAAAAACACCCTAAAAGTAGCACACGTTGTATATCCTGAAAAAAGAATTTAGATTTTAGACAATTGGGTTAATTTATACTAGTATTAGATATTCGAAGTGATTGCTCATGATATATAAGTGAATAGGTAACCCGAAAATATTAATCTTCACTGGCTTAAACTGTACTTATTGTATAAAAAATTTACGGTTAATCAGTTATACTAGTAGATAAGTTAAATTATTTGGATTTCAACATCACTATTTCATTACTTTGACATTAGAGATGGAGGTTTTATTCTTTCTTCATGAGATGCTATTTGTACCCTAAAAAAAGTGGTCATTTGTGCCAATACCCCTAGGGATGGACCAACAGTGGGTGTTTGATAAGTACGTAACTCAATATATTCATAAAATTGCACGTTTTGTGCTTTAAATGAGTTGTGTTTTAATTTTTGTCTTTTAATAATCAAACTTAAATATAATGATGCATAAGTTAAGTAGAAACTGAAGTCATATCCATGCAAAACTCGTGGGACATTACAATACAAAGATATAAATTTATGTCCCACAAAAATATTTTTTGTTAAAAGGAATATAAATTAAAGACCAATATGTATAAAATAGGGTCAAAAGTGCGAATGTGATTCAAGCACTTTACCAGTTACGATTTTCAAGTCTTTATTGTTCAACTTTCACCCGAGGTAAAAATTCACAAATAACTATTCTTTGGTCATATAATTAAAAAATTACCTAATTTCACAAGTAAAATTTTATGATAGATTGCGCAAAAAAGTGATCAACAAACGCTAATTTCACTCCCCTAAACACCCAAAAAAAGGAAGAAAGAACATAGGAAGGAGGAAAAGGTACGAATTCACAACGAGTCTTCAATGCGAATATGGGACAGTAGAAAATCAAAACAAAAAATTCACAATTGGGTAGTTCAAAATTACAAATCAATTCAAATTAGCCGCAACCACCGCCACTATCATCACCACCACCGGTGACAACAACTCCGGCGCCGGCCAAAACAACCATATTCCCGTCTCTTAATCCTGGGGCCCCACTACCTATTTCCACGTCGCCTCCATTATCTTTATTCTGGTGGTAATTTCAGCAGAACACAATGACACAAATGGCCATGGGTATCGCAAAAACGCAGAATAAAGGCTAAGTACATAGTAAATATGGTTGACAACAATTTTAATTACAGGCTATTTATAGCAAGCCATCGACCAATTACGATATTATTTTTTACTCTCTAACCAAGTTCATAGACCATATATAAGATTTTTTTTTATGTACTCAAGTTGTAATATAATTTGGCTCTTTATAATCCTTAAATCAAATCACAAATCTCTTACTTTGCAACTTTTCATTTTCAGTTTTAGTTCCTGAATCCGATTTCATATTTGACATGGCAAATGATTGACATGAGATTAGTTTATTAATCAATGTGCTTAATCTAAATTTAGTTTATTAATCTACAATTTTGGTAACTTTCTTTCCAATTCGATTTGCGTGTCACCCAAAGGCCAAAACAATTAAGCTAGTTGGTGATGGAAGCCTAAAAATAGAATATGTAATATGTAAGTAGTACAATATCCAGAAAAAGGAAACGCCTAATAATCATCTCAATAAAGTCAACGTAATCATGATTTTATGTTACTGTTTGAATTTTTAAGATTATGGTTGACCTTCTTCTAACGGGGAGAGGCTAAAGAGAGTTCATACGCAAACAAACTAAAAAAAAAGAGGAATTAAATCATTAGTAGAAAGTGAACTTTAAGTGCTTCCTCCAGAGGCGGATTCAAAATTTTGCTTTCGATCATAAAGATTTTTAGCATGAGACATATTATATTTTTAAAGTTATGGATTTTATATTTTATTATGTATTGCAATTTTCGTGATCTTTTACACATAAAATTATACTACGCATTAAAAGTCAGATGAACCCGTTACCATTGAACTGCATCTGCTCCTGAGCCTATCAAGATATCGGGGGCTCAAGGGTGAAGCTAGTAAAGCGTTTGCTTTAGGTCTTCAAAATATTGAGGCCCCAAAACTTTTTAATGGTGAATTTTATAATTTTATTTTACTTAAAACAATATTGAAGATCGTTAAGAAAAGGTTCAAATTTATATAAAAAGGAAGGAAAGAAAAGCTATCTACCTTTTGCCAAAAGTATCTTAGAACTTTGAATTAAGTAATTCAAATCTACATATTAATATATAAAGTTTTTACAAGCATTCAAAATAATGTATTGCAAACACATGACTAACATCTTATTAACTAGAATTAATCCTTAGTTTTATATTAAATGTGAGAATAGCTAAAGATTTTATGTCATTTAAGATTATAAAATTGAAAACAACAAGTATGTAAACATAAAAAAGACAACTCTAATTTTTAATTTTTTGTGTGTATTTGTATTTTTTTTATTGGAGGGGAGGGAGGGGGGAGGGAAATGAAATTCGACCATTCACCACAAGTGAAGGACGGTGGGCCTAAACCAACCGACAACTCTCACATTTCGCGTATTTGTATAGACTTAAAATCTCTTATTAAAATTTTATTTTAAGTCACTAATTTTATTGAGACGTTCTTGCAAAATGTGACATAATTAGGAGACTGATTTGTATGAATCAGTCTATGATAATGATTCAAACTCTTTGCAATGTTAGTGCTGGTTTTAATTAAATTTCAAAAAAAAAAAAAAACTCAAAAGCTAGAACTATTGTACCTCCTGCGAAAATTGAAAAAAAGAAAGAGAAAATCATACATTCTCTTGTGTATGTAATCTTGGAAATAATATCTAATTGTGTATGCATTGCTTGCCAAATATATACAATTCACATGTGAGTGACAACACCAATATTTTTTTTTTCTGTTCAAAGTTTATTTTTAACTATTTTTCCATTTTCTAAAAATAAAAAAAGAAAAAACATTATGTGTACTATTTGTCTCCAAACTCGATCTCTCCTTCAAACCGTCCTTCCATGTTTATTTCATTGGTTTCCTTTCCAACCTCATATGTTACTATCACTTTAAAGTGGTTGAAGCACTTAATACCTATACTATAATTTAACAGGAGCAAAGAAGTAATTTTAATCCCCACATCCACCACAACCGCCGCAACCTCCCCCGTCACCATCACCACCACCGCAACAACAACCACCCTGATACGTACCAACATCTGCAGTATCAACGCTAGCAACCACTCTGGCTGCAGCTTCACCAACCGCGCCAACAGCTTCTCCGGCATCAGCCAAAACAACCATATTCCCGTCTCTTAATCCTGGAGATCCACTACCTATTTCGACATCGCCTCCTCCTCCTCCATCCATATTCCCTTCGCGCATGCATCTGCATATGCCGCACAAAATGATCAAAATGGCTACCAAAATAAAAACGAATGGGATAAAAACGGCAAAGCCCATAGTAAATATGTTTGCTTGACAACTATTTTAGAGGCTATTTATAGCAAGCCATCGATCAATTACGATATTATGTTTTCCTCCCTGACCAAGTTCATAGCCCATATATAGGAATAATTTTTTATGTACTCAACTTGTAATTATTTTTGGCCAGCGCTTACTTTGGAATTTTTCATTTCGTATATTTTTAGTTCCTTTCAGCTCCAGGAGTATATGAATTGTTCTACTTATGAATATCTGAGCTCATATTTTGAGATGCTTGACTTAACATCATCTAATTAATCTACAATTTAAGTAGCTTTCTTTCCGATTCAATTTGTGTAGTGCACACTAAGTATCCTGAAAAAAGACCAATCATCTCGATTAATAGGGGTATGTTTGAAAATCTAGTAATGGCACAATATACTCCATCCTTTTTCAATTTGTTTGTCTGGTTTTAACTTGACACGGAGTTTAAAAAAGTAAAAAAAAAAAATTGAATCTTGTAATCTAATATTAAAGATACGTAAAATGTAATAAAATGTTATTTAATCTTGTGATGTTAAATATATCACGTGAAAAATTAAAACTAAAGAGCTATCAAAAAAAAGAAATTAGATTGTTTGCCGCATCATAATCTGACGAAGGTACAACTTTTCAAACCTTACATACTTCCATTCTTCATTAAATATAAAATAAATCTAATTCAAGAAATTTGCGTGTGACTAATGTATAAAAATAAAAATAAAAAGAATATCTTTATAAGTTTAGAAGTGAGCTACTAGTATTTACAAGGTGAAGTGAGCTACTTGTTTGAGTCTTGTTGTGTGGAATGAAGGAGCACCCGGGTCACTAAATTATTACATTCACATTCAACAATGTTAATCTTTCTATGTAAGAACTATTCCTACTGATTTTGAGAGAGAAGGGAAGGGAAGGGAAGTATTATTTTTTTAAATAGGTATCAGGATATTGTTTGACATTTAATTCATGGCGTAAAGGAGGCATTGGTGGGGGTTAGGGAAGAGGGAGGAAGATGAAGTGAAAAAAAAAAGTAAAAAATAATAAATTAGGTGGAATCTACGTGGCTCTGATGTGGTAGGAGCGTGTGAAACACTACCTACTAGAAAAGTAATTTTGTAGTTTTAAGGAGGTAATAATTACATTTTGAACAACAATAAGGAGGTAAAAGATCGCACACAAAGATAAAGTGTGTAAGTGACTTTTTCGAACATGTTCACAGTGGAACTTATTCCATCCGTTTCAATTTGTTTGGTCTATTTTGACTTGGCACAGAGTTTAATAAAGCAAAGTAGATTTTTGAAACTTATGGTCTTAAATTAAAAATATGTCAAATGAATTAAAATATTCTTTAATCTTTTGGTCTTGAATATGCCATGCATATGGAAAGTTGGAATTAAAGAGTTTCTCAAAAAAGAAAGAGACATTCTTTTTGAAACAGACTAAAAAAGAAAGTAAACCAAATAAATTGAAACGGATGAAGTATTAATTTTAGGATATATACATGTATAGTATTACGCTATGAGATTTTTTTTTATAGATAACTTGTTTTATTTTCAACATTATAAATTTTATTGTATGGGGTGAAAATAGTTTTGGGTCGGTGGACGAATATATTAGGGGTGTACAAAATCGAATCGCAAACCGAATCAACCCGCAAAAAAAAACCCGACTAGTGGTTTGGTATTGAAAAAAAAATCCGACTATAATTGGTTTGGTTTGGTTTTAACTAAAAAAAGTCAAACCAAACCGATCAACCCGATATTACATGTATACTATTTTTAAAAATATTTTATGCATAAAAATATTCATACACAATTTCCATAAAAAGGAAGGCCTACTAATCATCTCAATAAAGTCAACGTCATCTTGATTTAGTGTTACTGCTTGATTGAAGTCAATATTATGGTTGACCTCCTTCTTGTATATAAATGAAGAATAAAATTAACATAATCAAAAGGATTACGTGCAGACAAACTAAAAGAACGTCACATGAATAACAAGTAATTAAATAAATTAAATGCCATACCACTAATAAGTGCAAACCAGAGACAAATTATAGGTGCAAAAATGATTCCCACCTAGTGAGATTCAAGTCTTTGCACCCTGAATAGAAGTACCAAAATAGCAAGTGTTATCCATACAATTAGGTTAAATATGAAGTAACTAAAAGTGATTACTCATACTGTATCTATGAAGCTATTGGTACGTAGATATAAGTTAAATCATTTGGATTACAACATTATAACTTGGATATTATGTGGCACACTTTCTTTTTTAGTTCGTTCCAAAAGAAATGTCAAATCTTTCTATAATTAGAAAAAAAATTAACTTTGAAATTCTCTCTTTACCCTTAATGAAATGATTTACAACCACACAAATGTTCAAAGATTATCAAAAGTCTTTTTTTTTTTTTAAATATCGTGTCAAATCAAAGGGTGCCATATAAAATAAGACGGAGGGAGTATAACAGACCAACAGTAAGTGTTTGTAGGGTAATAACTCATTATGGTTCAAACATTTTACATGTCTACAATTTTCTTCTAACACAAAATTCACAAATAGTACTTATTTCTATTCTGTAATTGAAAAAACAATCAATATTACGAAGGTTTACATTTTATAGGTGAAACTTTTACAAAAACATAATCGGAAACACTATTTCTATTCCCAATTCCCAAAATAAACCTAAGAAAAAAGGGAAAGGCGCCAATTGGGTGGTTTCAAAACTATAAATCAATTCAAAATTAACCTCCACATCCACCACAACCGCCACCACCACCACCGCAACAACAACCCTGGGACGTACCGGCATCTGTAGTAGTAGTGCTGATTACAGTTGCTGCCGCTGCAACGCCAGTTGCTCCGGCCAAAACAACCATATCACCGTCCTTTAATTCGCGGGCATTATTACTACCTATTTCCACATCGCCTCCTCCTCGAGCTTTATTCTCATCCTGGTGGCGTTTGCCGCGGCATATGGATTTAACAAGTGACGAAATATCGATTGCAATCACAAATAAAATAGTAATAATTTTATTAATGAATATGTGAGTACAATTTTATTTATTTCATGATCGAACGTAGGATTATATGTACTTTCTTGTGATATATTTGATCGTCAAAAACATCGAGCAACACTTTGTAAAAAAAAATATATTTGATGTCTTGATCTCTTTGGCAATTGTCAAGATTTTATGGATGTTTAAAATGCTTCTTCAATGGAATAGGTCTCTTTTTATAGGTTTGAGCCAGTGGCGTAGCCATATGTAGTGATGGCTGGTCAGTTGAACACGTTCGTCGAGAAACTATACTATGTATATAGAAAATCATACAAAGTACATAGGTTAAAATTATTTTTCAGACGTAAAAATTAAATCTTGAACACCCTTAACGATATTTCTGGATTCATCACTAGACTTTGAGCTTAGGCTTAGGGTTGAGTAGTCTATGAGAAATCTTGTCGGACCTTCGAGTTTGAAGAACTTTGTAGGGTATTATAAAATTCATTATGTATAAAGTATATTACTCGTTGATTAATTTTTTTAATGTACTCAAAGTTGTAATAATTCAAATCATCAGCATTTTCTCGGAACTTTACATTTCATTTTGTTAGTTCCTGAATCCGAGCTCATATTTGACCTGGCAAATGATAATGAGATTAGTTTATTAATCTATATACTTGATCAAAGATTAGTTTATTAATTTACAATTTTAGTACCTTTTTTCCCAAGTAGATTGGCCTGTTAGCTAAACAATTAATTAATCTAGTTGGTGATGGAAGACTAAATGGAGAATATGCAATCTTAATTTCTATTCTCTGAGTCATACAATATCCAGAAAAAGGAAGACTAATAATCATCTCAATAAAGACAACGTAATCTTGATTTAGTGTTACTGTTTGAATTTTTAAGTAAAATATTATGGTTGATATACTTCTTGAATATAAATGAAGAACAAAATTGACATAATCAAAAGGATTACGTGTAGATAAACTAAAAGAACATCACATGTAAATTACAATTGTACTCCCTCCGTTTCAATTTGTTTAACCTACTTTCCTTTTTAGTTCGTATCAAAAAGAATGTTTCTTTTCTTTTTTAGCAATTCTTTAATTTCAATTTTTCACATGGAATGTTTAAAACCACAAGATTAAAGGACATTTTGGTACATTTAACATATCTTTAATTTAATACCATAAGATTGAAAAGTCTTCTTTACTTTCTTAAATTCTGTGTCAAGTCAAAATAGGCCAAACAATTTGAAACACAGGGAGTATTAAAATAAATTATTGAATATGTAGAAAGTATATTACTTACTAATTTTTTTATGTACTCAAAGTTTTAATAAATCAAATCACCAGCACTTTCTCGGAACTTTTATTTTCATATTTTAGTTCCTGAATCCGAGCTCATATTGGCATGGCAAATGTTTGACATGAGATTAATTTATTAATCAATGTACTTGATCAAAATTTAGTTTATTAATCTACAATTTTAGTACCTTTCTTTCTAATTCGATTTGCGTGTCAGCAAAACAATTAATTTTATTGGTCATGGAAGCCTAAAAATAGAATATGTAATCTTTCTTTTCTCTGTGTCGTACGGTATCCAGAAAAAGGAATGTCTAATAATCATCTCAACAAAGTCAACGTAATCTTGATTTAATCCTTAATGGTACTGCTTGAATTTTTAAGTCAATATTATGGTTGACCTTGATCTTCTTGGGTTTAAATGAAGAAGAAAATTAACATAATAAAAATGGATTACGTGCAGACAAACTAAAAGAACATCACTTGAATATACCAGGTACTAATATAAACTAAAATCTTGTGGAATGTGGATGCTAATAACATGTTTATTTTTAAAAAAAAATTAGTTGGTGTAATAACCACAACTTTAGACTAATATTATATTAGCACAAAAAGAAGTGTAGATTAATATCACAACTTTATACTAATATTAGCACATTATGATGAGTTTGCTTTGTTTGTGATATCATCTTATAATTAGTGCAGATTAATATTACTCTAGGTTCAAATTCAAGATTTATACTAGAGTGCACATTAATTTATAACTGAGTTTCTTCCGGCTTCAATACAAATATCGAAAAAATCAAAACAAAAAAATTTACAACTGAGTGGTGTCAAAACTGCAAATTAATTCAAATTAACCTCCACATCCACCACAACCGCCGCAACCACCTCCACCGCAACCGCCACCATCACCACCGCCACCACCGCAACAACAACCCTGGGACCCACCAACATCTGCAGTAGCAGCAGTGCTGGTTCCAGTTGCTGCACCACAACCACCACTGTTGCTATTATTACCCTTGTCCCTACCACCGCTACCAACCACTGTCGCTGCCGCTGCACCACCGACGACGGCAGCTCCTCCGGCGCCGGCCAAAACAACCATATTCCCGTCCTTTAATCCACGGGCCCCACTTCCTATTTCCACATCGCCGCCTCCTCGAGCTTTATCCTTATCCTGGTGGGTTTTGCCAAGGCATTTGGCGCATAAAATGACCGAAATGGGCACCAGAAAAACGCACAGTATAGGAACAAGAATAAGTAATTCCATATAGTAGTAAATATGGTTGACAAATACTTTAATTACAGGCTATTTATAGCAAGCCACAAGTTTACATAATTTTTAAACTGCGTAAATTGACTGCAATGCAATCACAAATAATATCACAAATAATATCACTTTCCTGACTTGTTTTTCGCAACTCGAGAGCCTTTAGTAGTGTATTTCATAAACTAGGATGATATGTGATATATTTAATCACTTTGCTTTTAGAAAAATAATATCTACTCTTTTTGTTTCAATTTGTTTGGCCTTTTTTTTTAGTACGTTTCAAAAAAGAATGTTTCTTTCCTTTTTTAGCAACTCTTCAATTTTAACTTTTCACATGACATGATTAAGATCACAAGATTAACGGATATTCTTATACATTTGACATATCTTTAATTTTTAACCACAATATTCAAAAAAATTCTTCACTTTCTTAAATTCTGTGTTCAAGTCAAAATAAGTCAAACAAATTAAAACGGAGAAAATATTTTTTTTGAGTACCCAAGACTTTGTTGGATATTTGAGATATTTCTTCAAAGTAAATAGGTGTCCTCTTTTCATATGCTTAAGCTAAATTTAGGATAAAGTAGGAATAAATTTCACAAATGGTAAGTTAACTATCATTTTTTTTTATAAAAGTAACTTAACTATCACTTTTTAAAAAAAAAAATATTTAACTATCTTTTCTTGCACAAAAATAACTAAACCTTGAGTAAACTAGCATAATAATCACATGATCGGAGTACGATAACTTTTCTGATGAACTCCACTCTTTTTCACTCTTTTTTAATTTTAAATATAATACATAAAATTTTAAAAATACTCAACCCGACTCGTCCCGATTCAAAACTCATTTGAAAAATATATTAAAAAGAACAAGAACTATTATTCCCAAAGAAAAATATTTTTCTTTTCTTTTAATATATTAAGACTTTGAAAAATATTTTCTTTTCTTTTGATATATTGAGACATAGAAATATAACTAAACTTTGGGTAAGCTAACACAAAAATTATATGGCCAAAATACGATAACTTTTTCGATGAACCCCACTCTTTTTCACTCTTTTTTTATTTTAAATTTAATAAATAAAATTTTAAAAACACCCAACCCATCCCGATAAAATTTTGGTCGGGGCAGATTGGGTTAAGTATTTTTAAAAAATTATTTATTAAATTTAAAATAAAAAAATACTGAAAAAGAATAGGGTTCATCGGAAAAATTACGTATTTCGACCATGTGATTTTTGTGTTAGTTTACCCAAAGTTTAGTTATTTTTGTGTAAGAAAAGATAGTTAAGTTATTTTTGTGAAAAAAAGTGATAGCTAAGTTATTTTTATGAAAAAAAGTGATAATTAAGTTATTTTAATGTAAGAAAAGATAGTTAAGTTACTTTTGTGAAATAAAGTGAAAGTTAAGTTATCATTTATGAAATTTACCCGATAAAGTAGCTCTAAAAAAATTATATGGACCTTATCGTTTGAAGAATTTTGTATTCGTATTTAAAAAAATTCATTCAATAGGTAGAAAGTATATCACTTTGATTGGTTCTTTTTGTGCACTCAAAAGTCGTTATAAATCAAATCACCAGCGCTTTCTCTGAACTTTACTTTTCATTTTTTTAGTTCCTTGATCCGAGCATATTTGACCTGGTAAATGCAACTCTCTCCGTCTAATAATATTTATCCATTTAATAATAAATAATAAAGCTAATTTTATTATATCACTTTTTAAATATAATTAATTTAATATTTTGTAAGATGTATTGGTAATGACTATAATTAATAATTAAGGATAAAATGGATAGAAATAGATAAATTATCCATTGATTTTTCAAATTGGACAAATATTGTTAGACATCTATTTTTAATAACATGGACAAATATTGTTGGACGGAAGGAGTAATGAGATTAGTTTATTAATGTATATACTTGATCAAAGATTAGTTTAATAATCTACAATTTTAGTAGTACTTTTTTTCCAAGTAGATTTGCTTGTCAGCCAAACTATTAATCTAGTTGGTGATGGAAGACTAAATAATGAAAATATGTAATCTTAATTTCCTTTCTATGAGCCATACAATATCCAGAAAAAGGAAGACCTAATAATCATCTCAATAAAGTCAACGTAATCTTGATATAGTGTTACTGTTTGATCTTTTAAGTCAATATTATGTTGACCTACTTCTTGGATATAAATGAACAAAATTGACATAATCAAAAGGCGTGTAGATAATAAACTAAAGGAACATCACACGAAAGAGCAAACATATAAAATAAAATATCTTGGATGTTAATTAAACATTTAATCTATTTGAATATTCGTTAGTGTAATATCCATAACGTTAGAATAATATGATCACTTCTAGCTTGTTATGCAATGCTTGTGTTAAGAAGATTTTGGATCTTTAATGGCTCGTTTGCCTCGAGAAGAAGTTATCCTGAGATTAATTATAACAGGATTAGTGATCTCATAATTGTTATTCCACGTTCAATATGGGATAAAAATAACATTATAATCCAAGAATAACTAATTTCGGGATAAGTTATCCCGCCATTTTATCTAACTAAACATGGAATAAACTCATCCTAAAATTAATTTTGAGATTAGTTATCCTTTATTCCTCGTAGCAAACGAGAATAGTCTATTGACGTGATGACATCATGATGAGTCTGCTTTTTCATAATTATTGTCTTTTAACATATTATTTTAAGCTTGAACTTAGAATTTTAAATGGTCTTTTTCTTGTGTTCAGTACATAAATAAACAAATATTATCCTAAAAGCATTTGTAAATAATCTAGATAAATACTATAGAATGTGAAGTATGGGGGTGTGAGGTGGTAGGAATAGGGGTTACGGGGGTAGGATGAAGATGAGGTGGGTTGAAGGATGAAAAGACACAATCTGAAATATCACTTGTTAAACTTCCATTAGGAAATCATTTTTCTCATTTTTAAGGAATTAGTTTAGTGTACGCGCTTTGCGCGTGATCAAAACACGTACCTTATTTAACAACAAACACTCTGAAAAAATAAGACTAAATTGTTCGTAACTAAGAATTTTCTTAATAATTCATTGCTAATTCATTACTAAATTGAATTAGTGATGATCAGTTTTACTGTTTACCTTTTCATCGATAAGTCATGCTTATTTGTAGTAAAAAATAACTTAATATATAAAAGAATATAGAGATTTTTCATTTGTTATAATAAATATAACACACACACATATGTATATATATACATTGATCAATTCTTAGGATATATATTGGTCAATTCTTAGGATTCTTAATGAAGGGGTAGAGTAAGAGTTGTTGCTAGAAGATTCAGACCAAAATAGTACATTATCTTTTTGTTAAAAGAAAGAACATGTCTTTGAAATTATATGAAAATATAACAAAAGATAGATAAATAACACATATGTTTTTGTTAAAAAAAAAGTACATGTCTTCATAATTATATGAAAATACAATAAAAGATAGCACGAGATGCCTACCCTTTTAATGTTGATGAATGTGCAGGTAGACGTCCAAGCAAAATCCTAGTCATTATAGTAGGCAGCCTGCTACAAGCACATCTAATATCTGCAACAACAACAATAACAACGTATGTGCAATTAGAACTTACTCCTACCATACTATTATTATTTTTATGAGATAAAAGATTATTTTTGATAGATCCTCAGCTCAAGAAATAATAATAATAATAATAATAATAGTAATAATAATAATAATAACAATAATAATAAAATTAAAGAATAACCAAACAAATATTTATCGCAAAATTATACTTGTCTGAGAAGGTCAGGTGCTACTAAAAATAAAATAAAACAAAAGAAATTCATTAAATTTAGTCGGCACAAAAATAAAAACCCGTAAAAATTTTATCATAAAAAAAAATTTAAAAAATTACAATTCAAATAAAGAGAGAGGAATTAATATTCTTTGAATTTACAATTCAAATAGGGGAATAAGAATTTACATGTTTTTTTATTTGACCATAATTCTAAACTTATAAGGATCAAATACCTTATTTTTCACATATTCTTTTTCTTTTTTTAATACAATAGACAAAAATATGAATATTAATAAAACTTGGAGCTAAGCATATTAATCCTAAAACTACAAGGCAAATCCTCCCTTTCGTCCGACTTTGCTCAACAATCAACATCAACAACATCATGAATCATGATAGTAAATGAGGGTTATTAACGTATTTTTCTTCTTTTTTATCATATATTTTAGGACTCTTAACTATTAGTTTTTCTAATAATTTTTACCATATATTTTAGAATTTTTTAATTTGTAAAATTTATCATATATTTGAGAACTTTTTAATTTAAAGTATTATAAAGACAATTAAATAATAATTGAAGAAAAAAAGTGAAAAGATAATTTTGTCTCTTGAGAAGTCTTTTAATGAAGGGCAAAAAGTTCAAATCACATTATAGTGTACATGCGTTGCACGTGTGCACCATATTAATAAATATAAAATGTATACGAATTGCAATTCTTATTGTATCAGTTTTGGCACCTCCTAAATAGCTATACACCTATTTATGAAGAATTAAAGAAGAGTTAATTTGAATTCTTTTCAAATTAGTTAATTCAAAGATTTAATTACTTGTCATATTGATATTCAAAAAAAAATTATTAATACTTTTAATATTAGCTTACGTAAAATATAAAATATTTAACTGAAGTTATAATTCTTCAGTAAATATTGGATGAGGTTGGTCAATAAAGGATAGATAAACAACACATATGTTTTTGTTAAAAAGTACACGTCTTCAGAATTATATGAAAATACAATAAAGGATAGATAAACAACACATATGTTTTTGTTAAAAAGTACACGTCTTCAGAATTATATGAAAATACAATAAAGAATAGCATGAGATGCTTACCTTTACAATGTTAGTGAATATGCAGGTAGGTCCAAGCAAAATCCTAGTTATTGTAGTAGCCTACAAGCATATCTAATATCAGCAACACAACAACAATAACAACAACAACAACAATAAAATACGTGCATGCAGAACTTATCCCTACCCTAAGTATTACTACTTTTATGAGATAAGAGATTATTTTTAATAGATCATTGGCTCAAGAAACAACAATAATAATCAAATCAAAGAATAATCTAACAAATATTTACCGCAAAATAATACTTATTTGAGATAGCCAAGTGCTACAAAAATAAAATAAAAAAATTAATTAAATTTAACTGACACAAAAATAAAAATCCATAAGAATTTATTGTCAGCACTCATAAGTAAATTGAGAAAATAAAGATTAGCTGATGCAACAGAAAAGTAGAGATTACCACCTTCACTATGCTTGGCATCACCCGTAAGAATTTATTGTCCATATCTTCATGTGAATGTTTGCATTGAAAGAATGAACTAATGTTGTTTGCGGTTTAATGTGCAGAAGCTAACAACATTACAATCTCTAAGTAAAATATATTAATATACACGTGTGCTTTTGAACTTGAATCAAAATAAATAGAATGAATGACCTAATGGTAAAATTATCAGTTTACTTTTCATATCAGACCTTGCTCGACATTAACAGCGTGGACATGATAGAAAATTAGGGTTAATAACGTGTTCTTCTTTTTCTATTTATTTAATAATTCTTACTGTATATTTTAGGATTCCTTAATTTATAAAACTTATCATATATTGCGAAGCCTTTTAATAAAGGATAAAAAGTTCAAATCACATTATAAGGTGCTTCACACTTTTAATATAACTAATTTAGTGTACGCGCTTTGCGCGTGAGCAAAACGTGTATCATATTTAACAATAAACACTAAAAATAAAATAGAACTTTTATATTTTTTTCTTACCATATAAAAGAAAAAAATCGGTCAAGTTAATTGATATAACATTAACCCAATTCAAATAATCTTGTATAATTTTCACACGTCAAATATGTAGAGTACCATCAGAAAGTTCTACGGGTTGTAAACACCTTAACAACATAAATAGTATCAATATAAATAATAAATAAAAGTCAAAAAAAATATACCTTCAAATCTACTCGTAATCAACACGAAGTCTCAATAACATGCTCCACATGAATCTTTCTTTATTAAGATTATGACATATTTAACAATGTAAAATTCAACAAAATTATAAAATGGAGTATGAAATAATTATTAGAAATAACAAAAGAAAAGGAACATATTAATCTTACTTTACGTGATGGAGTTATTAGACTTACTCCTACAAAAAATTCGTACAACACCAACCAAGGAGAAGGTTTTTTAATTACTCTTCGGACAAACAAAAACCCTCCAAAACCCCCCTCCCTTGTTAACCCTAATTTTTTATTATAAAATTGTTAGTATTTAATATTTATAAGTATTTATAGGAGCCCACCTTTCCCAAAATTCAGCCGACTTACACCTAATAAAACTCCTTCTCTATTTATGACTTTACACGTTTTAAAACTTTTTCCCATTTGTTTTTTATATTTATTATAGTTAATATTTAATATTATAAAAATAATAATATAATAATTATAGGGAAAAAGGTAAAAAGATAATTTTGTTTAGAGGAAAGATTTTTAATGAAGGGCAAAAAGTTCAAATCACATTATAAGGTGTTTCACACTTTTAATATAGTATAGATATAGATATAGATAGATAGATATAGATATAGATAGATATAGATAGATTTATAAGGATAACTTACATAAAACCCACATCTTTAGAACCTCATTACTCTTTAAGACATTAGTTTACCTAATTACATTTTTTACCACTTTTCATACTTCGGATACATGCATATTTAATGCTGATTGTATGTATTTGAGATACATGAACAACTAATTATGAAAATTTTAATTAATTAAATCCCTTAATATAAGGCAGAAATCAAGGCATGTATATGTGTTTAATTAATTTTATTTTTTTATTTTTTAAAAATAATAAATTTATTGATTTCATTAATATAAGACGGAAATATGCATATCTTGGTTATATAATTTGATTACTTTTCATCTAATGTATAATTTTATATGTATCTAGTATTAATTTTATATATATATTAATATGTATCAATTATTAATTTCATGTATATGTTTATATGTACCTAGTATAAATTTCATGTATTTATTTGTATGTATCTAATATTAATTTCATATATATATTTATATGTATCTAGTATTAATTGATGTATCCAGTACCATTTTCATACATTATATTCAAAATTAAAAATACAGTAAATCCAGTACTAATTTCATACATTATATCCAAAATATATATATCCATAATCAACTTAATCTAGTGTATCCAGTATTAATTTGATGTATCCAATAAAAATTTCATACAGTGAATCCAAAATACTTGTATCTAGTATCAATTGCCTCATTGAAATTTTTGATACATGTACCTGTGCATAGATACATGCTTAAAAGACACAAATCTGACAAAGATACATTCGTATATACATGAACAAACACTATGATACATATTGACATATATATTCAATATGAATTAGTAGACAATGATACATGGGTATGCAGGTACATTCATTCTCCTCCTTGCCACCCTATGGCACCAGCCACACTATGACACCCACCATATCGACTATCTTCAGAAACAACACGAAACTCCGACAGAGTAATAGAAATATCACAAGACGAAACTTCTCAAACAGTAATAACAACCATAAAATTAAAATAATACAGATCTGCCGGAGTTAGTTCAACCAGCAAGAAAATCACAAAAAAAAATGTAAACTCCGGCCAGATCTAGAAATAGGCACAGAGAAGATAGAGTTTTCCGTCCAGATCTGACCATTTTCTTCCAATCTGGCCCTTCGTTGTCCATTATACGATGGAGGTCGTGCTTTAGTGAAGTTGATGAGAGAGAAACAATGGGAAAAAATTAATTAACCGTGAAAATCTTATTTTGGGTTTGAATTTGAGAGAGGGTGTGATATTAGGCGGAAGAAGGGGGATTTGGAGATGGTGTGATTTGGGTGATGTATCTGAGGGAAAGAAAAGGGTTTTTTTTTGTTAATATATGGGATATTAAGTAATTAAAATAAAGTATTATTAGTTTTAGTAGATATAGTAAGAAGATATGTCTCTTTAGGTAGTTTTTCCAATTTATAAAGCACAAATTCTCTGATGAAAGACATATTTCTTGGTGGATTGGGCCTTTTGAACGCCTTGCCCAATAAACCAGGCCATTTTAAAGAACCAGGCTTAGTACAACTTTCAAAGGGTGATATGCAAGAATGACCCCAGAATGGTTGGTCTTGAACTTTTGGTCTCACTTAAAAAGTTGTCCATCAAGTTTAAGTTATAGGCGTAAATTAGTTTTACCGGCAGGAATTCAGAACATCTCAACAAGTCAACACATGAACCAACTAAATTACCAAGATGTTTTGCTCAAAGTTGTATGTGTTGTTTCATTCACAATTCAATAAAACTGATACTCTTGATGAAATGCACAATAGATTTTGGAAATGGGAGTTCTCATCCCATAGGCAAGATGTAAAAAAGGGAACATTTCACTACATGACATAACATAACATTGTGTTTAAGTTCAGAGGTATGATTAAGGTATGAACATTTGATCAGCATGACCTGCCTGAGAAAAATGAACAAATGAGTGTTTTGGAATGCAATCAATGACAACTTGGCAAAACTTAGCCTAAGAGCCAAGTCATAAGAACCTTACAAGTATTATCATACTAACAACTAATATATATACTCAAATTCAACACTAACAATAAGCATCATCATACAAACAGCTTTACTCAGAACAAGCTTTTTTAGCAAAAAAAAAAAAAACTTCCATTGCAATGGCTAGTGTTCAAAATTTCAACTTCCCCTACTTCCCTCCATTCCCACCTCATAACTATCCATTTCCTCCACCAAGTGTGTCACCACCCCACCAACCTAATACACCTCCTTCCCCTCCAAAAGTGATCCCACCACGTCCACCCGTTACACCATCACCACCAAAAGTGGCGCCACCACGTCCACCGGTTACACCATCACCACCACGTCCACCGGTTACACCATCACCTCCAAAAGTGGCACCACCACGTCCACCGGTTACACCATCACCTCCAAAAGTGGCACCACCACGTCCACCGGTCACGCCGTCACCTCCAAAAGTGGCCCCACCACGTCCACCTGTTACACCATCACCACCAAAAGTGGCACCACCACGTCCGCCAGTTACACCATCACCACCAAAAGTAGCCCCACCACGTCCACCCGTTACACCATCACCACCAAAAGTGGCACCACCTCGTCCTTTTTATCCTCCACCGCCACCTCATGTTGTTCCAACTCCGCCCCCATCTCCACCAGGACATCACTCGCATACCATCATCATCATATTCGTCTCGCTTGGTGGTCTATTCTTTCTGGCATTTCTCTCAGTTGCTCTGTGCTGCTTCCTTAAGAAGAGGAAGAAGAAAACTTCTCAGGAAACTGATATCGTGAAAGTGGATGAACACATGAAGGTCCACGAAGATGTCGTAACCCGTCCAGATGGAACAAAAGCTGTCATTTTGACAATTGATGAAGATATACATATTGATGAAGAAATTGTGAAAAGGGAAAAAGTGGAGAAGGATTCACTAGGCCAACTGGGAGGCAAACATCTCGAGGCAACAAACACTACGGCGTCATCATCTAGTTCTAATGATCACAATCATGACCATAAAGGCTGATGAAATTTGCAAAAGATAATCTCTATTCATATCATTCTTGGTATCAATAACTAATAATAATCATCACATTAAAGATGAGAGCAAAATGTAACAAGGACATTACGAAAAAGAGTGTGCAGAACAAGTTAATCAACTTGATGTTTGTTAAATAACCAAGACATGATTCTTCAAATGTTTTTCTACCTCTAATGAATGTTGATGTATTTCTCGTCTTCGTGTATGTAATGCAACCCTTCCTCCTTGTTATGAACTGCTTTATTAACAAACTTTAATAACTATATAATCTGATTCTGATTTTTCCATCTTATTCACTAACTCAGTTCAGACAGCTACATTATGACCCTAAAGTAATTCAGCAATTCAAGGGGAAAAAAAGAAGATAAAAGACACAAAAAGAAATGAAAAGAACAAAGATTTTTTGGAGTCTGACCTTAGCAATTGGAACAATTACAACAACATACCGAGTGTAATTCCACAAGTGGGGTTCGAGGAGGATAGTGTATACGCAGACCTTACACTCTGGCTCAACAATTGGAATAACATGCTATACTAAATAACCCACATAGTAAAAGACTCAAAAAGGCACAAAATTTAGTAAATCAGGACAAGGGAGCTGATTTAAACAAAAGGATAAAGAAGGAATCAGCAAGTATTTGATTAGATAATCAACCAGATATATGTGTCCCAGAAGCTCAGCACAGCCAAAAATGGCAGCACCAGGAGTACAATCTGGTCACAAATCCATCATAAGTACCTGCTATATTTCATCATTTTCCTTCTCTATATCCATGTTCAGTTAAATTTAACTCATTTTTAGTTGGAGAGGCAAAAAAGATTGTTCTTTTTAAACATAAATCCAAAACAATCCCCTCATTCATTTACATCGAAAGATGAGAAAACAGGCAGAAACAGAAATAAAACTGCAGGATTGGAACATCACAGAGAAGAAGCAGAGCAGAGTCCACCAGAAAGAAAGATTTTTTTTTTACCTGAATCTACGTGCAGCCACAGCAGCCAGAGTCCATATCAAGATTGAAACCCTAAGTACTTATTTAAAGTGACATGTCCAAATTTGACCCTAACGGTGTGTTCGGTTTTTTTCCTATTTTTTCATGTTCGTTTGGCTTAAAAATTTTGAAAAATATTTTCCTTAAAGAAACAAGTTCATTCAAAATAAAGAAAATGATTTCCTTAATCAAAGTAGGAAAAACAAGTTTAATTTTCATACCACCCCGATCACCCATCCCAAAAAAAAAATTAATAATTTTTAAAATATATTTTTTAAGAAAATTCAAAATTTTTTATTACCCCATCTTCACTCCCTACCCCACCCCCCTACCAGCCTCCCCACCTCCACCCCCAAAAAAAATTAGAATTTTTAAAATTTATTTTTTAAATAATTCAATTTTTTTTCTTACCCCACCTCCACCCTCTACCCTCCCACACCACCCCCACCCCCTACTTGCCACACCCACCCCCCACCACAACCCCCCCCCCCCAAAAAAAAATTAAAATTTTTAATTTTTTTTTTTTAAAAATTAAATATTTTTTTCTACCTACCTCAATCCCCTACCCGACTCCCCACCCCACCCCCTACCCGCCACTCCCAACCCCCCCTCCAAAAAAAAAATTAGAATTTTTAAAATTTATTTTTAAGAAAATATCAAAAAAAATAAATTACCCCATTCCACCCCCCACCCCACCCCAAAAAAATTAATTTTTTTATTTTATTTTTTAAGAAAATTCAAATTTCTTTTCTTATCCCACTCTCTACCCCCACCCCTACCAGCCCCACCCCCTCCCGAAAAAAAGGATTTTTTTTAATTTGTTTTTTTTTAAATTATAATTTTTTTATTATCCCACCCCTTTACCCTATTTGTTCACATTATTTTGTGTTAAATATATACAAATGCTTTTAGAAAAAAATTTCTTATTTGCGTATCGAACACAAGAAAATAAGTAAGAAATAACTTGTTTTCCTAAAAAATATTTTTCAAGGAAAACATTTTTTATGGAAAACATTTTCCTCCATACCGAACACACCCTAAACTAGCAACGACTAGCTTCTTTTTTATTTTTATTATTTTTTTTACTCAAACCCATGGCTTCAGAATTGAAGGCGAACATGTTACCGTCTGAGCAATCCCTTTCGTCAACTAGTACTAATTTAACTTTGTTTTTCGTTATATTTTGTCAGCAAAAATATCTTTAGGGATCATTTGATAGGTTTGAGATTAACTTTATTTCATATTTGATTTGACGTATTTGCTAATTTTGAAATTATTTTATTTATTATTAATATTAAAATAATTAAAACTATTATCTCATATAAAAGGTGAGATAAAATAATTCTAGATATACTTGCTCATCTCATTATTTCCCCAAGTGAAAAATGTCCAAATTTGACCCTAAACTAGCAACGACTAGTTTTTTTCTTTTTTTTTTTACTTGAATTCTCCTTCTTATAATTAAAGGCCAAAGTTGTTTACTATCTAAGCAATCCTTTACCGAATAGTACTTTAACTTTGCTCTTCGTTATGTTTTATCAGTAAAAAAATCTTTAGGGATCGTATGATATGCGTAAAATTAACTTTATTTCATATTTGATTTGAGGTATTAGCTAATTTCAATATTATTTTGTCTCGTTATTTATGTTAAAATAATAGGACTAATTATTACCTCATATAAACAGTGAAATAAAATAATTCTAACCATTAAGATATATTCCTCTTGTTCAATTTGTTTGACATATTTTCCTTTTTAGTCCGTTTCAAAAAGAATGATCCTTTCCCTTTTTAGTAATTCTTTAATTCCAACTTTCCACATGGCATGTTTAGGACTACATGATTAAAGAGCATTTTAGTACATTTGATATATCTTCGATTTAAGACCACAAGATTCAAAAGTTTCTTTATTTTTTTAAACTCCATGCCAAATTAAAATACGTCATTTATTTTGAAACGAAGGGAGTACTTGTCCTATCTCGCATACCAAATGATATATAGTTGTCCCGTGATTATAATTATAGATTATAATATAAGGATTAAATAGTGATGATATTGGATGAACTAAATTGGATAAATCTTCATAAATATCCAATTTTAATTTTGTATTTCCTACCAGAACAATGAAAAGAGAATAACTAATAATTGATTTATCATTTGATGCATAGATGATGATAATTCATATAGAAAAAGAGAAAAGTTGATGATTGAAGTGTGAAACTCGCGGAAAAATAATACTTCATGTTTTCTTTTGGACTTTTTTTTCTTTTTTATGGTCTAAATAAATATTAAGATATTGTTGCTTAGGACGTGGCATAACAAAGACCTCTAGCGTCCTTAACGCTGGATTGGTTTTTAACTTTAGTACTCAAAAAATACTCCAATAAATCAGTGGACACAGTCTCACTCATCTGCATGCTTCATTCTCTATAATTTCTTGCAAACCAAAAAGAAAGTAGTAGTAAAGATGCAGGGTGTTACTATGAATTTGTGTATGATCAAGCTGTGTTTGTTTTTGGTCCTTTTTTCCAAATTATGCAATGGGTTCTATCCTCCAACTTGCCAAAGAATTGAGTGTCCAAATTATGAGTTGATTGAATCTGGAAAAGACTATGAAATTCGTGTTTATGATTCCCCCATGTGGATGTCTACTTCTCCTATTGATGATATTTCCCTTTATTCCGCCACCAGAACTGGTTTCCTCAGGTTTAATTTCCCTCTCTTTCCCACTTTCCTTTTACATATATTTACCTCTGTTTTCCTTTCTTAATTTTACTCAAATTACGAGTATCAAATGAATGGGTTGGGTTGAGTTGAATTTGGACAGGTCATAATAAGTTGAGTTACTGAAATGACTTGGGTTAAAAAGCGATTCAGTCAATTCTTACTAAATTTTAATATTTTTTTTAAGTACCTATAACCTAATAATACTATTGTTAATCATTATGGTTAATATATACGGAAAAATATGGTTTTGAAATTATTTTGATAAAATGGTTAATTTGGGCTACATATCACTTCAATATTTAGATGGGCTGAAATGGGAACAACAGGTTGAGCCCCTGACTGAAATCTTTGTTAATTAGAATTATTCAACGCAGGTTTGTTTGCTATTGATTAAGGTTTATTATAGATACTATTTAAATGATTTTATTTTAGGGTTTTTTACGAAAATGTACCACTGCCAACTGTTTTTTCCAAAGAAAAATAGTCACATGTACATCGCATGTATATGCAATGTATACTGCCTAGCCGCATGCATAGCGCATGTATATAGAATGCCAACTTTGGCTGAATGGCCATTTAGGTAGTAAATTATAAGTGGGCTATGTTTTTCTAAAGAAATTTAACAAAAGCAAAAAACTGCAACCATGGACAAAAGTCCCCAAGATTTGCACTCATAGTATACCATCTCTCATCCTTTGATACATATTACTTCCTAGCTATTAGGGAACGCATTCAATTCTTCAACTCTCTTAAGCAGCTTAGGATATAGACTCCCACGCCCATGCATATCCTGTATATAATTTGCTTGATAATCACTCCAACTGGTTGCTCAATGCCCTGAAAGATTCTTACAATATTCTTTTCTTGCCATACATAATAAAGACCACGTACCTGCGAATCTAAGTTTGAAAATTTGAGCAGTGCTACTCTTTCCTCTCATGTATCTTGAGCCCAAGCTACCTCTTCCTGCCAATTCCTACATTGTCTATCAATTCCCTGCCAAAGCAAAACAGTCGACCATACAGCAGCAGCATACGAACATTCAAAAAATAAGTGGTCGATATCTTCATCCACATGCTTACACAATGGACAAGTTAATGATTCAACAGCTATCCACTTTGCTAATTTTTTTTTGGTTAGCAAACAGAATGAATTTCCATTTTGGAGCTTCCTCCATTCCACTTTTTGAGCATAACCTCTCATCTTCTTATACACAGCTTTGATAGAATAGGTAATTCCCATGCTTAATACATTTGCCTCTTGGAAGCCTTTAAGATCTTCTTCACCATCCAAGAAGCTTTTTAAGTCACTTGATATTGAAAAACATTCTTTGCATTTAGTTAAACTGTTAGTGTATGATGACAAGACGAAGGGCTTGGAACGTGTGTGTTAATGTGGATTGTTTCGAGAGAGAGAAATAGAAGAGCTTTTGAAGGAGTAGAATCGAGTTTCTCTGAGTTGAGGAGTAGTCTCAGTTCCCTTATTTTCTTTTGGTGCACACAAAAAGTTATTATTGTTGTATAAACTATTGGGTGGAGTTTGTAAACAGTCATATCTCTTTGTAGATTCTTTACCTTTTGGTATACACTTTGTATACGGCCAGTTTGCTCTTGTTTATGAATAAAAATGCATTTACTTGATCAAAAAACATAAAAAAAGGTGGTTGTGACCTTGTCTAATTGGCAGGTTATTCGATTACATTCAAGGGAAAAACAATTACAAGGAGACAATAGAGATGACAGCTCCAGTTATCACTCAAGTGAAACCAAGTGATGGTCCTTTTTGTGCTTCCTCATTTGTTGTGAGCTTCTATGTTCCAAAGAAGAACCAGCCAAATCCTCCTCCAGCTAAAGGCCTTCACCTCCAAAAATGGGGCAAAACTTATGTCGCGGTCAGGCAATTCAGCGGATTTGCTACTGATGATGATACACCAAAAGAAGCCGCTGCCCTTAGCGCCAGTATTGCTGGCACTAAATGGGCAGCAGCCATCGACAAAAGCCAAGCCGCAAATAATACTACGATGTATACAAAGGCGGGATACAACTCCCCGTTTGAGTTCAAGAACAGAGTTAATGAGATATGGTTTACTTTTGATTTGGATAAAGCACCTGCCTTTTGAGTGGCTAGCTCTTGTTCTGAACTTTGACATTTGAGGAAACATGAAACAACTCTCATTTTCTTGTTTTGTATTTGTCAAAAGGATTGTTGAGAAGTCCTAGTAAGTAATTTTGTATGACCAGAATGCTACATTGTATATTGCAAATAAGATAACGAAAGGGAGACAGGATCCTAACTAAATATAACACAAACTACCATTGCATCTATCATACGCTAGGGATTGTGTTTGCAGCTTTGAAAGGAGCTCACTATCACGAAGGACGGGTATAAGCGATTAGTGATTCAACTATGGGGAGAAGCGAAACGAAATCAGGATTTGGCCGACAAAGAAGCAAGGCTATGGATACCATGACGATCACCATCGATAAAGAAGAATCGTTCTAAATCACTTCGTGTCAGCGGGGCCTTCATTGGTTGGACTGAAAGCAAGGGCCAGCTTTAGACCATCCTTCGATGTAAGCTAATCAAATCACTCGATTTTTCAAGCTATTGAGATAGAGGCAGATGGAAGGACCGGAACTGGCTTAGATGTCCGAACTTGGATGTCTTAAGTATTAGTTGACTTTAGTTCTCCGTTTCAATTTGTTTGGCTTATTTTGACTTGGCATGGAGTTTAAAGAAAGTAGAGAAAGACTTTTGAATCTTGTGGTCATAAATTAAAGATATGTCAAATGTACCAAATGCCTTTTTAATCTTGTGGTCTTAAACATGCAACGTGGAAAGTTAAAACTAAACCGTTGCTAAAAAGTGAAAGAAACATTCTTTTTGAAACAGACTTAAAAAAAAGTAAACCAAACAAATTAAAACGGAGGGAGTATAATGCAATCTTATTCTGAGAACTAGTATATTGCAAATAATAATATATCTCGGGTATATGTCTTGTATATTTTCGTCATATGTATGTGAACTGTTTATATTAACATACATATAATATACAATAATAATTATAGGCAATTAGTCCTTAGCATCAAGAGTTTAATATTGATCATTATAATCTACTAATTCTAAACCTCAAATATGAATTTAATTGTAATCTAAGTCTTGGATTATAGATTAAACATAACTCATTTTAATTACATTACTATATTCTCATATCTCAATAAGATTATCCCAAAGTATATGTTATTTTTCATTATAAATTGCGCCTTCTTTTTTATTTAACACGTGGGAAATTTTCGTGGTACCGTTTTATCCTAAGTGGGAGGTGGATACACTCTTGTCATACTTTGGAGTGTTTAAGATAATGTTACCTACAACGTGGCATAACAAAGGCCTCACTTATTTCCTTTTATATACCAATATAGTATAATATATGCATGTAGAAATAAGTTCATATAGTTCATCTTACACTCAATATAAGAAACCCAAAAGAAATTAAAGATGGAGGGTGTTAGTATGAATTTGTTGATGATTAAGTTGTGTTTGTTTCTGGTAATTTTTTCCAAATTATGCAATGGGTTCTATCCTCCATCTTGCCAAAGAATTGAGTGTCCAAAATATGAGTTGATTGAATCTGGAAAAGACTATGAAATTCGTGTTTATGATTCCCCCATGTGGATGTCTACTGCTCCCATTGATGATATTTCCCTTTATTCCGCCACCAGAACTGGTTTCCGCAGGTTTATATAACTATTCCCTAATTTTCCCACTTCCCTTTTACTCCATTCATCTGTTTTTCTTGTGTCTGGATCAGTTTGCGTGCACTTCGCGCGATTAATTTCACCTGCTATCTTTCACTTTGTCCGCCAAGGTTGGGACAAATAGCTAGAAAATTGGTCATTAGACCACACTCTAGGTGCTCTAGGTGGAACTAATCGACTATTAACAGAAAAAAACAAAAGAAATATATTGTGAGATAACGTCTAATACTTCTGCTACTTTCTAGTGTTTTTTGTAGTTCGACTATAGTATTATTTTGTTGTAGTATAGTTTTGTGACTATCTGTTGTTTTTGTTTATCGTATATATCTCTTGTACTTCTTTCATCGGGGGTCTATCGGAAACAATTTATTTACTTCACATCTGAGGTAAAGGTACGGTCTACGTATATTCTACCCTTCCCAGACCCCACTTTGTGGGAATACATGGGGTATGTTGTTGTTGTTGTTGTTGTTTTTGTATTCAGACTTGTCTGGGATGGAAGCGTAGTTATAGTAGTAGTTGTTGTTTAAACTTTGTAAACGTCAAGTGTATCGAACATAATAAAGGTGGTTGTGAACTTGGCATTGGCAGGCTATTTGATTACATTCAAGGGAAGAACAGTTACCAGGAGACAATAGAGATGACAGCACCAGTTATCACTCAAGTGAAGCCAAGTGATGGGCCATTTTGTGCTTCCTCTTTTGTTGTGAGCTTTTATGTACCAAAGAAGAATCAGCCAAATCCTCCTCCAGCTAAAGGCCTTCACCTCCAAAAATGGGGCAACACTTATATCGCGGTCAGGCAATTCAGTGGATTTGCAGCTGATGATGATATTCCAAAAGAAGCCGCTGCCCTGAGTGCCAGTATTGCTGGCACTAAATGGGCAGCAGCTGTTGACAAAAGCCAGGCTGCAGATAACACTACGATTTATACAGTCGCGCAATACAACTCTCCGTTTGAGTTCAAGAACAGAGTTAATGAGATATGGTTTACTTTTGATTTGGACAAAGCATCTGCCATTTGAGAGGCTCTTGTTCAAGAATAGAGTTAATGAGATATGGTTTACTATCTCATTTTCTTGATTTGTATTATCAAAAGGATAGCTGAGAATTAAGTCCTAGTAATTTTGTATGACCAGAATGCTACATTATATATTGCAAATAAGAGAGGTTGTATAATACAATCTGATTCTGAGAATTTGGTGGTTAAGACACCTCTGTGTAGTCATGATCTTTCAAAATAATCCAATTACAGCAATTTACCAAGATCTTTGCATAACGGTAAAGTTGTCTTCCTATAACTTATAGGCACGAGTTTGAGCCATGGAATTAGCAACTGATACTTGCAGTCAGGGTAAGCTGCCTATATAACACTCCTTTAGACTGCAGCCCTTTTCCGAATCCTACATGAACACAAGATGCTTCATACTACCTTAGTATACTGGCATTTGAAAGGAGAATTATACAAGATGCTGAAACACAATAGACTTTTTTCTTCACCTGTTATTCTTTTTGTTTGTTTGTTTTTTGGGAGGAGGTGGGCAACTATGCAGATTATTTAACATACAAGTTGTCAAGATAATTAGCCACAGAAAGCATATTTACAACTGCAAATTAACAAAAAGGGCCACTTGTTCCCTTGAACTGGCAAATGATTGATGTGCTCCCATTCAATAAAATATTGATTGGCAAAACAGAAGCACAACTTGTACCTAGCTAATTCGACATATAATGACTTTGAATTTCAAGAAACTAGACATTAGATGGATAGTAAGTTTGTTCATAACTAGGCTCACTACCATATTTTACATGTACACTGGTACTACTATTACTATGAAAACCTTCAGAATAAGGAACAGTGACCTGTATCGGAATTCCAGCCCCGGCAGTTGAATCCAAAACAGAACCCTTCCTTTCTGAAAAGAATCTTGTATGTGGTTTACTACCTGAAAACATACTACACGCGACAGTTCTGTTAGATGAATACTCTGATGTGCATAAGCTGTTGATGATCGAAGAGAATGGATCAGCAGCGCTTGCATCCGCATAATCAACAGTACTAAAAGAGTCTCTGGTACTCTCTGTGGTAAATGATGCTTCATCTGAGCTTGTAAAGAGGGACCAATCACTTGATGTAGCATCAGAAAACTCTGCAGTCATTGACTCGGTATAGGTTCCCACAACTGGCGGTCTATTTTTATTAGCATTCTTTACGAGTCCACCAGAGGTGCAATCAATGATGTCACTGTTCATTTCCGGCCTATGATTCGTATAAGGATCCACACCAACATAAAGGTGCTCCGGTTTTGTCTGCTCTGTCCTAGAAGTCTTTGTTGATTTTGGTGGGCAGTGCTTGACAATTCCAGGAGCTTGTCTTTGGCTAATCTTTCTTGCTGGTCGTGGAGATGATCTACAAAATTTCATACCAATTCAATATTGGGATCTTACAAAATTTCTAATAAGTCGGGAAATAAGCTTCTGAATGGGTGACAAGTATGAATTGGCCAAATTCATATCTAGATTTAATTACTGCAATGCCTTTTGTAAGGATAAAGCTCTCTAGTGCTTTACCTCTTATAAAATAAGATATATGCTCCTTCCGACATCACCTGGCTCATGGATACAGGGTGTACCTGGTATCAGAACATGCAACTTATGAGAACAGTACGACAAGATACTCAAGAAAATGCAAGTAACAAGCACAATAAGTCAGAGAATTCACCTTTGACACAGTTACCTACTAGCATTATCCAAAGGTGTGTAATTCCTCAACAAGAAAGTGGACTCACAAGAAATTAGCAAGCAAAAATGAATCTTAGCATTCATCCTTACGAATATGGTTCCCAAAAGTGCAGTCGAGCACCAAACTGCTGTATATGTACTAATTCACTTTTCCTTTACTTTTATGGCATAGGTGTACAGGACAGCTTGTGCACCTAATACTATTTCACTAGATACCTGGTAGGCTTAGGCAGGTATCAGCTAACTCTGCCCACAAGGCTTAGGCAGATGGGAACCCAAGAATCAAACCTGAGACCTCATGGTTCTCCTCCCACTTCATTGACCACTAGGTCACACCCTTGGGTGCTGATTCAGCTTTTCCATTATCGCATGGCTTACTTCAATAAACATTTTAATATGCACCAGGAGGTTAAGCTGAGTGTCAAGAAACCATGTTTTTTAGGAAGGCAACAACAATATTGTGCCTTATAAACAGGTCAACCAAAAGACCAAATAATTTGGAATTTCTATTTTCCTAGCACAAGTTAGCATATCGTAACCATTAGGTCTTAATGACATGACCCATATGAAGGAAAAAGAAACACTTCCAAGGAAGAGAAGTCATCAACCACATCCTGATTCTAATTAATGTGGACGCATACAAGACTCTTTAGATATTTATTCCTGGTATATTCCGCGCTAGCAACCTCCTAGCTTTGGAACCACAACACTCCAACTTCCTTCCTATCTTTCCCATCTCTTGCCACCAAGGAAAGTAAAACATGGCAAACTAGTTCAAGAAACAGAGAAATGGAAACATGACAAGCAAAAAGTTTCCGATTTTCCCCACACAAATATTCTTATTTAATGATTGGGAAAGTGAGAGTAAATGACTACCATGTAGTAAGTGATTAAATTCATTTTCATCACCATTGAGCATTATCTAAACCAGTATCCTTTTTTCTAGGCATAAGCATAACAAAACAAACATCGAAGAAGCTCCAGGCATCAAAAAATACCTCAGTATCATCAATCCTGAACCAATTGCCTCGTAGGTGTAGATCCTTCACGTAGGATATGTAATGCCCAGAAAACGATGCATTTAAGGTATCCAAGTGCACAACAACAGCATAAAGCATGTAAAGTGGAGGAATGTCATCTGTCCCAGTCATAAATGGGATCATATCCAACATATCTGGAAATGTAATGCACTTATTTATCTTCCCATAACTTCCTTCCTGATAATTATAGAAGAGAGGTTTAAACAACAGCATTGAATAGAATATAATAATAAAGTCAGAAAAATATAGAATTTAAGGCCCTTAAGTGCCCAGAACTTAAAAAAGGGCAAGTTATTTTCATGACAGATTTTCAATAGCATGTCGTTAAGAATGAGACACAAATAGTAGATTCAATAGTATGACTTTCGAGAGTAAGATATAAACAGCATTTCCAATATAACTAGAAACTGGGCTTGTTAAAATTAGAGGTATATAGTAAGAGAATTATTTGACATTTAAGACGGCTTCGGCATTGTCTTTTAATCCTGTCAGAGAAGCAGCAAAATCATAAAGTAACTAGTGACCTCTATAAAAAGCAGTACCTGAAATCTCTTCAAGACAATAGTTAAGATATTTGGAGCCTCCTGTATGCTCAACTGTTTTTGTGCACGGACATAACAAGCACACCTTTTAAGGAAAAATAAGCAGAAATATAAGTCTTTTCAGTATATCAATAAGTAATATGGATGTCAATCGGCTAGAAATCTACATGTGGGTTTTAAAACCAAGCTTACATACCTTCCGCATCTATACATATTTTCCCCATCAAGATCTTCCGGGCTTGTAAACTGTGTCAATGCATCTTCGAGTGACTCAACCCAACCAAAAATCTCCAATGAGAGATCCATGATATTTTCATAACACTCCGACTCGTGGTGGCATCTCAGACATTTGACCTGGTCATAATAAGACATAAAGTTACTAGGTAAAATTACAAAAGCAAGCATAAAGTTCATTCAAATTTTCAATTCAAAATAAGTCAAAAAAAAAACTAGAAATCTTAGACCTTAGATCTAAGTCGCCCTCCGAAAGTGAGTTGTATAAAGGTTGTTTGCTGCAATCTTGGATCAACAGCATTTTCTCCACCTAATGGCTCCAAACATATAGATTGCATAGAAGCAACAAGAAACCTTCACACATACAGAACAAACCATTGAGAAACAAATAGTTTTAAAAAACAACTCAAGCTTTCCGCTGAAGTCATTAAAGAAAACACACCGTTTCTATATCCCAAGAAATTACATAACATAAATTTGTGAGGCTGTATTAGTATATTTTTTTTCTTCATTAAGATTAGCAAAATGTTATTTAATGCAGACCTTAAAAACTCATGAGCATCTTCCTGACTGCCATTTCCAATCTGGCCATTAATGCTCCGCATATGCAAAAGAATCCTGTTTGGTGACAGAGGACCGCCACTTTCTCTTAACATCATCACATGTTGCTCAAGTTCACACATAAGGCACCAATCTCTCCTGCAGTCTGATGTAAATGTAATAGATGAATTTTGCAATTCGTTTAAAGAAGAAATAGAATGGAAGTAATTAAAGGGGTTAAATAGGGTGAAATTACAAGTTCTAGAATGTGATCTGTGAAGTAGGTAGATTGTTAAAGGCTTTGTGCACATCAGACACTGCAAGACAGCATTGGCATAACAACTGCAAAATGAACGAACAACCGCTGTAATTAACTTGCTAATGTTCAGGCAAAATTACCTATTAGCCTAACTTCTGTTTAGGATGTATTCAATTATTTTTATAAACAAATATATCTCGATAGCTAAAGTAAATGAGATAGAAGAGTAAGAACATCTGAAATATTACCTATTCCCGCAATTCATGAGACCTCTAGGCAACAAAGTGAAGTCTTCATATTCAAATAACTTCACAAATTCTTCATAAGGAAACAGCATCTGTTCATTAGACGATTATTAATGGCTCATGCCAAAGCCCAAACAAGCCAATGACATCATGTTATTGTTTAAATTATGTTAAGAGTTTCTCTAAACCTAAGTGGTTCTTCACAAAAACTGACCTTTAGTTTCTTGTGTTTGTCAGCCCTGGATTCTAAAGATTGATGTCTGTCAACTTTTGATGATTTAGCAAGACCAAACATTCTCATAATTCCCAAGTTTGCAACCCCACTGCCTGCTTGTGGAGGGACTGCATCCTTTTTTCTAGCATTTTCTGCATTGTGATGACTTAGTTAAATGAAAGCGCAACATGCAGATATTAGCATATCACAATCATCAAGGAAACATACTTGACTCATCAATATTCTGTCCCTTTCCTTCCAAACCTGAACACGTTTCTTCTCTTGATGTTTTTGGCATCTTATGGGACTTTGTTCCTTGAGAATGTGATGCACTTTTAGCTCTACTGCTTCTCCTTGTTGAAGTCTTTCCAGAAGAACAGTTCAACGGAATTGCCGGAGTGCCGGTAACGACGCCTTCTCGTGTAAGACTTTCTTCATCAATCAACTCCTTCTGATTCTTGCATGCACTTGTTTCATGGCCTTCTAGATTCAATGAACTTGAAACATGACGATGATTTCTTGAGATGTGCTCTCTCTGCTTTTGTAACATATGGCATTCTCCCATTGTATTCATCAAATCAGCATGTTCACTATTGAACCCATCTGCGATGCTATCATGTTCTGAAAGCATGGAATCACTTTCTCTTGACTGCAACCAAAGACAACTAAGTTTAGGCAAATTAAGTAGCAAACTCAAACTTTCACACTTACTATTGCAAAAGAGATAGGTCCCAAGGGTGTGGCCTAGTGGTCAATGAAGTGGGTTAAAGAGCCATGAGGCCTGAGGTCTCATGTTCAAATCCCAGACACTAGGTGATTCTTCCCATCTGTTCATGTTCAAATCCCAGACACTAGGTGATTCTTCCCATCTGTTCTAGCCTTGGTGGACAGAGTTACCTAGTACTTGTTGCTGGTGGGAGGTGACATGTATCCCGTGGATTTAGTCGAGGTGCGCGAAAGCTGGCCCGGACACCACGGTCATCAAAAAAAAAAAAGATAACCTTCTGGTTCATAGAAAGCTCTGTTGAAGAGATAGTACAATATGAGGCGGAAGCACTAACCCTAGATTGAGAAGCTCGTTCAGAACTCTCGGACACGGTTCCGTCCCCTCTTCTTAATATGTCTCTGTTGCCTTTATGTACTCTCTTGTCTACAGATCGTCTCCCAACTTTTGGAGCTCCTGATGTATCCGTTGCCATACTAACAGCAATAGGGGCAACTGGTGTAACAATGGGTGTTTCAGTGACACTATCTGGAGAAGTTTTGCCAAGCCATGACTGATTTAGGTTGTTGTCACTGTACTGCGCTTCAACATAGCTATCAAATGACACTCGTCCCGGGAATTCATCAGTCAACATAGGCTTTGAGAACGAGCTGTTGCAATTGTTGCCCAATTGAAGACACTCTAGCTTGTGAACCTGTCTCCAATGGAGAATCTGACACTTCCCTGAGCTGCACAATCTTCATCATTAGATAAGAATAACAATTGGCTCACAAGTCTGATGAAACAATAGAGAAAAAGCATAAGTGTTAGAGACATTTTATTGTCCCAATCTTTTTCTTCTTTTTATTTGAGAAGGGAAAAAAAGGTTTTACCTATAATTATGTAAGGAAAAAAATGTAGCAGGTTTATGCAAGTCTAAACCTTTTTTCTTCACACCCAAAAATCAACCAAAGCCTTGCCACCATTTCCCCTTTTTACCTATTTGTTTCTCACTGTTTTTTTCATTTTTGCAGAATTTCTCTTCAAGGAGGGAAGAGCCCAAGAGGTTTGTGCTTATCATTAATCCGTTGACTGCTCCAAAAGAGGAAAATATAGAACCAAGATTATTTTGTTCCTATCATAGGCTTCTTACACACTAGTTTTGTTTCAATTCAAGGAGATGACGTGCCTCAAAAACCTATCCTCGTAACCTAAGAAAAATCATATTTCCAGGAAATAGCTCAAGTTCTAGTTCTTAATAACAGAATACAAGAGGATGGTTTAGATAGAACTGAAGTGAAGAGAGATAGATTATGCACAGCGAGGTACATTCTTACAACTCAGAATCTTCAGTGTGTGAAATAGTTGTAGCATTGGCTTTTAAAATGGGAATGATAAGCACAATCCAAGTAAACTAAAAGAACTTTGGGCATACCAATATCGAACAGATTTGCATTGAGAGCAGCGAGTTGTGGCTGGCCTATGGCATCTTGCACACTGATGACTTGCACTGCTTGGCAAAGGCACGTAAGGGATAGCGGTAATACTTACAGCAGGCATAGTTTGGGCCTTATGTGCTGCTTCAGCAGCCCGTTGAGCCAGCAAACCAACCCTTTCTTTCTTTTTGGCTGCTTCATTCCATTTGCCTAGAAGAAAATAAGAAACCAGGGGAAGCACAACCAAGACCAAAAATAAAGCAGGAATGTCGGTTTCCCTTGGTTCGAGCATGTTCTCACCAGCAAATTCATGTCCAACTATCTAGCTAATCCTCAAGTTGCAGCCTGATCTACCAAGCTACAAAAGCCGAAGTAAACCAGCAGCACGATTTTGTAATGTTCTTGTAGGATGATTCCAGCACCACATTATCTGTGATACCAAGCAGGAGGTTATCATTGTAACCCAAATCGACAAAGAGAAAAACAATATATTAATAATCCAAATGTATAGCACCAGAAACTATTATAACCTATTAACCCTGTTTCTCTTACAGGAGGAAGTATCAAACTTCGGGTATTCTAGAAGCAGCGACCTTGTAAAATGATTTTTATCTAATAAACTTTGGAGAATAAACAACAACCCCGACATGTTTTTTACTGTACAGAACTTCTAGGACATTTCAAGAATCTGTTTAACGCAACCTTCCAGTTTTGCTTTTCTTTAAAACATTCTTAGATGGACCAGTTCAGTAGAAGTTACTAGAGAGGTCATGCTAGCGCATGGCCTCGGGCAGCTATAAAATAATCACAATCACAGGCTATTCAAATGCATTTGGTTGTAGACAGCTTTACAATTATCAATATCATCTATAACTTTGAACAAAGAAACACAGAGAAATGCTTGGTGAATACAGGCCACTATAACTTTGTTTCAAAAAAAAAAAAAAAAACTGTTTCAAAAAATACAGGCCACTATAACCCAAAATGCCTCAAAAAGGGTTGCCTTATTTTATTCTTCGACGGCTTGAAATCATATCGCATCAAATTCATGGTGTTTCTTTGCCCTGATTGTGTATTTAGCATCAACAGATTTTTAAGTTTGTTTTATTTTCTCTCCTTTTCCCAATTTACATTAACTTCAAAATGCATTTGTATTTTCGCACTTGAAGGTTCTATTTATTAAATCTTTAGTCAACATCAAGAGATCTAGTAGCAACTTTTTGGAGTATTGGTGTAATTAGCTCAACAGACTGAATTTCTGCATCACACCAACAGTTTCCAACCTTCTTCCATGTGTTTTATGATGCAAAGTGCATTAACCCCAGTTTTTACAATTCGAGGGCATCAATCATGCACAACTTCTTAGGGGCAACTATATGCCTTGAAGGAACCTCATGGATATTTAAAGTTCTTTGAAGTGCAGTCAGTAAGTAACAAAATGAACTGATAAGAATAAGAACACCTACTAGCAAAAAATCTATTACTACAGAGTGAAAGGAACCAGTGATTATAATTTGTATGTTCCCTGCAGAAAAACCAGTGAACAAATTGGTTTCTTACATGGATATAATTTCAAGTGCAGACACTAAAGATGACGCACCCAAGTGCCTATTTAAGTTGATTAGGCTAGAAACATAAACTCTAGTAAGACGCATACCAAATGCCTAGAAAACAATGTACATAATGAGAGACGAGTCAGAGAAGACTATATAGTAATCTGCGGATACAAATCCGCTATTTGTGTCTTACCTCATGAAACAGGAATTATTTCAAACTAACCATACAAACTTGTTATCTACTCAGAGAACAAATGATTTTAGAGAAGATTTCTTTGCTCAGTCGCTCGGACTCTTGGAGAACAAACGACTAAATCACTATTAGTATTACAATCTTTAAGACGATATATTATAGGTCATAAATTTCAGTTGCTTCCAATATACGTCTACTAATATTTGCACCCAAAGTGGAGATAAATTAGACAAGTAGAACCCAACTAAACAACTTCCTAGCAGCTTAATTTGCTACTCTTTACATAACATCCAAAAATAAGAGCAACAATCTGAATTAAGAAAGGGGATTGCAAAAGTTAATTCCAGTATTTACCAACCAATAACTCAAACTGAAAACTCAAAGAGGAAAAAGCTCAGTTTTTCGAATTCATATCAGTACTTAAATAAATGCTCTGGTAAGAGAACCCCAAAAGAGGGAACTCTGAAAATAAAATGTTAGTACAACAACACAAATAAATGTACTTTCCGAAAAGAAAAAAGAACAATCTTTCTCCACATTATGTCTAAAAAATCGAATCTTTAACCCATTTTCATTCACAAAAACTAAAACCCAGACGGAAAAAATGAGGATTTAGGTAAAAACCAAACATGGGAAACTGTAAAACCAAAAAAGAATTTGATTAGGTAGCTCTCCAACATACCTTTTTTCTTTGATGGATAAAATCTAAAAGACCAGTTTGACCATGTCACTCTCTTGCTTGACCCTTGTAGGTTTCTTTTTCTTCTTCTTGTTCCTCTACAAGTCTAAAACCCAGCAAAGATACTTCGATTCCTTAGTTGGTAAGAACATTTAACATAACACAGTTGCTCATGCTCTACATTTGCCTCGCTCCACACCTCAAACCCCCACTTCTGGCATTCTCACACTTTAAGACCAAGGGAAAATTAATGTACACTCACTCACATCTCATTCTTGGTAATTTCCACGCACGTGGCATGCTATTATCGCTTTCTTGCATGGATATAGTTTCAAGTGCAGAGGATAAAGATGACGCATTCAAGTGCCTATTTAAGTTGATTAGCCTAGCAATGTAAACTCCAGTAAGACCAAAAGCTAGCTCAAAAGGAGGAGGCATGCCCAAGCCTTATAAGGAGACCAATTACCCATTCCATATCCGATGTGGTACTCTTAACACTCCCCAGCACGCCCAGACCTAGTTAATTGGAGCGTGGACTATTTAATATGGGGGCCCAACATCGGTGAACAAGGAATTGAAATGGGTCTGGCTCTGATACCATGTAAAATTAGGTCTTGGGCCTAACTCACACCCCAAAAGCTAGCTCAAAGGGAGGAGGATTGCCCAAGCCTTATAAGGAGACCAATTACCCATTCCACATCCGATGTGGGACTCTTAACAATTGTAATCTGCATTCTGCGGATCCAATATGTATTCGCTATTTGTGTCTTACCACATGAAACAGGAATTATTTCAAACTAACCATACAAACTTGTCATTCACTCAGAGAACAAATGATTTTAGAGAAGATTTCTTTGCTGAGTCACTCGGAGAACAAACGACTAAATCACTATTATTATTACAATATTTAAGACATATAGTATAGGTCATAAATTTCAGTTGCTTCCAATATACGTCTACTATATTAACACCCAAATGGAGACAAATTAGACAAGCAGAAGCAAACTAAGCAACTTCCTAACAGCTTAATTTGCTATTTTATACATAACATCCAGAAATAAGAGGAACAATCTGAATCAAGAAAGGGGATTGCAAAAGTTAAATCCAGTATTTCCCAACCAATAATAACTCAAACTGAGAATTCAAAGAGGAAAAAAATCTCAGCTTTCTCAAGTTCATATCAGTACTTAAATAAATGCTCCGATAAGAGAACCCAAAAGAGAGAATTCTGAAAATAAAATGCTAGTACAACACAACTAAATGTACTTCCTAAACAAACCAATCTTTCTCACACCACGTCTAAAAAATCGAATCTTTAACCCATTTTCATTCACAAAAAGTAAAAGCCAGATGGAAAAGGTGAGGATCTACGTAAAAACAAAACATGGGAAAACGGTAAAACCAAAAAAAGATTTGATTAGGTAGCTCCTCTTCAACATACCTTTTTTCTTTGATGAAATCTAAAAGACAAGTTTGACCACGTCACTCTCTTGTTTGTCCCTTGTAGGTCAGCTGCTCATGCTTTACATTTGCCTCGCTGCACACCTTAAACCCCCACTTCGAGCATCCTTACACTTTAAGACCAAGGGAAAATTATTGTACATTCACTCACATCTCATTCTTGGTAATGTCCACACAAGTGGCATGCTATTATTGGTTTCTTACAAGGATATAATTTCAAGTGCATACGACAAAGATGACGAATTCAAGTGCTTATTTAAGTTGATTAGGCTAGCAACGTAAACTTTAGAAAGACGCATACCAAACGCCTAGACAACAATGTACACAATGAGAGGCGAGTCAGAGACGAGTATATAGTAATCTGCGGATACAAATCCGCTATTTGTGTCTTATCTCAAGAAACAGGAATTATTTCAAACTAACCATACAAACTTGTCATTCACTCAGAGAACAAATGTTTTAAAGAAGATTTCTTTGCTTGGTCACCCGGAGAAAAAACCACTAAATCACTATTATTATTACAATCCTTAAGACAGATATACTATAGGTCATAAATTTCAGTTGCTTCCAACATACGTCTACTAATATTTAACACCCAAAATGGTGACAAACAAATTAGACAAGCACAACCCAACTAAACAACTTCCTAACATCTTAATTTGCTATTTTATACATAACATCCACAAACAACAGCAACAATCTGAATCAAGAAAAGGGATTACAAAAGTTAATTCCAGTATTTTACCAACCAATAATAACTCAAACTGAAAACTCCAAGAGGAAAAAAAAATCTCAGCTTTTTCGAATTCATATCAGTACTTAACTAAATGCTCTGATAAGAGAACCCCAAAAGAGGGCATTCTGAAAATAAAATGTACTTCCCCAAAAAACAAAACAAAAAAAAAACAATCTTTATCAATACCATGTACTAAAAACCGAATCTTTAACCCATTTTCATTCACAAAAAGCAAACCCCAGATGGAAAAAATGAAGATTTATGTAAAAACAAAACATGGGAAAACTGTAAAACTAAAGAAAGTTTTGATTAGGTAGCTCTCAAACATACCTTTTTCTTTGAAGGATAAAATCTAAAAGACCAGTTTGACCCTTGTAGGTCTTCTTCTTTGTTTCTTTACAAGTCTAAAACCCAGCAAAGATACTTTGATTCCTTAGTTGGTAACAACATAACACAGCAGCTCATGCTCTACATTTGCTTAGCTTCACACCTCAAACCCCCCCATTCTGGCATTCTCACACTTTAAGACTAAGGGAAAATTAATGTACACTCACTCACATCGTCATTCTTGGTAATGTCACACACGTGGCATGCTATAAATGGTCAGGAGGTGAATTAGGATGGACCCACTTCAGATGTAAGATGATCTTGGCCGCTGGATAATGATGAGAGAAAAGGGGTGGGGGCTTAGGAGTTAGGAAGTAAAAAATTACAAATATCACGAGAGATTTATTGTTTACTTTTACTAGCCGGTATACATAAATTATATACTATTGTATATATATTATACATAAATTATATATATAATAGTATATTCATTGATTATTTTTAATTTAATCAGTTGCATGAATAGTTATTTAGGTTTATTCTTCAAAATATTACTTAGTCAATTTCAGTTTGTTTGTCTTATATTTTTTTTTAGTATATTTCATAATAATTTTTAATTTTAATTTTTTAAATGACATGTTTAAAATTATAAGATTAAAAAATATTTTGAATTATTTTATATATTTATAATTTAATATTACAAAATAATTTTGAAATTTTGTGTCAAGTTAAAATCAGATAAGTAGATTAAAAGGATGGAGTAATAAAGTATGAAGAGGACAAAGAGGAATGAGAGAAGGGGGGACATTATAAAATGTTGTATTTTTAATGTACTTTGTAGGCCCATTAGGTGTGTTTGAGTTTCCAATAATGTAAAAAAGAGAAGCCACGTGGACGGTTATGATTAGGTAATGAGATGGATCTAGTAATGAGGACTTTCTTGTTAGGAAGTGAAGGATAGGTAAAGAAAGGGAAAGAAAAGATACCCAAAGAGAATTTCAACTTTTTTATATGCTTATAAAATAGTGGAGAAAGCGAAATGAGATTAGGTTTCATATTAGGATAAGATAAAGATCAATTAAGCTCTAATAAAATATTAAAATAGGTTTAACTACTTGTATAGAGTTTTTGAGTCGACGGTCTATCGAAAACATCATTTCTACTTTCTAATGCAGGGTTAAGATCCGCGTATATATTATTCTCTCCAAACTTCACTCATAAAGTTACACTGGATACAGTGATGAAGTCCAAAATTTCGTTAAACGTGTTCAAGATTTACTATGTATGTATGAAAAATATTTTTTGACATATATACATCATATAATTTTCTATATAAATAGTATGATTACATATGGCTACGCCATTGACTGAATATTATGTTGTTGTTGTTATATCTACGCAAAGTGTGCAAAAAAAAGTTTACACTAACAAAGTTAAAACACCTAAAAATAACACTCCTTCATGTTTATTTTATTTGTCATGTTTTTCTTTTACACATCTCTTAAGAAAATATTAATTAGAGGTCATTTTAACTAAATTATTTTTATTCATTCTTCGATCTCAATTTAATACTATTTTCTTTTTTACCATATTAATCTCTCTATACATGTATAATAAGGGTAAAAGTAAAACTTATAATAATTAATTATGTTTTAATTTTTTAAAATAACAATCCCATTTTGAATCAGTTGTTTTTAGTAAGCACAACAATTAAAATGGGGAAGGGTCCATGATAAGTTTAAGTAATAACTAGTAAAACAAGAAAAAATAACCTGCTACAAGTTATAATTTTCAATAATGAAAAGAATTTATATTGTCTGTATATATAAGTAAATACAATAAAAATGAACTATATTAATCAATTAGTAAGTAAAATAAAATGAACTATATTAATCAATAATTCAATATCCTTTGGATCTAATTACCTGATACTTTTGTATTTTAGGAGTTGTTGGGTACGCTAAATAAGGTAGAATATCTCAAGATTAAAATTATACATTTTGGTTGGAAGTATAAATTTAGGCTCAGATAAACTTAAATTTATACCTCTAACTAAACAAAATATAAATTTTATTTCAACCTTAGGCCCCGTTTGACCATGAAAATCAAATACAAATTGGAGTTGGAGTTGGAGTTGTCCATGAATATAAATTGAAGTTGTTTTTAACTTTTTTTGAGAGAAGAGGGAGTGAAAAAAGTGAAAACAACTTTTTCTTGTTTTTCATAATTCGGTCGGAGTTTTTCAAATTTTTATGGCCAAACACCATTTTTGAAATTTAACTCCGGAAAGAAGTAAAAAAAATTCATGATCAAACGCTCACTTAATCTTGGATATTCTACCCAATCTCATCCAACTTGATTTTATTTTATTTTATCTCCCAGATGAGATAAATTAGTTCCACGGTTATAATTGTAGAACTATAATCTCGGGATAACTTTATCCGTGAATCAAATACAATAATTTTGAGAGGATATAGATGCTCAGATACGATTTCACATAAATCCAGTATTTTTTGCATATAAAAGAAGTTTCTTGCACTTGAATAACAATTCCCTTATGAAGATTAAAAGTTGTTGAACCATCCACTTTGTGGAATCTCTCATACAGTTCTTTTCGTCCATTTTACCCTTACTATTAAATATATTCATTTCTCCAATATATTTTTTAAGACATTATATTTATTATAGTCAAAGAGTGACATAGTAAAATCGGCATTCTATTTATAACTTTTTAAGAAGTGTGTCAAGTCAATAGTGGACAAGTAAAGTTAGACGGAGGAAATATCATGTATAAATTTTATTACCATTCTTTTTGTTTAATTGCTCGTACTAATTCAATTTAATAATGATATGACAACTTAGCTTTGTTAAAGATAATGGGGATATTACAATACAAATACAAGAGTAAAAACTATGGCAAAAATATAATACACGATAGTCCCCTTCTCTAACAAATACGTGGAAAATAAATACTCTTTGAATAATTCGAGCAAATCATGCAAAAATACAAGTAGTTAGCTAGTAGCGAGGAAAATGGGATCTCTGAAAAGACCACTTACTTAATTTCCTGGCTAGTAGCATTCATGTCTCTCTACAAAATGTATTAATCTACTACCTCAAAAAAGCTAATGATAATCCAAAGGTAGATAAGAAAAGTGATGCAACCTATGACACAAACACTAACAGCTAGACCAGTTGAAGATGCTAATGTAGCATACATACCAGTTATAAATGCAACTACAACTGCAATCAATGCCAAAAGTTGTAAATAACCTGCGATATCATAAAGCTTCCTTAAAACTTTGTACCAGTGAGTTTGAATTTCTTCATACTCTATCTCTACATTGACATCTGACAAGACGAAGTAGACGCATAAAGCACCAGCTGAGCATGCAAAGGCGAAGACATCCGAAATAACAAATGCGCGAAACGCTGTTTTCCTTACGAGAATTGCCATCCCTTTATTCGGTCCTGCATCGCTCTCTAAACCTCCTGGTAGTGTGAAACCAGCTGCGAACGTGACTGTCATAAGTAGAGTAGCTACAACTACTTGTATTTGAGATGCCTTCATAATTCTTTCTTTATCTATTTCTTCACTCTTAGCTTTGCCCTGATCATCCTCCTCATCCCTCATATGTTGTATCTTCCACCTCATTTTCGTTTTCCTTTTTACCTTCAACTCACGTAGTCCCAATCGTCCATTAATGCTACGCAAATCGCCTACCAATTTCTCCTAACATATTTAACATGTAGTAAATTGATCAGTTAGCTGGTCAATCTATGTATGTTTATACGCTATGTATGTAAACATATAAAACAAAAAAAAAGGTGATGAAATCATGATAGTTGTGATAACACTGATAGGTGTAGTGCAACAAAAGATTTAGTTGGGACAATATTTTAATAAATGAACCTTTTTTTATTTATCTTGTGACTTATGAATTTTTTAGATCATAATCTAAAGATTCAATTTGAGCAGACTTAAAAATATTATGAGAAAATATTAGATTCAGTTTAAAATTTTATAAGTTATTCCAAACATTAGACAATAATCTAATATTTTGTGATCTTGTCTAGCTATAATATTGAATAATATATGAACAAACATTAGACCTAACTCTAACATTATATATATTGTCCGAAATGATAATTCCGAAGATCTATGTTTACATAACTAGCTTTTTTTTATGAACACTTTGTTGTGCACTAGCTAGAAGCTTTTTATCAAGAGAATTTAACAATTTAAGGCCAGGTGGGAGTTCCTAGGAAGGATAAAGGAAATTGGACAATTTAAAGATATAGTCAAACAAATATTTAATCTTTATATATACACAATATAATTTTTGAGTAACCATCAAAATTTTATAATAAAAACCTAGATGAAACATCTTTTATTGTCAAACCAAATTTTGACTTGTGTTGTATCAAGCCCTAGCAGATTAAAAGTGAAAAACTTGGAATTCCAACTTAAAAGCAGCTTAAAACAAGCTCAAAATTAAATTTTGCGGATAAATGTACGTACCTTCTTTTTTGTCCATGTTCGTGACGATGCAATGTCAAGTGGAGTCTGATTTTGTTTGTTAAATGACATCTTGTTTGCTCTAGGATGATTTGATAAAAATTGAGGCACATAATTCCTAGAGGCAGCAAGCAAATGGAGAGGAGTATTGCCATCATTATCTGGCTCATCAACAAGGCTATTACAAATTCCAGAATACTGATCAAATAAGGCCATCATGAATAACTCTTCCTGATCATTCAATATGGCAACATGAAGTGCATTTTGGCCATTGCTGTTAAGCATGTCCCAGCAATCTGGGCATTGATTTAATAACTCATACATCATGTATAAATCACCTTCACTGACTGCAATGTGAAATGGTGTCGTCCAGTCATTTTCATTGCCTGCCGGAAGGTAAGCTAAGGATTTCTTCCACCACAACATATCGGAAACTATCTCTGTCAATCCTTATTTAACAGCATAGTGCAGTGAATTCCAACCCCATACATCAGGTTCCTCGCATAAAGGTTTATTCCATTGCCATAGAGATCTCGCACATTCAGGATATATACGTCAAATATTATAGATGACATTATTGTTAGTGTATTTGGAAAAACATTTTGTAATTGAAACTTGGGAGTAATTACGTAGTTTGGCACGTTTAATTTGTATGATCAAGTAATTATAACTTTGTCACCTATGTGTACTCTGTATATTTTTCACAAACAAGTACATAATTGTTAACAGATAGTACCTTAAGGTATTATAAATACTATCTTTATCATTAGATTTGACGAACACCGATTACTTCAAGTTATTGCTGAATTTGGATTTTGGTTGACTTTATAAAATTTTGGAGGAATTCTGGCACAAAACTCATGCAGCAAATAGCGGGAGCTTAAATTCCTTAAAGACAAATAGATTACTCTACTCTTATCAAACTCGATCTTTTCTCTGATTCCCCTAAAGTCTATATTTTTTCAACAATGATTCATCTTTCACAGCTAAAAGGCAGGGCACGGTTAGAGGTTTAATAGACGAGTCAGAGTCAGGGTGGGATAGCTCCTTGTTTATGTAGATATTGATGTTATTTGGCAAATCAAACTGAAGCTAGATGTTTGTAATATAGAGTAGGAAGTAAAAAAAAATGGCGTACTTACCCGTATTACTGCAGCATGTAGAGGCGTTCGATTGGATGGACCTGCAACATAAGTTGGTTCCTTGCAAAAGTTCAAGATTTCAATCAAAGCATCATGAAAACCAGACTCCGCGGCCAAATAAAGTGGTGTCTCCCCTGCTTTATTGGCTGGAAAGTCGAGTTCAGGATCTACTAATAATTTCACCAAGATCCTGACAATTTCAAGGTGTCCACCCCTCACGGCCTTGTGCAAGGCCGTATCTCCAGTGTCATCCGTCATCCTCACGAGTGTCTCCTTTCCTACTATGCTGAGTAGCTCACTCACCACTTCACTTTGGCCTATATTAGCTGCAATGTGAAGCGCAGTTTCATTTTTCTTATTCTTATAGCATAACAATCCAGGGGTAGTCTCAAGGACTAGTCCCACAAAACCCCGTTGGCCAAAGAGGGCTGCCACATGAAGGATTGTGTTTCCGTTTGGATTGACTTGGTACCCATTTTCTTCCTCCCTTTTCAGATGATCAACAAGTTGAAAATCGCCATCTCCCATATTGCCTTCCATTGCAGCATTGTACATCATTGGATCCATTGTGAGTTCTTTGCTTTCTCTGGTGAAACATTATATAGGAAATTAAGACTACGTTCAAAATGTTGTTTTTGGGGGAATCTTTAGAAATGATCGAAGAAAGTGATTGTTGGGATTACTCAACTAAGTTGAAGTCTACTTCAAGTATTATTACAAAATCGTGGAGCATCAAGCACGACTTAAATGTCGCAAACCAAATGGATTATGAAGCAGTACAAGTTGAAACAAATTATAGCTTAACCGTTGTCAAGCTTATTGATGAAGAGGACGTACAATATCATCCGTTTAGATCTATTATTGAAGATTGTCAATTTTTGTTGATGGTCAAAATGGCCACAATTCGACATGTCTAGAGGAATGCAAATCAGTGTGCCGATTTTCAAGCAAATAAAGGACACAACCATGCAGAGGCAGAAGAGGAGCTCAGGTTTTTGGTGTAATGGTTTTTTTTTGGGAATTATAAAAACATGTAAGGGGTAATATGGTAACTACCTGATCAAACTCAATTAGTACTTTGTCAGTCTTAAAATACTTGTCGTCCTCGCTAAAAATATCTGTCTCAAAATAGTTGTCATTTAAGAAGTTCAAGACAAAGTTATTTGTTTTTTTTTCTCATTTTACCCTTATTACTAATTGTTCTTGAAAACTACAAACGCCTTAATTATAACACATAGATAGAGTAAATATTCGATGAACAAAGATTAAACACCCCTTCTAATTAGTACTCACTCTGTTTCAATTTGTTTGATTTACTTTCCTTTTTAGTCCATTTAAAAAAGAATGACCCTTTCTTTTTTTAGAAACTCTTTAATTTCAATTTTTCATATGATTTTTTTTAAGATCACAAGATTAAAGGGTATTTTATACATTTAATATCTTTAATTTAAGATCACAAAATTCAAAATCTTATTTATTTTTTAAAATTTCATGTCAAATCAAATAAGTCAAACAAATTAAAATTATGGGAGTAATATTTTGAGGACGGAGTAGCTCTTAAGCCAAAAATACAAAACTTGTCATTCACTCAACAAATGACTTTAGAGAAGATTTCATTGCTCATTCACTCGAAGAACAAATGACTAAGGCCGGGTAGGGGTGGTTTGGTAGAGTGCATTAAAAATAATAATGTATGCATTAACTTTGTGTATTATTGGTATTTTGTTTAATATACATTTTCAACTTATGTATAACTAATACTAATGCAAGCATCAGTTATACACTTTATTTGGTATTAAGGTGTGTATAATTAATACATGGAAATTCATGATGTTAGCAATGCAATGAGTTCTAATGCATGCATTAGCATGGTTAAAGACACAATTGCCCCTCAAAACCTTTCCACATCCTTTCCACCATATTTGTAGAGGGTATGTTTGTAAACAATTTTTTTTTTTAGAAATTATACAATGCATGTTATTTTTAATACACCAAACCAAACATTGCATAAGAAAAATCTCAACAAAACTAATGCAAGCATAACTAATACCAGCATTACTAATGCAATCATTACTAATACACCATATTATGCACTATTCTTATACACTCTACCACACGACCCTTAAATAATTCTATTATAGATTTAACAATCTTTAAGACGAATTGAATAAGCAGAACCCAACTGAACAACTTCCAAGCAGCTTAATTTGCTAGTATTTTGTACATAACATCCAAAAATAAGAGCAACAATCTGAAACAAGAAAGGGGATTGCAAAAGTTGAATCCAGTTTTTACCACAATAACTCAAACTAAAAATTTAAAGAGGAAAAGGCTCAGTTTTTTCAAGTTCATATCAGTACTTATAAGAGAACCCCAAAAGTATAGTACAAATATGGTACTATAGTACAACACAAATAAATGTACACATTTTCTCACTTCCCTAAAAAAAAACCAATCTTTCCCAATTTTTTGAGTAAGCAAAAATTATTATCCTAAAAGCATTTGTACTTATGAGAGGTGTGAATAAACACGTATGGGATCGTGATTCGTGGAGAATGAGGTACGGGGTGGCAGGTTGAAGATGCGGTATATTAAAGGATGTGGATGATACAATCAATATGGATCAATTGTGAAACTTGTTTCCGCATCAAACACACACTTAGGTAAAAATCAAACATGGGAAAACCGCAAAACCAAAGAAAGATTTCAGGGTCTTTCTCCGAACTTCCGACCTCCGCCAGAAACAAAAAAAAAGGGCATATAAGATTATTTTTTTAAAAAGAGGAAGAATAGCTTCAATTAGTGAATTTATTCTGTTACCAGCAAAATTCGAATATGAATTTGGTAGTTATACGAAATTAAGTGATCAAAAACCAATTACAGGTACGATACTTATAATTTTGGACCTTTTTAGCCCTTGTTTATCATATTAAAAGGAGCTTAGTTACGAGTCAGATATTGGGTCGTTAGAAAGTTTTTAGTTAAAATAGATTGGTTTAATATCTTTTATTTGTGGTTTAATAAATAGGGTAAAGTGGTCGGATATACTATTTCCTTTTCCCTTTGAGTTCAATTCTATCAGCCTTTGAGTTCAACTCGGTCCCTTCACCGCGAATGGAAAAGAGTTGCTTTAGGCACGGACCATAAACCCACGAACTTAATAGTTGGATCCATGAGGAAACAATCAATTTCCGGCTTAAATGACCTTTTGAAAGAAATAACAAAAGACAAGCTACTTTTTAGATTTTTCTTAAAAATGACTTTGTTCACCTATTTCTAATAATTTCTTAACTATTTAAACGGTGAAATTCTTTTTGTATATTTTCATTGTTTCTTCATTTTGATTTATCTTTTGTACTGATAAAAGCTGTGAAAATAGCTTCTTGCATAAATGCATAGTAAGACTGCTTACAATTGACCCTTGTGGTCTGTCTCTTCCTCAGACCCTGCATATAACGAACACTTAGTGGACCGTGCTACCCTTACAATGTCACATTTCAATGTTAACTGCTTGTTGAGTGCATCAAGGACAGCCTTCGTTTTCATAGAATGGCCTTTTTGACATAATTGATATGTATGTGTTCCAGTTGTCAATTCTAGTTGATTTGATTGAAAGAAATATAAAGAATTGCTGTGAATATCAAATAATGATTGGTGATGTTCTTTTTGCTCCATTGTTGATGCCAATTTAATATTGTAAGAAACATAAATATAAGATCATTTTTTGTTATATAACTTGGTTGATGATAGTACACGCTATCACAAACTTGTTCATAAGTTCCTACTCATAACCCTATCCAGAAAGAAACCTCTCTTTAATATCAGTGGTTGGTATACACAAACTCGTCAAGTCTGAAAAATCATTGAGAAAAATTAAGTAAATATATTGCAATATTAAATTTCAAAAAATAATGGGGGTCAAAATCTCTATACTATCTTAATAGAATAATAACGAAAAGAAAAAAAATCTCTTGTGAGTTTGGATGAACCTTTATCGGTGAAGGAAAGGAATAGTGACAAACTCATATAGAGCATCCATGAAAAAACAAATTTAATCGGACAACAAATTGTTACGTGATCAAAGGAAACCAACAACAACAATAACATACCCAATGATATCCCACAAGTGGAGTCTGAGGAGGGTAGAGTGTATGCAGACCTTACCACTACCTCGTGGAGGTAGAGATGTTGTTTTTGAAAGACCCTCGCGCGGCTCAAGTGCAACAAATTCAAGTAGAAGAAGAAGAGAACGGTGAAGAAAATATAGAAATTAATAACAAGAACAAAATAATGTAATAATCGACACACAATAAACATATGATGATAGATATCAAACGTAAGAACTACAAGAATACGACTAGTACTACGACAGACACCAACAAACCTATATCTACGAACAGCAAGACATCACTCCACCCTCAACTACCTAATTAACCCTCTACCCTAATTTGTGTCCTCCATACTCTTCTATCTAAAGTAATGTCCTCGGTAAGCTAGAGTTGCGTCAAAGGAAATCAATTGAATTTTTCTATTAATAAATTTCAGTGCTTTATAGTCCCTTTTCTCTATATATATATTGAAGCAATTAACATAGTAATTCAGCTGCAAATGATACATTTCAGCTGCGGTACAAATTATTTCTCAGTTTTAAGAGCACACATTGTTGATAATTATGATTTTTAACTTATATTATAAACAACAAGATAGATAGTTACAGAACTTTTAGAGAATGATCAATAATGAAAATCTAATCCACTAGCATGAAAAGTACTGGTTCGATAGAACTCAATAATTATGGTTCAAACACTATATATTTGTTGAGAAATCTAATGAATGTATACATATAATTAGGAGGTTACAATTTTTTCACGAGTTTAATTTATATACATCGTCATAATCTTTTCTCGAATAGGACCAACCTATTATCAGCCAACCTTGTCTTGTAAGCAGATTTTTTGTACTCAAACCAAGTAAACTCTTTGTATAAACTGTCTTTTCCTTCCATTAGTGATGGCAATGGTGCTATCTTTTCACTCAATGGTGGTCCTCCAAAGTATATCATTGATAGTCTTGATTTCACACTGTTTGTCAATACCCTATGCTTCACACTCTTAAACCTCCCATTAGTCATCACCTGCACACAATTCAGTATTTTAAGAATTGATGTACAAAAAAACTGGTACAAAAATTGATGAGTGTTGTTGTGTACCTGCAATGAGTCACCAACATTGATGAAGAAAGAATTCTGATCAGGTGGCACAGAAATCCAGTGGCCATTTTTGAGTAAAATTTGGAGCCCCGAAGTGTTGTTGGATCTCAATACAGATATGATTTGCGGGTCAGTATGCTCTCCAAATCCAATCAAATTTTTGGCGTTGAATTCTTGAATATCTGGACATGGAGGATAGTGATTCACCCTGAATACAGAGTCGCTCTTTTCGTCCTTCAGAAGCTTACTGAAAACATTCCTCGGATGAATCTTTAATCCCTCTGCCAACATTTCAAGAATTTCACATGCCATTATCTTCACTGCTGACACATAATCATTTACTGCAGAGCTGCAATAACAATAACAAAAATCAACAAATGGTAAAAAAGAATCAAGATTTTAAAACATTGCTCTGTTTTTCTCTGTTTTAGTATCGTACCGTATGTTTTCTGGATTGACACCTAATATAGATGCGAATTTCTGGTAATTGAATTCGGAGTTTGTCGATACGAGGATGTGTTCGACCCAACCGAAATCACCATTTGTTCCAATCTGTTTATTGCCATAGCCAAAAGGGTCAGCAGGACCTGCTTTTAGTTTCTCAGAGAGGGGAGAAGAGAAGAATTTGATTGCTTCTGATTCAAGTTTACTTATGAATTTCATAGGGACATCATGGTTTATGACTTTAAAGAATCCGAATTCTTCGCAGGCCTTAACAATGAGGTTTTTGGAGTCAGGTTTAGAGAGGTCTATCACAGGAACACCATGGAAGAAAGAGGGGGATTTGAAAGAGTTGTTGACTATGGGAAAGTGATCAATGGCAGGTTTTGTTAAGACCACCATTGTTTTTCTTTGGTGGAATTTACAATGGTAGAAGAATAACAATATGTTAACACAAAAATGAAAAGATCAGAACTTTGGGTGTTACTATCAAGGACAAGTATTTCTTGTTTCAAATTACAACTATAGGAGCTTAGCTGTGTAGTAGTGAACACTTTGAAGCAACCATAGCTTTCCTATTTATAGGACTTTCCGAGTCCAAAACTCTCCGTACTCGGTGTAAATTTATAAGTGGAGTATGAAAAGGATAGATATATGCCGAATTGCCGACCTTATTCTGACTGTGAATAGAAATATTGTGATAAAATAGAGCCTAGAAAAGATAGGATATATGTAGACTTTATTCTGACCGTGGATAGAAAGATTGTGATTAATTAGAGGTAAGGAATGACGAAAAATAAATAGAAATAAAATAATGTCAAAGATATTGTCATAATCTATTCAAAATATATAAAACTATTATCATGAAAATTGAAATCAAGAGTGGGGTTGACGGGGCTAGCTCACTTGATAAGCTCCGTATAAGTCTCTCGTAAGGGTTTGAACCCTCATCAAGGAGTGATGCAAAAGTTAAGTGAATTTCATTTTTGCCATTAGATCAAGAAACTATCTTGTTATTGGTACGCAACACATACTTTTTTTTTATATATATTTATTAGATTTCTCAATATAAATACTAAATTTGTGTAAAAGTTATTGGATTTTCGAACCCCACCCAAAGCCTTAGATCCACCCGTACTATCTACACGAAGGGTTCAAATTCCATCGGTATTAAAAATAATTTAACTTTAAACTATCATGTTATCCTTGATAAGATGATAACAAGTAGTAAATTCGAGCACATTAATAAATTAAAGATGAGGATTAGAATATGGATAACCAAGTTCGAAGAAAGAACGATATGGATAAAAGCACAAAAAAAATTGCTTTTTTTAATCTTAGTATTATGTGTGTGAGTGCAATGGACGGTGGACCTAGGATTGACAATATTGTAGACATTTGTACTAAGATTAAATGCGATCACCAACATAGGTTACGGTGAAATGGTTAAGATTTCTCTATCTTTAATTAAAAGTATCGAATTCGAACTTTTGCTAACAGAAAAAATTGTTGGGAGCCAATATGTGAATCTGAATTAGTCAATCAGACATCAATACAAATATCGAACATCGATGGAATATCAACAATAAAAAAAGTTCTCTTTTTTTTCTTTCTTAACATTCTCTTTGTGTACATTTTTCTTTTTCTGAGTCACGATTACAACATAAATTGTCTTGGTGATCAGTTGGAATAAAAAAAGAGGGTACCCTTTCCTCACAAGACAATTGGTGCATGAACATATTATGGCTAGAAATATCCTAAAGTTTGTGATTCATCGTATATATATTCTTCATGTTTCTAGCGGCTCATCGAAGTTCTCAATGTTATTTTACGTATCAAATATATATTCCTGAAAAATTAAAAATATCCAAATATTCGATTCATACTAACGGTAAAAGTCATGTGTGCTTAGATAAAGTTAAGTGACTTTATTATAAAAAAATAGTTTAGTTACTTTCACGATACCTAAGTTAAGCTGAGTAATTATTTTTATTACAAAACATAGTTCATGCTCATCATTTTCTAAACAGAATTTTGTGTTTGACGTAATCTACTTGAATATATTAAAATCTTTTGCTATGAAGAACAATTATTCGAAAATAAATTAATTGATTGACAAGAAAAATCATGGTATGAAATGACTATTCAAATGATTGGTACGAGATTATTAATCAACTAACTTCAACTTGGACAATGGTAGGTCATTGGAAAGGGAAATATAATTGGCAATCATCCATTTTTTCTTTTTTTCTCGTATTTGATTTTAATAACTATCCCTATTTGAATGTTTCACTACACCATATTAGGTCCTTAATTATAATTAAAAACTTAAAAAGTTCCCAGCTTCTCTGGATTAATTTATCTATAATCCCAAGTTGAATGGGACAAGGCGGGATATTCCATGATTAAGTCCGAAATAAACTTATTCTGCGGAATAAACACAGTATAAATTTATCTCATCATCAGGTAAATTATGAGATATCTCACCTTATCCCGAGTACCAAATAACCTCGGGACGACTTAAGGCGCAATACTTTCCGGGGCAAAACGGCAAATGTCATGGACCCCACTTGCCTACAACCATCCCAACCCACGGCTGCCCGCCTTGATTTTTGGGATGATATTTTTTAGTCTATTGTTTCGCCCTTTCATGGCTTCATGCATAACAAGAGTTACATAGGGTCGAGAGGGTTCATTCGAATCTTATTCAATCAAACGTTATTTTATTTATATATGATTAAAATTATTTTTTATGTATATATAGTAGAAATTGAACGCTCTTTAACTTGAGCGTTTACTTTTAATTTACTCCTTTATCTCCTAATTCATTTTTCAAAGTTCTCTCTTGATTCAACTTAATTATCTCAATCACAAACCGTATACATGTTTCATTTCCTCCCTAATATATGCTAATCCACGTTCTCATGAGAGAAGAGAGCGCGAAAAAAGAAAAACTAGTAACTGAAATAGTTTTAATTTTTTTTTTATATATTTTAATTTACGTGACATACTTTTTTTTAAATTGAGAAAAAAGGTTCGATTGACATGAAAATACATTAACAACGTCACACGAATCAACAATTTTTTTCACATTCTCATGCAGCATCGACATCAATGTTCCCCCCTCCCTCCATTTTTATTTTCACAAATCACTAAATTACAACTTTTTTTCATTGGTATAAAAATCATACGTGTCAAAAGTTCAGTGTTAACGGCTACTAAACTGACACGTGGACACATGTATATATTGTGGGAGACAATTCAAAGAAACTTTAATACATATGTCGTGGCTACTTATTATTCGTAGACAACATGTATACAGTGACACAGCAGACAGGTTGGCTTTAGATACCAACGTGGAACATCGTTCTTCTCTAAATGTTTTAATCCAAAACAAGAGGTAAGGCACAAGTACCTCCCTAAACTATATTCAAAGTTGCTATGACATACTTAAACTTTACAGGGGTTCTATTACCCTCCCCCCAAGCTTATTTTTTCTGTATTTTTGTACTCCTTTTATGCTGACATGGCTGCCAAGTCAGCACAAAAGGAGCACAAAATTATTATGCTACTTGGCAGCCACGTCAGCAAAAAGGAGAACTAAAATACAAAAAAATGATTTTAAGGGGGTAATAGGATACTCGTAAAGTTTAGGTGTGTCATAGCAACTTTGGATATAATTTAGGGGTACTTGTGCATTATCTGTCCAAAACAACACATTGTTCCATTTGATCAATTTTGATTCCACTTGTCTAAATCCATTCCTCCATTTTATCGAAAAAGTTACTTGTCGAGAAAATATATCGTGGAATTATCGAGGAATACTGTTCATGACAATAATACTTTTAAACATTGGGGCCGGCTCTATGTGTATTAGAAATAGGCAAGTGCCTTAGGCCTCAAAATTTGAGGGATTTCATTTTTTTAAGTAATAATAGGTTATAAGTATTTTTTTAAAAGAAATATTGAGTATTATTTGTAGAAAATGTAAATTTTTCGTATAAAAGGAAAGAATTACTAAAAGAAGTTTTACACATCTAAAATACTATATATGTCTCAAGAAAGATTAAATAGATTAGCTATAATAAATTTCATAAAAATAAATTAAAGCTTAAGGCCACTGTTTGAATTTGGCTTTAGGACACAAAATTGCTTGAGCTGCCCCTGTTTGAACCGTGAAAGTTTCTCTCTATTTAATATTTCTCTCGTTTGCATTATACTAATTTCCCTATATATTTATGACTAAGGGTAAAAGTGAAAACAAACAATTAATTATGTCTTGAATTTTTAAAATGACAGGTACTCCCTCCATTCATTTTTACTTGTCACATTTGAGCTTGACACACCTATTAAGAAAACAATGATTGAAATGACTATTTTACCACACTACCTCTATTAATTGATGTTTAATATTAAGTTTTGGAGAATAAATAATTAATGTCAAGGGTAAATTATGGAAAAAATTAATTGTCTTTTTTCTTGATATGTTAAAATGATAAGTAAGAATAAAAAATTATTTTTGAAATAGTAGATAAATAAAAGTGAGCGAGAAAAAAAATATGAAATATCTATTTTTAATAAGGATAACAAGTATTTAGAAACGAAGGAAGTACTGTATAAGAATAAACAAGAGGAATTTAAGGTGAAAAGGAAATGCCACTTTTGAAGAAATTAGTTGAGTGGATACACTCATTTTTGAAAAGAAAGTTAATACTGAAAATGATAGAACAAAAAAATTAGGTCCCATATTCTCTGAAAATTTTGGTACGTTGATAATAGGGGTACGTTTACGTGCATTTCAAAGTTCCCATATTTTAGGGGAAGTATGCTCCATTAGTCCATTATTAGCTCTTAGATGTGGAGCCAATCCAACATATATAATGGAAATGAAGATTTGAGTGCGAGGATTGTCTAATATCATATAAGGAGATCAGATCAAAAGTTTCTTAACCTACATAGCGCCCAACCCAACTTGGTCGATCGATTGGCGCACCTAACAGATGATGATGTTCTAAATCGATTTGAATATTGAATTCATTCTTTGTGGAGTGGACTCAACACCCTGCAAATCCAATATTATAGATTTGAAGTGTAAATGGATAATCTAAGACGGGGGTTTCGACATTAGGTAAATCATGAATTGACATAGACATAACTAAGATAAAGAAATAGACTGTTGCGCTTTGTGATACCAATTGTTGGACTCTGATAACAATTATTGCGGAAATATCGTGGGTTAACTAGCACACAATCAACACATAAAGAAAATAGAGAAGAAAAATAACACAAGGATTTAACGAGGTTCGGCTAGGCCTAATCCTCCAAGCAAAAGCAGAGAGAGTGTTCCACTATGAAAGAAGAGAAGTTTACAATGTACAATATGCTTTTAGAATTCCCAACTACAACCCTATATATAGACCCTAAGTAGTCCCAAACCTATAAGGAAAAGGTTCTCTCAATCCTATAAGGACTATACTTTCCTTTCCCAAATCCATTAGGACAAAGGGTTTCCTAAACCAATAGGGATTATGAGTTTCCTAAAATATTCAAGGGAAAATTCAAGACATAATTAACAAATCTTCCCCTTGGCTTGAATTCTTTTCATCAACAGAAACATCTCTCCGCCTTGCTCTCAGCCCTCGAAAGGGCTCACTGGATATTACACGCACCAATCAAGTCTAGGCAATGCCTAAACTTATTGGTCGGAACTACCTTGGTAATCACATCTGCTAGATTATCATGTGTCGATATCTTCTTCACATCAACAACCCCCTTGCAACCTACTGCTTTTTATCCCTTTGGCAATGAATCAAACTATCATGTTCGATTCTTGTGAAGTGACTCAATCTCTTCACCCATAGCACCAATCCATCGATTTCCCTTTGACTTCACCCATAGCACCAATCCATCGATTTCCCTTTGAACTATAAATAGCTTCTTTATAGCTATTAGGCTCAAACACGTCAATGATCTCCGCAACTGATAAAGAGAATTCTACAAAATCTGCATATCCAGAAAGATTCTCATCAACCACGTTTGCAAACCTTTTAGGTCGGTTGATCACTCTCTTCTCTCTGCCTGTTGCAATGCTATACGATTCTTGTTGCATAAGTGCATCAACATTATCATCATGATTAAGGTTTTGTACCTCCTCCACTTATGAATTACTGGGCTGAGCTAGTGGAGATTCAACTTCTAGCTCTATGCGGTCACTGACACCACGATCTGTTTCTGCTATTACCTTCTCCTTCTGACTGTCCAGTGGGGCAGATTCATTGAATGTCACATCCCTACTAATAATTAACCCTAGAGTCTTTTGATCTGTGCACCACAGTCTGTAACCTTTCACTCCCGTTGCATACCTTAGAAATATGCACTTTTTTGCCCTCGGCTCAAGTTTTTCATCCCTCACATGAGCATAAGCAGGACAACCAAATATCCTCAAATTTGAATAATCAGCAGGCGAACTGGACCAAACCTCAAAAGGAGTTTTGAACTCAATAATTGTGGATGAAGATCTATTGACCAAATAACAAGTTGTATTGATTGCTTCAGCTCAAAAATCCTTGCTATCACATGAGTGTGGAAGCATTCTTCGTGCCTTATCACAAAGTATTCTATTCATACATTTTGCAACACCATTTTGTTGTGGTGTTCCAACACAAGTGCGGTGTCTCACTATGCCCTCCCTGTTGCAGAACTCATTGAACTCTAAGTTGTAAAATTTCAACCCATTGTCAGTTCGAAGACGCTTGAATTTTCTTTCAGTCTGCCTCTCAACCATCGTCTTCCATTTAACAAATGTCGGAAATGCCTCATCTTTTATTTTCAGAAAATACATTCATACCATTCTTGAGTAATCATCAATCAAAGTCATAAAGTACCTGGCACCACTTTTGGAGGAAACTCTGTTTGGACCCCACAAGTCTGAATGTATATAATCTAACTTGTCTTTGGTCTTATGCTCTGCCCTTTTGCTAAACTTTACCCTTGTTTGCTTACCAAACACACAATGCTCACAGAAATTCAAAGCTTGATTTTTGTATCCATCCAACAAATTTTGCTTGCTCAACAAAGACAATCCCTTATCACTCATATGACCAAGCCGGTAGTGCCACAACTAAGACTGATTCGAATCACTCCTTCCAGAAGCTACAATTGCTTCCCATTCAACTACACTGGCTTGAAGATAATATAGTCTAGAATGCAGCTTACCGCTCATGAGTACCATAAAGCCTTTACACACTTTAAGTATCCCATTCTCTGAGTGAAACTTATATCCTTGATCATCCAAAGTCGAAAGAGAAATCAAATTCTTTTTCATTCGAGGAATATGCCAACACTCAATATTTCTAATAATGCCATCGAACATTCTCAATTTGATGTTACCAATCCCCTCTACCTCTAATGGATTATCATCACGTAGGTAGACATTTCCACTCGTCTGCTTGTAAGTTGCAAACCAGTTCTTGTGTGGACACATGTGAAAAGTTGCACCAAAATCAAGAATTCAGGAATTATGTCTATGATCAGACTCGCGGCATAAACTTCCCCTACATAGTCATTATCATCAGAATTGTTACTAGTGTCAACAATATTTGCTGAGTAATCAACTTTGTGCTTCCCTCTTTTCTCCTTTAGCTTAGGACAATCTTTTTTGTAGTGACCTTGCTCCCCGCACTCATAGCAGTTCTGCTTTCTTGTTCTAGACTTTGATATGGCACTGGACTTTTTCTTATTAAAGTCCTTTTGTTGTGTTCTTCCCCTACTCACAAGACCTTCGCCCTCAGTTCTGCTATCCGAAAAGCTCTTCTTCAACTCTTTAGATTTTAGTGCATTACTAACATCATCCAGTGAGATACTGTCTTTCCCATATAGCAATGTATCAATAAAAGTATCATATGACGGTGGTAAAGAACATAACACGATCAATGCCTGATCCTCACTCTCAATTTTGATATCTATGTTCTTCAAGTCCATTATAATTGAATTAAACTCATCAAGGTGAGTTTTAACCGCTGTACCTTCATACATCCGAAGATTGTACAACCTCTTTTTCAAGTAGAGGCGGTTTGTCAGCGATTTCTTAGAATATAGATCTTTCAACTTCTTCCATGCCGTTGTTGCAGATTTCTCTTCAGCAATTTCTCGAAGAACACTATCTGTAACGCTCATGAAAATCGCACTCAAAGCCCTCTCCTTTAGGTCTGCCTTCTCTGACCCTTTCATCTCCTCTGGAAAAGTCTCCTTGATTGCCTTCCATAACCCTTGTAACACCAGAGATGATCTCATTCTAATCTTCCATAGACTGAAACTAGATCCTCCGTCGAATTTCTCTACTTCATACTTTGTTGAAGGATGGAGACATCTTAACCCTTGACTATGTGTAGAAACCCTAACTTACTCTGATACCAATTGTTGCGCTTTCTGATACCAATTGTTGCGCTTTCTGATACCAATTGTTGAGTTCTGATAACAATTATTGCGGAAATATCATTGGGTTAACTAGCACACAATCAATACACAAAGAAAATAGAGAAGAAAAATAACACAAGGATTTAACGAGGTTCGGCTAGGCCTAATCCTTCAAGCAAAAGCAGAGATAGTTTTTCACTATTAAAGAAGAGAAGTTTACAATGTACAATAAGCTTTTAGAATTCCCAACTACAACCCTAGATATAGACCCCAAGTAGTCCCAAACCTATAAGGAAAAGGTTCTCCCAATCCTATAAGGACTATACTTTCCTTTCCCAAATCCATTAGGACAAAGGGTTTCCTAAACCAATAGGGATTATGAGTTTCCTAAAATATTCAAGGAAAAAATTCAAGACATAATTAACATAGACTTTGTGAATCTAATTTAACCTTAAAAGCTTACTTAAGAGGTGAGGATTGTCGAAAATTATATAAAAAGACCAAACGCCCTTTAGCCCACTAATGGTGAACTCAAAAATATACATGCATTCATTTGTGTGTATACATAGCAAAGTTTTTCTAAAAAAAAAAATAGTGCGTAGAGGCGAATTCAAACTTTTTGCTGACTTCTCTTCCACTTTCAAAGACGATTTTCTTTCTCTTATGCTTATTTGATTAAATATTTTATAAATCTGCAATATTTTTGACAGTCTTTCTCAGTATAATCGCTTTTCATACATATATCATTCACCTCATTTTTATCATTAACTAGACATTTGTTAGTATATCATTGATCAGACAAGTGACACACATTGATTAGTGTTGCCCGTTGACAATGAAAACTATTTAATTTTCTACCAAACTCGAAGAAGCTCTAACATCAATTAAAAGAAAAATAATTTACTTTTTTATTTGTAAAAATAATCCTAATAAAAACTCCAACGTGAGTATCAAACACGAGCAACCCCAAAAAAATGAGACGAAAGAAAATATAGTACTTAAAATGTATACAAACATTTGAAGACAACTTCTGCCATGCCCCTCAATCTAGCCACCTTTTCATTTACAAAAATAATTTATCAAGTCCCTGTTGGGATAAACTTTGGTCCCCTTTTTATCTGGTTAGGAAAATTCTTTCAGGAAATTTGACCAAACATTTCATGTTCGACAGACAAACAATAGTGTGACCTATCAGATGATACCAGATATACATTATGTTTCTACATTTCACCAATTATACACATGCAATGTATGCTTTTTTTTCTCCCCATCATTTACGTATACCAAGAATATACATAGAATTGTGTGCTTGCATGTGAACTAGAGCAGGTGTTCTGACATAAAGGTGACATATACTATTGGGAGAGACTGTATAATTGCTCCCTTTGTTTCAATCTTACAGTTCAAATTATATTTAAATTTTGAGAATTAAATAATTTAATTTTAACGGTGAATTAAGATATAAAATCCTTAAATTTAAAACTACATATAAAATTATTGTAAGTCAAAATAATTGATAATTTAAAATATTTAAAAAATATAAAAAAAATTAATTTTAGCACTTGAACAGGTCACTTTTTTTTTTTGGATTACATTGATAAAACTAAATAAGTTTCTTAAAGGATTTGACAGAGTTAAACAAAATTTTAGTGAAAATTTTAAAAAGGATTTCAAGATCAACATTTTTATTGGTCGGACAATATTATATAACTCAAACAACTTTAAAATTATTGTTGAGTCTAATATTTCGCCATTAAAAACACCTTCCTTCAATAAAACAATAAGTATTTTCTTTCATAGCGAATAAGTTAGAGAATTGGAGCTAATTACAAATGTATAAATCCTTCCTAAATTAAACAAGCTAATTAGTAGGATATTAATATTGTAGAACATAAGTTGATGGTTATGAAATTATATTTAAGCTTTAATCAAATATTATCTAGTGATATATCATGACATTAGTAATATGAGTATACTTTTATACTACTATTATAATTTTAATATTAAAATTTACATGCTCCAACAAGATGTGATACTTATCCAGAAGATGAAAACACTAAATTTCATCCAAATAATTATGAACTAAAGTACTACTGACTACACTGTACAATTTTCACACTTGACCAACCAGTGAACTAGATAAAAAGAAAAAGGCTTCCATTTTCTGTGGAAGAAAATGCAATCTTAAGATATATCACAATGATTTTTGATGAGACAGATTTCTTATCCAAACAAAAAATGTGAAAATATATGGGAGAACCAGTTTTTGCCACAAAAAGTGGATAGATATACATCCTTTTTCACCTTTTTTCAGATTTGTAATGGATTCGATAAAGATTTACCTTTTCTTTTTTCTCTGATTCATTAATTGGATGGTCACTTTGATGTTACGTGCAAAAAATATACAATTTGGTCTTACCTACTTAATTACTACATTCATTCACTTTTATGTTCAGTTGAAATTTGCACGCCTCATACGAAATAATGCTCAATATGAATAGTTTAATTCTTGAGAAATGAGTAATGAATGTTAAGAATATAATATAAAAATATTTTTTTAAGTATACTTTTAAAATAATAGATAAATAAAAATGAACGTAAAAAATGCTAGTAATAAATGAAAGCCCCAATTATACAGAGGATAAGTGTCTTGAATAGTGTTCACCTTTTGTGGCAAGAAAGCACATGCTCTGCTTTGAGTTTAATTAACTTCGAGTTTAATATTCCAAATGATCACTCAACTAAGGAGACTTTTCTCAGAAAGTCATTTAATTTTGATTTTTACTTTAAAAGTCACTCAACTATAGATAGTTTACTTACAAAGTCACTCAACCTATTTAATTATTTTTTTCATTAAAATATGCTAATATAAAATTATTCTCTAAAATCAAAATTCAAAGAAATAAAAGAATATCCATTTAAAATTTGAAAATAAAAGAATAAAAATAATTTTTTTTAGAGTTGAATTTTGATTTAAATAAAAAGTAAAAGAGATAATAAAATAATAAATATATAAAATAAACGTGTCAACAAATATATATTTTTTCTAACAAGAAATATATTTAACCTCCTTAAATTTTATTTATTTATTTTTTTAATAAAAATTATGAATATCATTAATTACACTATTTAAAAATATTATATCAATAAATATTAGGATATGTTTAAAAAAAAATTAAAGATAAGAAGAAAGAAATTGGCTCTTAAAATAATATAATATTAATACTGCAATAAAAAAATTTAAAGATAAGAAGAAAGAAGTTGGCATATATAAACTATGTCCTAACCTCCCGTTGAATCCTTCTTTTTCTTTTAATGGAGTATTAATATTTATTATTTTATAATCTCTTTTACTTTTTAATCTCTTTTACTTTTAATTTTTTTTATTGGAGTATTAATATTATATTACTTTACAAGCCAACTTTTTTCTTTTTATATTTTAAAATAAAATTTTAAACATTTTCTAATATTTATTGATATAATATTTTTAAATAGTGTAATTAATAATATTCATAATTTTTATTAAAAAAATAAGCAAACGAAAATTTAAGGAGATTCAATATTTGTTGTTAGAAAAAAAAATATTTATTGTCATATTCATTTTATATATTATTATTTTATTATCTCTTTTACTTTTTATTTAAATTAAAATTTAACTCTATAAAAAAATTATTTTTATTTTTAAAATTTAAATGGATATTCTTTTATTTCTTAGCATTTTGGTTTTAAATAAAAATTTCATAGTAGCATATTTTAATGAAAAAAATAATTAAATAGGTTGAGTGACTTTGTAAGTAAAACATCTTTAGTTGAGTGACTTTCTGAGAAAAGAGTTATTAGTTGAGTGACTTTTGAAGTAAAAATCAAAGTTGAGTGACTTTCTGAGTAAAGACTTCTTAGTTGAGTGACCATTTGGGATATTAACTCTATACATATTATAAGGTTTAATTATAAATTATATAGTCAATGAGAATTATATAGTCAATGAGTTTAATTGATTTCAATATTAGCCCAAAGATACTCTTACATTGTGAGATATTATCCGCTTAGGGCTAAGTTTTTACTTTTTTTTTTCAAAAGCCTCACACCATTAAGAAATTCTACATCTTATATTTAAATTTTCAGTCTTTTCAACTATTAATGTAGACTTTTGTCCGCACATTCAACAATCTTCCCCTCGAACTAAGTTCCATGTGGCCCATCACCACGATTCATGAGTTATCGAAATTTACTGTGTACCACCCATATTATTTGAGTATCTATGACAATCGAAGCCCGCACACTTAATATTTTATTTTAAATTCATCTCTTAATAATAATATATTTATATATTCTGTTCAAAATCTTGAATTCGTCTCTGCATGCAAATGGTGTATGCGTACATGTGATCACCTGGTGGTGGTATATTTGAACATGGAATGTTTAATTGGTGGTTGTATTTCTTCAGCATGCAATTTAATTAGAAAGTGTTGGTCCTGACTGATCGGATAATAACAAGTTTATCTCAACAGGAACTTGATAAATTAAATAATAGTAGTAGTACAGTATGTTGTGATGGAGCTAGAATTTTCACTAAAAAATATCAGAATTTAAAAAAGTAAATTCACTAAGAAGTTAAGAAATGTCAATACGTAATATATATACATAAAAAAATTTCACCTAAATATATAATATAATTTTCTGACGAAGGATATCGATCGACACCCCTCAATGATACGTAGCTCCGGCCATGGACTGTGTTGTAAAATGAAAAGGTTGCGGCTGACTGAGTGGCCATTGCCAGTAGTTGTCTTGCAAATGTTTCTTGACTTTTCAACTGTCTTGTCGGCCTCCAGGGGCTTCAACTTTTATCTATTTTTAAAGAGTAAAACGTCAAAAATATATTTAAATTATTAAATTTTATATTTGAATTATTAAAAGTATAAATTTTTTTCATGTGAACTATATTACTCAATAGTTAGTGAAATAGATTAAATGCTAATTAAATCAAATATTTATCTACAAACACTTTTAAGCGCGTTCGACCATGAAATCTTTATTCACTTGGCATATATAACGACTCTATTAGCCGACACATTTTTTTTGATATATCTTTCAATTAATTTCTTTTACATTCTAAACTCTCTCTTTACAATTCGAAGATATCGATGCCACGGCTGAAACGAGATCACGACTGAGAAGCTTTAGGAGAAGGGTGGTAATTCAGTTTTAACATTTGACTTTAACTTTTAACATAAAATTAATTCATTAATGGTGAATTGTTTTTCTATGTGGAGGCCACGTGATCGAATTTATTTAGAGAGTGTAGTACATATATCATCAAATATTAGTTGAGGTATCTTTCACTAATCTTTGAGTGATAATTCAGATAGAAAACTCACGCTCCTAGTAGTTCAGATATGTAACTCAAAATATTGAAATAATTTAGCCGTATTTTTTTTATCCTTAACTCATTTTATATATTATTTTTTAAAATATATTTTAAAAAGAATATCATACTTTTATATTAGTACAAATTTTTAATTTTAACATTTTTATTCATATTTAAGACTATAAAATTCATTTTTGGACCAAAAGCACCCTTTCTTCTTGTACGGGAATCACAAAAAGAAAAATCCTGCGGAAGATCTTCTTTTGCTATCTACATGTATAAGATCTTTCAGGAGTCATTTCTCACTTAGAGATGAGACTCGATTAAATTTAAATTCGGGCCGAATGGTTTTAATTGAGGGATGAATTATTTTTAAAAAAAAGATGATTTTATACTCAACAATGATCAAATCCGAGACCTCTATTAAGGGTGAAGGAGTAATTACACTCCACTATCATCTTTATCTATTGAAAGTTTCAAAAGCTTTATACCAAAGAAGAATCAGAATGGGGAATTAGTTATTCATTTGAAAATCTTCTTTCTTATTGATTTCTGGACAGTGACATTCTTAAATGAAGTCTATTCCAACCGAATTTGAAAATTGTTTGTATGGGCTGTGGGGTGGGTAATTGGGAATTATCATGTTTGACCAAAGTAGATCAGTGAGAGGACTTAAAAGGAGTACACCCTCAAAGATCGTGATGAAATGAATATAATCTTTATATTATTAATTAGAGGTTTCGACTTCAATTTTGTCAACAAAGAAATCTTGATATATGAGCACCAGCAGGAGTCTCATTAACCATCAATAATTTTAACTGATCAAGTAAACATCTCATACTTTTAAATTCGAAATAAGCCTTGGTAATTCAGATTTTTTTTCCCCGCATCTAATTAAGAATTTTAAATTCATAATTGTCGAATTGTATAATCATCATATATCAACCACCATTATAATTGGTAAGCGACCCGTAGTGATTTAATTATAATTTAATTTAACAAGTTACGTGACACAAATCCGAATGAATCGCCCTAATAAGAAAGAAAAAAAGTTTGGGGTAAAAGTAGGAGAATAAACCAATCCTATTAATATACCCCATTTATTACCTTGTACCCCATAAATGCTTCATTTTAGTCACTACTTTAAGTAAAGTTTCTAAATTTTTATAGTTATCATTGCTGTGATTCCTAAAATAAATTTCATTTACGACTGTCAGTTTCACGTCTATTTCTTCATTCTTCTCTATGCATATAATATAATAATAAGTTACAAATAAAATAGCAACAGTTATAACAAGACTCTCAACTAACTGAAAAATAATTTGAACCTATCATAGATGTTGATTTTGACAAGGCAACTAACAATTCGTACTATAATTGTAAGGTAGACTGCACATTCTCAAGATTTAAATTTAAAAAATCCAGCCCCATCAATAATATATATTGAATTTATTAATACGTCTGGTGCATTAAATTTCATCTAATATGTATGTTGTGGACTTATAGTAATTAAGTAAATTAAATTAATTTTCACGTGTTTGAATTGAATAAAGAAAAATTGGAGATAGGGAGAGGGGAAAGTGGGGTGAGAATTACCAGATGAGTAATTGAACTTTCATCAATAAAGTGAAAGTTCATGTGTTATTCTTTAGAATAAATGAATCTGTTGCGTATTCTGTATCTTGAATTCTAGTGGACTTGAATTATGATCGAACCCCGAAAAGCTAGGGGCGCGACCCAAATTCGAAAGAAAAATTGGTAGCGGAGTTTGAGGACAGTCACTGAGCGGTTGCGGAAGAAGTCCTGCAGGCAATGTGGTCAAAGCATGAATGACGTGACAGTATTCCAGTCTTATTTTTTCCCTCTAACTAATATAAGGGGCGTTTGACCATGATTTTTTTTTTTACTTTTTTCGTAGTTGAACTTGGGAAAACATATTTGACCATAAAAATCCAAAAATTCTAGAATTCAGCTTCCGTAATTCTTAGAAATTTGAAAAACACCAAAAACTTATTTACTTTTTCTCTCTATTACTCACAAAAATTCAAAAACAAATTCAATTTGTATTCATGACCAAACACAACTTCAATTTTCAAATATTATTTTTTTCACTTTGAAAACAAAAATTATTTTATCCAAATTCCCACAATTTCCATGGCCAAATGCCCCTTCACAAAACTTATTGGCCTTGTAGGATTAGAGAACACTTGTACTATTTCTTTTCTTTCATATATATTACAAAACTCTCTCCGCTTTCGTCGTAAGAATATAATCTTGGCCGAACCTTGTTAAGTTTTTGTGTTATTTCTTTTTTCTCTTGATAGAACTAATTATATATTGTTTCAAACTTGATAGTACATTACTATTTCAACTAACTTTTCAAAAAACAATGTAATTAATGATCCATTTATTCAAGATTTAGTTGTTAAATCTAATAAGAAAATAATGTGTGTACTAGTACAGTGTCTATCTATTTTAGGTTGAAAGGTATGAGTAATTGGTTCATGAGGTGGAGAATGCAGTGCTAGAAATAGTAGGACAGTAGGACAATAAAATGGTACAATCAGATATTCAGAGAGCAAATAATAGATCTTGCATTAAATACCCCTAAATAATGGGAACTATGAAATGCACCTGCACCAAACTCAATGAGTATTATCATCTATAACTCCCAAATGGACCATTTTTTTTTTCTGTTATATCATTTTCAGAACTAATAATTTTCATTTCGAAGAGGTCCACTTAACTCCACTTCAATATAATTTCCTCTTCTTTACAGAGGCGGATTTAAGATTTGAATATTATGTATTTAAATTTAAAATTCTATCACTTTAAGGTATAATGAGAATCAAATAGAAACTAGGAAGTGGAAAATGGAGAGATGGATTTAGCAATAGTGAAAGCTAATAGAAGATTTAGGAGCTATTCGGCCATAGATATTATTTATTCCGAAAAACTAATTCTCTTTATTCAACTAAAATCTTTGTTGGGCCATAAAAATATCAAATACAACTTAGAAAACAGCTCAATACTTCATGTTTTCACTTTTTTAATTATTTTTTTTGAAAAAAATCCTAATTTTTTTATTTTCATAAAATAACCTCATTTATTTTATTTTTAAATCATATATTATATATTTTAAAAAATATATATATTTACATTTTAAGATAATTATTTCAAAAACTATAGCCAAACACAACTCCAACTTTGAAAAATTTAAATAAAGTGATTTTTTTTTTATTTTCATAGCCACACGCCCACTTATACTGCCTTCATTTCAAATTGATTGACTTATTTTGCTTTGGTACTTGAAGTTTAAGAAAATAAAGAAGACTTGTGAATCTTGTAACCTTAAATTAAAGATATATCAAATATATTAAAATACTCTTTAATTTTATAATTTTAAACATGTCGAATAAAAAATTAAAACTAAAGAATCGCTAATTATTTGAGAATAACGATTTTACAAGTTAGGTAATACTATGAATCTGACCGACATGGAGGAGGTCTACGAATAGTAGTGTCACGTTGCTCTGGCTAAAAGTTCGCCCACAACAAAGAATGCTCCACTTTTATCAATAAAAAAGATATGTATTTTTTCCAGTCTAAATTATTTATCATGTTTTTCGTTTATACATCTTTATTAAACATTAATTAGAAGGGCATGTTCACTATTTTATACTTATCTTTTAGAAATAATATTTTTTAAAAATTTTGATCGATCAAATATAAAATAATTGAAAGACATTTGCTAAAAAATATTTTTATTCATACCAAATATTTTATCCATCTCAAAATAAGTGTCATTTCAACCAAAATCACGTCGTTAAGAAATGAATAGACACAATGTGTAGTTTAGTAAACTATTCTTATTTTATAAATATCTCTTGAAAATTAAATATTATTAAAAAGATGAAGTATAAGGGTATAGTTGAAAAAATATACTAATATTTATTTTCGGACAATTTTTTTTTGCTGAGGCAATACTTAGTTTGGGACGAAAAGAGTACACTGTAATAGAGTAATGCGTTAGAGTACTTATGAATATTGTGATAAACACAATTTCCAATAGGATTCTAATTAACGATCAATGGTGAAGTAGTAAGTACATTTCTATCCTTAATCAGATGTTTTGAGCTCGTATATTGATTATATATGAAAACGCCTAGAGAAAGCTGATTGATCGCAACTTCAGAAATAAAATGACTTTCTTTTATTTTTGTTATTCACCTCCCCCCCACCCCCCACCCCCCACCCCCCCCACCCCCAAAGTCGGATTCACTTCGAATTAGTCACATTCTAAAACAAACACCGGACACCACCTAGGTGAAACTAAAAACAATAGCCAGAGTTTTGTAAGCCCTTAACTTTGCCGACATAGTGAAAATAACCATAGAGCAATGTGTTTTCTTGAAAGAGGTGAATCCTTGTCAATGTTTGTTTCCCATATTCAATGACCTATCAATGTCCGAAAAAGATGTTGAAAGCAATTTCTAAATCAAAATAGCGATATAATCTTATAGTACTAAGTTCAATTGAATAGTCATTCCATAACCTTTCATTGTAATGCCTATGATACTTCTATTCGATGTCACATACTAGGTCTTGTCGTCTCGATAGCAAAAGATATTCTATTAGTACAAACAAATATGAAGTCATGATTTGAAACTTATGAATTTAAAATTTTAAACATTTTCAATTATTAGATATGTCCGAATTCGTACCTTAAAACCAAGCTCCGCCCATGTACAAAATAAACACAAAGGTGGTTAGGAAAAAATGATGATTACAAGGAAAAAAACTTATATAGAAGCACTATGTCATAGAAGTTTTAACTTATGCAATGTATTAGGTCATCTTTATGTGTTATAACAAGTTCTTATGAGTTAAAAGGCTTAAAACACACATAAAGTATCTCGAATTTTTAAGTTTCATACTTGAACTATCAAGTCTGTGAGTTTTCTATCTGAACTATCACAAATTGTCTAGCGAAACACACATGAACTATCAGTTGTTTGAGTTTCCTACATGAAATTTTAGGTTTGAAATTTAAACAATTGATAGTTCAGGTGTGTTTCTCTAAACATGTTGTGACAGTTGAGGTAGGAAACTCATACACTTGATAGTTCAGATATGAAATTCAAAAAATCAGAATACTGTAAGTGTGTTTTTAACTTTTCACTCTATTTTAAATAATATTTACCTATAGAGATTCTGTGGGTGACTACGATACAAAAAGTTATATTGTCAATATATAAAATTTAAATTCTTCCATCTATAAGAGGGAATATTACACCCGAAAGGGTAACAGAGTTGGTATAACAGAGATATCTCATAAAAGAGATTAGAAATTAATTCTCACCTGATACTTTTTCAGTCGGATGAGTTTGGTGCAGTGAGTATCGTATCCCAAAAGGGGTGCTAAGGGATACTCCCACTCGGTCCCTTTCTCATTCGAGCTCTTCGCATCAGTCTTTCCGCTTACCTAATGCAGTTCACGTCTCATATATGATTTGCAAATTATTGCACAAAAATAAATTTACCCCGTGCGAACCCAAAAAAATAACGACTACGAAATTTCTCCAGAATTTCCAAAAAACAAAAAGAAGAGGGGAATATCAATAAACTTTTATTCAAGATTTTTTTAATACAGTCACATACTTGGGCCCCAAGTCAAATTAGAGAGACGAGAAATATTAGGCCGTGTGGTGTATGGGTGGGTGGTGGTGGGTGGGTTGGTACTAGGATTTCCCTATATATATAGCGGCGTAGGAGTTGCTGCCTAAGTGTTCACTACTACCTAGCTAATAACACCCCCAAAGCTTAGATTTTTCCATTTTTGTGTCAACATATTATTATACTTCTAAGTTCTACCATTGTAAATTCCACCAAAGAAAAACAATGGTGGTCTTAACAAAACCTGCCATTGATCACTTTCCCATAGTCAACAACTCTTTCAAACCCCCCTCTTTCTTCAATGGTGTTCCTGTGATAGACCTCTCTAAACCTGACTCCAAGAACCTCATTGTTAAGGCTTGCGAAGAATTCGGATTCTTTAAAGTCATAAACCATGATGTCCCTATGGATATCATAAGTAAACTCGAAATAGAAGCCATCAAATTCTTCTCTTCTCCCCTCTCTGAGAAACTAAAAGCAGGTCCTGCTGACCCTTTTGGCTATGGCAACAAAAATATCGGACAAAATGGCGATATCGGTTGGGTCGAATACATTCTCCTTTCAACACACTCTGAATTCAATTACCAGAAATTCGCATCTATATTAGGTGTCAATCCAGAAAACATACGGTAAGATACGAAAACAGAGCAAAAACAGAGCAATGTTTTAAAATCTTGATTCTTGTTTTTGTCATTTGTTGATTTTTGTTATTGTTATTGCAGGGCTGCAGTAAATGATTATGTGTCAGCAGTGAAGAAAATGGTGTGTGAGATTCTTGAAATGTTGGCGGAGGGATTAAAGATTCATCCGAGGAATGTTTTCAGTAGGCTTTTGAAGGACGAAAAGAGCGACTCTGTATTCAGGGTGAATCACTATCCGCCTTGTTCGGAGATTGAAGGATTCAATGCCAAAAACTTGATTGGATTTGGAGAGCATACTGACCCACAAATCATATCAGTATTAAGATCCAACAACACTTCGGGGCTCCAAATTTTACTCAAAAATGGCCACTGGATTTCTGTGCCACCTGATCAGAATTCTTTCTTCATCAATGTTGGTGACTCATTGCAGGTACACAACAACACTCATCAATTTTTGTACCAGTTTTTTTGTACATCAATTCTTGAAATACTCAATTGCGTGCAGGTGATGACTAATGGGAGGTTTAAGAGTGTGAAGCATAGGGTATTGACAAACAGTGTGAAATCAAGACTATCAATGATATACTTTGGAGGACCACCATTGAGTGAAAAGATAGCACCATTGCCATCACTAATGGAAGGAAAAGACAGTTTATACAAAGAGTTTACTTGGTTTGAGTACAAAAAATCTGCTTACAAGACTAGATTGGCTGATAATAGGTTGGTCCTATTCGAGAAAAGCCTACAATAACGGTGTATGTAACTTAAACTCGTGAAAAAATAGTAACCTCGTAATTATTTTTTCTTTGTTTCAGTGCATGTGTCCAACATCTTTTGTTAATAATAGTAGTTCAAAGTCATTATTATCTGTTACACATATATTAACCCCAAGGGGTTGTGGTTTTGATTAGGGCTTTTACTTCACCACCTTCGTGAGATGGTCTAAGGGGTTTATAACTATTCCTTTTATTATTACGAGACGCTTACCTAGCCAACGTATATATATAATTTTTCGGGTACGTACGTTGCTTGTAAACGATATATCAATCTGTAAAATATTTTATACAAGAAAAATGGATGGTTATAAAGCAAAGGAATTTTGAGGTTTACAAGTGACGAAGGTAAAATCAGGAAAAAAAAAACCGAATTGGGCCATTGCGAGAGTTGCACCAAAAAGTCTAGGCAAATGACATTACATTACGTGCCATCACATGGACCATCGTTAATCTTGAAATATTGAACAATTTTGTATTTCTTCTAAGAGATGATCTTATTTTGGATATATCCCTAGCAGGGGTGAGCATGGTATGGTATGGTGCGGTATTTGAAACTTCAATATGGTAATTTCGATATTCGATTTTTAAAACTATTATACCATTACCATATCAAATTAATTCGGTATGGTTTGGTATTTCAAAGTTCGGTATCGGTATTTTGCGGTATGATAAATCGGTAATCATAGTTTGTTCAACTTCGACTAATATATACTCGTGTAATACAGTAGTATGACTTCAACTTTTCAAAAAAAGATCTCAATTGTATCATACTATTACATTACACATATAAAAATATATATTCAAAGAAAGTACAAACAACTTCTTTTGCTAATTAATTACATTTAAAACATATTTCAATCAAAATATAGTAGTAAAAGTTCCAACTTCTAACATTTAATTTATACTAATACTAGGTTGTATATTTGTTAATATTTTAATAATATATATATGTTATTTATGTAATTATATACTTCGGTATGATATTCAGTATTTTGGTATGTGATTTCTAAATACCAAATATCATACCGAATACCAAAAAAATTTAAAATGTATACCATATATCATACCAAATACCATAATATCAATACCATGGTATCATAATGAATGAGTATAGTCTTTCAGTTCCTTCTCTTTGGAATAATTAGACACATTATGAAACAGTTTGTAGTCGAGAGAATTATGTTGGAGTTGGAAAGGCATTTTGTCCAAAAAAAAAAACACGTATGTTCGAAAGAACTTGTATATATGTACATATAGTATACATATTTTATACAGTATTGTTGAAGTTCCACCAACATTAAGGATCAAATCATTTAAATGTGTGAAAGTATGTACATAAATAAATACTCCTTGTTTTTCATAGTTTATCATCTCTGCTTAATTCAAAACCGTTTGGTAACGCCAGCATCCTACATATGATAAAACCCACGATGGGACTTGGGTGGTTGGGGTCGGAATAATGATCGAACACAACGCTTGTTTGGTAGGTTTAATTGAGAAATAAAGATATGCCTTTGCTATCAATTGTAACTTTTGACATGATGGTAAACGCCTTTGCGGTTTTTTGGCAGAATTTTTTCGTGGGCGTCCGTCATGACCTATTTAATGGCGCGCGTTGGTACGGAGGGGTAAGCGTGGGCTTTTTGAATTTCAAACGTGGCCCAAAACGGGAAATAGAAGTTTTTTAGTTTTTTCGTGTGTTATAGTCCACGAATTTATCTGATATGTGCGTCCGGTGATTTTTTGGCCGAAATTTTTTATGGGTGTCTCTGACGACCTATTTAATGGTGCGTGTAGGTTCGGAGGGGCAAATGTGGGCTTTTTGGATTCCAAACGTGGACCGAAATGAGAAATAGGAATTTTTCAGTTTTTCGTGTGTTATAGTCAATGAATTTTGTGTGATATGTGTGTTCCGCGTGTTTTATGCCAAAATTTTTTATGGGCGTTCGTGATGACCTATTTAATGGCGCCCGTTAGTTCGGAGGGGCAAACGTGGGCTTTTTGAATTTCAAACGTGGCCCGAAACGTGAAATAAGGATTTTTTGGGTTTTTCGTGTATTATAGTCCATGAATTTTGTGTGATATGTTCGTCCGGTGTTTTCTTGGCCAAAATTTTTTGTGGGCGTCCATGACGACCTATTTAATGGCGCGCGTTGGTTCGGAGGAAAAAACGTGGGCTTTTTGGATTTCAAACGTGGCCCGGAAGTGGAAATATGAGTTTTTCAATTTTTTCCTGTGTTGCAGTCCATGGATTTTGTGTGATATGTGCGTCCGACGATTTTTTGGCCAAAATTTTTTGTGGGCATCCATGACGACCTATTTAATGGCGCGCGTTAGTTCTGAGGGGCAAACGTGGGCATTTTGAATTACAAACGTGGCCCGGAACATGAAATAGGAATTTTTGGGTTTTTCGTGTGTTATAGTCCATGGATTTTGTGTGATATGTTCGTCCGGTGCTTTTTTGGCCGAAATTTTTTGTGGGCGTCCGTGACGACCTATTTAAAGGTGTGCGTTGGTTCGGAGGGGCAAATGTGGGCTTTTTGGATTTCAAACGTGGTCTGGAACGGAAAATAAGTTTTTTCAATTTTTTCGTGTGTTATAGTCCATGGAATTTGTGTGATATGTGCGTCCGGTGATTTTTTGGCCAAAATATTTTATGGGCGTCCGTGAAGAATGATTTAATGGTGCTCGTAGGTTCGGAGGGGCAAACGTGGACCGAAATGAGAAATAGGAATTTTTCAGTTTTTCGTGTGTTATATAGTCATTGGATTTTGTGTGATATGTGCGTCCCGCGTTTTTTATGCCAAAATTTTTTGTGGGGTCCGTGATGACCTATTTAATGACGCGCGTTGGTTCAGAGGGGCAAACATGGGCCTTTTGGATTTCAAACGTGGCCCGAAACGTGAAATAGGGATTTTTTGGATTTTTTGTGTGTTATAGTCCATGAATTTTTTTTGTGTGATATGTTCGTCCGGTGTTTTGTTGGCCAAATTTTTTTGTGGGCGTCCATGACGACCTATTTAATGGCGCCCGTTGGTTCGGAGGAAAAAACGTGGGCTTTTTGGATTTCAAACGTGGCCCGGAACGGGAAATATGAGTTTTTCAATTTTTTCGTGTGTAATAGTCCATGGATTTTGTGTGATATGTGCGTCCGGCGATTTTTTGGCCGAAAATTTTTGTGGGCGTCCGTGACGACCTATTTAATGGGGCGCGTTGGTTCAAAGGGGGAAACATGGGCTTTTTGGATTTCAAACGTGCCTCGAAATGAAAAATATAAATTTTTTGGTTTTTTCGTGTGTTATAGTCCATTGATTTTGTGTGATATGTGAGTCCGACGATTTTTTGGCTGAATTTTTTTATGGGCATTAGTGACGACCTATTTAATAGCGCGCGTTAGTTTGGAGGAAAAAACGTGGGCTTTTTAATTTCAAATGTGATCCGGAATGGAAAATAGGGATTTTTCAATTTTTTCGTGTGTTACATAGTCCATGGATTTTGTGTGATATGTGCGTCCCGTGGTTTTTTGGCTAAAATATTTTGTGGGCGTCCATGACGGCCTATTTAATGGCGCGAGTTACTTCAGAAGGGCAAACATGAGATTTTTGGATTTCAAACGTGGCCCGAAACGGTAAATAGGGATTTTTTTAGTTTTTTCATGTGTTATAGTACATGAATTTTGTATGATATGTCCGTCCGTGATGAACTATTTAATGGCGCACGTTGGTTCGGAGGGATAAACATGGGCTTTTTGAATTTCAAACGTGGTTTGGAACGAGAAACAGGGATTTTTTAGATTTTTCGTGTGTTATAGTCCACGAATTTTGTGTGATATGTGCGTCCGGCAGTTTTTTGGCCAAATTTTTTTGTGGGCGTCCGTGACGACCAATTTAATGGAGTGTGTTTGTTCGGAGGGGCAAACTTGGGCCTTTTGGATATCAAACGTGGTCCGGAATGGGAAATAGGGATTTTTCAGTTTTATCGTGTGATTTATTCAATGGATTTTGTTTAATATGTGCGTCTGACAATTTTTTGGGCGAAAATTTTCGTGCGCGTAGGT
>QJPP01000430.1:600000-754218 GCA_003996215.1 Jaltomata sinuosa
GCTATGGCCCTTTGGATGGAAGCATTCACTATCGGCTAGAACTGTTTGTCAAATGCATCCATCTGCTTCCTCAACTCAATAGTCCTCTGGATGGTGTCTGCGAAGTTTTCTAGATGGAAAGCATAGATGGATGCTGAATCATCCTCTGACAGTGCTACCGGAGTGGATGGACCAGATGCAGTAGTGGATGGGGAAGCAGAGGTGTGCTCAGCCTGACTATCCTGTGGGATAGTTCTGCTGACTGGGATGCTGACCCTTCTGGTGTTAGTATGTGGGCCTCAAGTGTAAGAGCCAAGGGTTCAGAAGTACCTCTCAGACCTAGCACACGCGTCTTATATTTGGACCTCTCTGGATGGTGGGTCCTTGCAGCTCTAACAGGGTGATCTATCTCTGCACACTTTGGGACTTGGGCCTCCTCACATAGTTCTGTAATCAAGCAAGGGAACGTGTATAAAGAAGCTATTTTGGTAACTCGGTCCCGAATCACCTTTGCGATGATCTACCCAAAGTTGAGGTTGTATTTGGACATTAAGGCGGCCACTAAAATGGCCCTTTCCAGAGTGAGCTAGTTGTCGGCACCCGTCGACATCAATTGAAATCGCACCAGTGCCCACCAAAACTTTGCTTCAAATGATAACGAGGCCTTATAAATCACAGGCTTGTCTTGTTTCATCCATGTAGGTGTCCCGGTTGTAGTCAAGCACTTTGCCAACCACTGTGTCCTCTTCTCCTCATTCTTCACCCGGAACTCACAGTCATAGAAGAACGTGGATGCCTCATACCTGGCCCAAATATGAATATATTAATGGTTTTATCCGAGATGTTTACCGCGATGCCCCTCACCAAAATGCTCTCAAGAGCGGGCAATTCATTGATTTTTCCCCTTTTTGTATATCTCTTCCTGTATAGCCTGATAGTTTGCATAAAACTCTCTTACGAGAGTTGGCTGGTAATCTAGGGAGGGCTTTCTAGTCCATACCAATCTGTAATGGCGGGAGTAGGCATCAAGTTTGGGGAAGTCTTTTAATTTCAATGGATTAATCTTCCATTCTTTCATAATAGGTCTCCGTAGATGCCCTCTACCGGTTACTTCAAGGTCATAATCAAAGATATACTTTGACCCATTGACACTCCATCTTTTGGTCTCTCGATCTTGTCCCAATACAGCTCCACCGCGAGATGGAGAATATGAAGGAGTGCCCTTTTTTGGTGTGGTCATTTCTGTGTCGGAGTCAGCATCTCCTCTTTCATCTGTTTTAGAACCATGCTCGGAGCCTTCCTCACCTCCGGATTCTTTTGCAGTGCCACTCGAGACCTGAGTAGCCAATTCTTTCCCAGTGGATGCATGTTCACTCTCGGCACTTGACTCAGATGAGCCGGAGGATGAGCTTTGTGGGTCTGCAGGTGGGTTGGCCTCCTCCTCTTCAGAGTGAGAGGAAGACACAACCATCTTTTTTCTAACAGTACGGACGAGGGGGTGTTGTCAGAGTTGCTTTTCTCAGCCTCGGAATCAGTGGGCTGATCCTTTAGCCGAGATGGTCTGGATGCATCTTTAGTCTTCCAAGTCTCCCCTCGTCTAAGTGGTGGTTGTGGAGCCATTTAGTACCTGCAGGAAACCAACATTAGTAATTGGGAACAAACATACACACCCAGAAAAAATTTCATACTTAGAAAAATTTGGCATAAAAACTACCCTCTCACGGGTGTGGGAGTGCCGACGTCCCGTGGCCACGGGCATCAGAATGGACCAGTGGCTTTTAGAGTGAATTTCCCCCTCCCATGACCCTGTGCCATGGGCGTGGGAGGTCCGACATCCCATGGGCCAGGGCATCGAAAAGGAGCAGTGGGCTTTTTAAGAACAGCGGTCCTCCCACGGGCTCCTGCCACGGGCCGTGAGAGGTCCGATGTCCCATCGGGGTGCGGGTAGGACTTGGCCAGAAACTTTTTCAAGCATTAGGGGGCTATGCCCGTCGAGCCTCAGACATCCCACCTGCTGGCCCGTGGGATCCAATCAGGGCAGCCAAAAGTCTCATCTTCCACTCTTTTTCCATTTTTAGCATTTTATCACCACTCACATATAAAACAAAACACCAAAACATATTGCCTTCACAGGAACTCATTTCTACAGACCCTAACTTCCACTTTTAACAACTCTAACCAAACATCAACTTATCAACCATGTTTTTACACCTAGGGTTTGGTATCAAAATACCATGAATGTACTCACACTACATGAAAACTCATGAAAATCAATTTAAGTTTAAAATAGGGTTAGAAAATAGAAAGAAGAAACACTTACTTCTTTAGTTTGTAAGAATCTTGTGAGACAAACACCCTAGTGTCGAGTTGTGGGAATCTTATGTGGTGGAATGAGATTTTGGGGATGTGGTGTGGTGGGGGGTTTGATCGAGTGAGAGAGAGTGGAGAGAGAAGAGTTAGAGTGAATTTGACCTCAAAAGAATAAGGTCAAAATACTATAGACGCGGGGAAGGAGAAAGAAAAAGATTATGGGTCAGGTCGGGTCAAAACTATGAATTAAAATAAAGTGTTGACCCTCTGTTTACCGACCCAGATGATGAGCTACGCGACGCCCGTTGGATGAGTGACGGTCCGTCATGGGTACTTACCTGGGAGGTAGCACCACGCCCGTCGGAGCCGCTATGACCCATCATGCAGGACATGGGAATGAGGCAGGGCCCCTGTCTTCCATACTTAGAAAAATTTCTCTTCCTCTTAAGGGGTCTCACGCCCATTCCGATGCCCGTCGGGGACGCGAAGTCCCGTCATGTGGGCTGTGGGAATGAGGTAGACCGCCATCATTTCAACACTTAGAAAATTTTCTGGTGGTATCTCCTTTTTGCCTGTAATTTTAGCCCTTGTTTGCATCTCCCTTCCTCTTGCAAAATGAACACACATTAGTCCATGGGTTGCCTCCCATGCAGTGCCTGATTCAACGTCGCGGCACGATGCAAGTGTTTTGGTTACTCAGACTTCACCAAAACACTCTACTACCACTAAACAAATAATACAAATAATGTAAAATACAATATCATGTGTTTCCTCCCATGCAGCGCCTGATTTAACATCGCATCACGACGCACGCTGCTTGAATACTCACACTTCATCAAGCTCCTTGGGTGGGATGAACTCATCAATGCTCCAAGCCTCAATCATTTTGATCTCCTCTCCTGTGTCGAAGTAAGCCTTGATCCACTGCCCGTTTGCCTTAAACCTTTTTCCCTCATGGTTTTCAAGTTCAACAGCTCCATAGGGAAAAAATTGTACCACCATGAAGGGTCCAATCCACTTGGACTTCAACTTGTCAGGAAACAAGCGAAGTCTAGAATTGAAGAGCAGGACCAAGTCACCCGGCTGAAAATCTCTTTTCTCTATCTTCTGGTCATGATACAATTTCATCCTTTCTTTGTTTAGTGTTGAACTCTCATATGCATTCAGACAGAATTCATCCAATTCTTTCAACTGCCCAAGCCGCTGCAATGATGCCTCAGACCAATCTAAGTTCAGCTTCTTCAACGCCCGCATGGCCTTATGCTCTAACTCAACCGGAAGGTGACACGCCTTACCAAACACAAGCTGATATGGTGACATGCCTATAGGAGTCTTTTATGCAGTCTAGTACGCCCACAAAGCATTATCCAGCTTCCGCGACCAATCCTTTCTATTTGCATTAACAATCTTGGACAGGATTGACTTGATCTCTCTGTTGGAAACTTCCACTTGCCTACTAGTCTGAAGATGATAAGGGATTGCAACCTTGTGTTTCACTCTATATTTTTCAAGCAACGGACGAAATAGCTTGTTGTAAAAGTAAGAGCCTTCATCACTAATAATGGCCCTTGGCGTCCCATACCTGGAGAAGATGTTCTTATTAAAGAATGCTATGACACATTTACCTTCGTTACTGGGAAGCGCAACCACCTCCACCCACTTAGATACGTAGTCTACAGAAACCAATATGTACCGGTTCCCATCGGACAACACAATCGGACCCGTGAAGTCTATACCCCAAACGTCAAACTGCTCAATCACAAGGATGGGATTCATAGGGAGCTCATGCCTCCTTGAGATACCTCCTTCCCTATGAAATCTGTTGCAAGCCCTAGCAAATTCATGGGCGTCTTTATGGACAGTCGTCCAATAATAACCGCATTGCAAGATCTTATGCGCCATACGAATACCACTATGATGACCCCCAACAGGGGATGATGGAACGCTTCCAGTATCTCCATCATCTCAGCTTTAGGCACACATCTCTAGATCACAGTATCAGCATATACACGGAACAAGAATGGCTCTTCCAAGAAGTACTTTTTCACATCTGATATGAACTTTCTTTTTTGGTGGACGAACAAATCATCAGGCACTAAATCACTTTCCAAATAGTTGGCAATGTCCGCAAACCATGGGATCAAATCTTGAGAAGCCGCCAATACTGGTTCGTCTAGAAACCAGTCATCAATCTCTTGCTCATCATTAGGCTTCAGCATCGCTTCTTCTTCAAGCCTAGACAAATGGTCTGCTACCTGGTTCTCTGTACCCTTGCGGTCTTTGACTTCAAAATCAAACTCTTGCAGAAGCAACACCCATCTAATCAGCCCTGGTTTTGAATCCTTATTTGCCATGAGATAATGAAGAGATGCATGGTCAGTGTGCACCACCACCTTGGTGCCAAGCAAATAAGATCTAAACTTTTCAAATGCAAAAACCACAACAAACAGCTCCTGTTCAGTCACAGTATAGTTCTCCTGGGCGGGGTTAAGTGCTTTGCTAGCGTAGTATATGGGATGGAGGATCTTTTCACGCCTTTGGTCTAGGAGTGCTCCTAGCGCCACTCCACTAGCATCGAATATAACCTCAAACGGTTGAGACCAATCAGGAGAGATAATAATGGGAGTTGAGACCAGCTTCTCTTTAAGGCTCTCGAATGCCTTCAGACATGCATCATCAAAAACAAACTTTACCTCTTTCTCCAACAGCTTGCACAATGGATTAGCAATTTTGAAGAAGTCCTTGATAAACCTCCTATAAAAGCCAACATGCCCCAAGAAACTCCGAATTCCCTTCACAGAAACTGGTGGAGGAAATTTTTCAATCACCTCAATCTTCGCTCTATCAACCTCTATCCCCTACTTCGAAATTCAGTGACCAAGCACTATCCCCTCTTTGACCATGAAGTGACACTTTTCCCAATTCAGTAGTAGGTTCCACTCCTTACAACGTTTCAATACACAATCCAAATGATCTATAGACAGTCTTCAAAAGAGTCACCTACCACTAAAAAGTCATCCATAAATACTTTTATAGTGTCCTCCACCATGTACGAGAAAATGGACATTATACATCACTGAAAAGTTGCTGGCGCATTGCAAAGACCGAATGACATCCTCTTGAAAGAAAACGTCCCATACGGACAAGTGAAAATGGTTTTCTTTTGGTCTTCGGGGGCAATAGAGATCTGATTGTACCCCGAATACCCATCAAGAAAATAGTACCAACCTCTACCTGCAAGATGGTCTAGCATCTGGTCCATGAATGGCATTGGAAAATGGTCCTTCTCAGTCCATGCATTAAGTTTCCTATAGTCCATGCATATGCGCCAGCCTATGACTGGCCTCATTGGAATCAGCTCATTCTCTGCATTAGGGACCACAGTAATCCAGTTTTTTTGGTACACACTGGATCGGGCTCACCCACTTACTGTCAGAAATCAGATAGACCACACCTGCATCCAACCACTTAATGATCTCCTTCTTGACAACTTCTTGCATAGGTTGATTCAACCTACGCTGATGCTCAATAGATGGAACACAATTAGACTCGAGCTGGATTTTATGTGTGCAGATTCCAGGCAGAATCCCAATGATATATGTGATGGTCAACCCTATGGCTCCCTTAAACATCCTCAAGATCAAAACCAGAGCTTCAACTTGCGCTTTACCTAAATCTACAGCAATGATTACCGGCAGAGTCTCATTAGCTCCCAAAAATACTTACCGAAGATGAGCTGGAAGTGCTTTGAACTCCCAGACTAGAGGCTCCTCAATGGATGGGAAGACATGTAGGGTCTGCATATTCTTCAAGTCCAAGTCCAGCTTCTTTGGTGCATAACTATAAGATCCCAAACCTATGAGCGTTGCTACCGTTTCATCGTACTCCTCAATGTCATCACCATCAAAGTTCATAATTATAGCTGCAAGGTCTTCGACACCAAGTCTCTCCTCAATAGGTATGACTAGCTGGTCCTCATCAACAACATCAACAACTGACACCACTCGCATATCATCATGGTGCTTCATAGATTTGCACACATTGAAAGTCACCTCCTCATCGTTCTGCCTGAATTTCATTTGACATGTTTCCAAGTCAACCAAAGCATGCCCAGTAGCCAAGAATGGTCACCCCAAGATAATGGGCACCTCAAAGTCAACCTCGCAATCTAGAATAACAAAATCTGTAGGAAAGATAAACATCTCAACCTTTACCAATACATCATACAGAATTCCCACAGGCTTCTTCACTGTGTGATCAGCCATAAGAAGACGTATTGTAGTCGGGGAGGGGTCTTCTAATCCCAGCTGGTTTTATAGTAGTAGCGGCATCAGATTTATACTAGCACCCAGATCACACAAAGCTTTGGTGAAGTAGAATGCTCCAATCATGCAAGGGATGGTGAAGGCTCCAGGATCTTCCTTCTTTTGTACTATAGAACGGGATACTATTGTACTGTAGTGGTGCAAATTGTTGACTAGCTCAAAACTGACCGTTCTCTTACTCGTCACCAGATCCTTCATAAATTTTGCATAACCAGGCATCTGCTCCAATGCTTTAACCAAAGGGATATTGACTGATAGCTGCTTCAGCATGGAGATGAACTTGTGAAATTTGCCATCCTCAACCTTCTTCTTCAACCTCTGGGGATAAGGTCGAGGAGGAAATGGAATGGGTTTCAGGATCGGTGCAACCTCTTTGCTCTTCACCTTTAACTCACAAGGCAGTCTCTCAGGTGACCCTTCACCACTAGCTTTTTCTTCAGAATCGGCTACAATCTCAGCATCATCCTTCTCAGTTTCGGATGGCTCATCAACAACAATAGGCATGGGACGATCAATAGTTTGCTTTCCACTCTGAGTGGTCACCGCCATAACATGTCGATCATTTTGTGGATTCTGAATGGTGTCACTTGGAATAGTACCCTTTTGGCACGGATTCATGCAGGTTGACAACTGGTGCATCTGTGTCTCAAACTGCTTTAAGAAGACGGAGTGAGACTCCACCTTCTGACTGATACCTGAAAGTTCAGCTTTTATCTCCTTCATACTTGCATCCATGGAGTCAACCTTTTAGAACACCTTGTTGTTTAATTCCCTCATGGTAGGTTGTCCAGCCCGCTCTTCACGAGTTGCAGGCAAAACGTAGAGGCCAGTTCTATCATTCTTATACCCATCCTTTTTTTGCTAGTCACCATCTCTGTACCCAGACCGATTGTAGTAATCATCTCTGTCTCTATTCCGACCTTGATTTCCTTGGCCAGAAGCTCAAAAACCAGTCCCTTGATCATTCAAATAACTGACTTCTTCTTCGGATGAGTAACCGTCTCGTCCAGGTTCCTTGCCTTGTGAACTGATGGCTTTTACCTTCTCTACTCCCTCAGCCAGGAATTTCTTTGCAAGCAGCCCAACTGTCGTGTTCATCTTAGCCACTTCCTGTTTAACGTCTTGTATTTCATTCGGATCCACTGACTTACCAACTGTATAAGTACCTTTTGGAGTCTCAGCCTCTCTAATATGCCATGCTCGGTTAGTCTTAGCAACCCTATCCAACATCTTTGCGGCCTCATTATATGTATTTTCCATGAATGCACCTCCAGTCACAGTGTCACCTACAGCTTTAGTATTTGCATTCAACACTTTATAGAAGATCTCCATAAGATATCTGGAAGGGATTCCATGTCGTGGAACTTGTTTCATCTTCTTCTAAAACCTCAGCCAAGATTCATATAACACTTCTGCAGCTAGCTGCCAAAAGTTGAAGATCTCTTGTTTCAGCTGCAACATCCTCGATGGAGGAAAGAACCGCTCCAGAAACTAATTCTTCATCTCATGCCATGTGTAGATAGAATTATCAGGCAGTTTTGAGAGCCATGAAGTTGCCTCATCGGTCAGTGAAAATGAAAATAGCCTTAGTCTGATAGCCTCTTGCCCCACTCCTGGCATATTGTACGATTTGCTAATGCTCACAAAGTTATTCACATGTTGAATTGCATCTTCTGTGGGCTTTCCTGAATAAATCCCTTTCAGGTTCAACAGCTGGATCATGGCACTGGTGAAATCAAACTTTGTCCCATCAGCCAGTGGTGGCAGCACTATAGGTCCAGTGGTGCCATATTCCTCATCATAGTCTTCCTCTTCATTATAATACCAAGGGATATTCCTTGGTTGCTAGATCTATCGACCCTTATTAAGTGGCAACCGTCTAGTTTCTTCATCATCTCATACAACCTGGTGTCTTCCTAGCCTTGCTTGCTCAGCTGCAGCTTTTCGAGCAACGAGATCTTTTGCAATTTGAGCATCTTCAGTAGCAAGGGCATCTTTGCCTTCCTTTTGGCATGCTGCATCATCCTTTTTCTGCTGCTCAGCTTCAGCCAGTAGCCGAGCAGTAATCTGCTCTTGCGTTTCATGCTCTCCGTCCTTAGTCATATTTCTTAGAGTTTTGGAGAGCTCCGGATCGTAAGGGATCAAGGGATTGCCTTGACTCCTTGTACTTGGCATGCACAAGTGTGCAACCTGTGATCAAAACAAAAACAACAGAAAAAGTAAAATTAGGAAATAAGGACTAATTGTGAAATAAACACAATCTCTCTTAATCCTAAACCGTATTCCCCGACAATGGCGCCAAAATTTGATGAGCCCAAATTACACTTCTAAAAGTAGCGCAAGTGGTCGTTGTTCAAATATAGAACCCAACTAAAGGTTGGGGTCGATCCCACAGGAAATATGGTAGGACTAGGTTCGATTAGTGTTTACTCATGCTTGTAGTCATTTATATCCTGCAAGGGGGGGGGGAGTTAAAGTAACAAGTAATGATTGTAAATCAAAAGTAAACAAGTAACAGTTTCTAATTTCGAGAGTTGTAACCAATTAATGAGATAACTAGGGTAGTGTTCCCCATGAGATCATAACTTAGTAAGGCATTTGTACTTGGTGAACTAGTTTGGTGCTTAGCATACAGAATTGGTAAGTTAGGTTCACCTAATTCCTTGGTCCGGCAACTAGGTGAATTTCACCACACACCTTGGACTGGCCACGGGTGTATGCTTTACTAATCCTTACCCTGGATCCCAGATTAGCTATTCCCGGACAAGGTCAAGCTATTAGATGAGGGTTGGTAGCCTCAAATCTCCATTGTTAAACAAGCCTTTTCCCATCCGTTACCTCCTTGGGCCGACAAGTAAGGATAAGGCGAGACGTTGTGCACCGTTAAAAAGTAATCAAAACCAAGGGAATAACAATACATGCATGAACACCTCCCTAGATTACCTAAGTACTTTGCCTACTTCGTTAATCCTTTATGGTTACCACAACCCTAGTTGTGGATTTAGCTACTCATGTTCATAAGTGCACAATTAATGTTTGTTTGAGCAATCATCAATAGATACTTACAATTGAGAATAAAGAAACTCTAACTCTTGAAGAAAATTCTCAAGAACACTTCTATATCAAAAACTTGTGTTTAGAATCAATGCCAAAGTAATAATGTAACAAATATCCGAAAGTGTTTTGCAAAATATTGTGTAACAATTCGTGAACCCTCTAAAATAAAACTTAAGGGAAAGTATTTATCGACAAAGAGGCCAAATCCTAATAAAACTGGGAATAGCTGGACGCGGCAGATCTGACGGGTCACCTCACGGGCCATCGCAAAGGCGACGGGCATCGTGGGTGCCCATCGGCCTTCTTCACTTCTTCAGGGAATTCCACTGCCACGATCTCATGGGTGGGGGTGATGGGACATCGCAGCTGTGATGCTCTTTGTTGTCTCACATCGCCTGTCTTGGTTAATTTTCCAACTCACTTGCTTTGTTTCCACAGGTAACCGCTACAGGATGTCAAGCTTGTCATGGGCATCGTGGCACCCGTCTCCCTTCCTTGGCCTTTTTCACATCTCCCTGGAGTATATCAACGGGCAGGGTGACGTACTATCGTGGTTTCCACGAGCGTCATGCCATCCCATCAGGCTCCTTTGCCTTGGCAAATCTTGCTAGCTCAGATCAATGGTCTGCCCCACGGGCCATCGTGTGTGTGACGCCCTTGTTGGCCTCTCTTTTGCCCAGAAACTGCAACTTTTTTGCACTTTTCTCTAATTCATACTTTTTCCCTACACACTTAACAAACGACATTAAATCCAACAAAATGTACTCAAGAAATACCAAAAATCCTATGTTTTAAGCGTCAAAAGTGCTGTCAAATCCCGGCACATCACAGCTCAGTTGCACTTTTTCATGATTTAGAGACATAATTCATCCCTTGAGTTTATGGATCCCCAAGTAACAGTTTTACTTATCTTAAAATATCATGATCTCACAGTCACATCTCAGAAACATGATTTGCACCCTCTTCAATAAAATATCTTATGCTCTACAGTTTGACTTATACGTTCTCAGACATCTATGTTTAGCCCAGCTTTCAGTTATGTTTTCAGTATATACATGTTTTCTCATGATTTTAAGTTAGTGCATTATCTCACATGCTCAGTACATTCAAAGTACTGACCGCATACATTCCTTGTGATGCATTGTTTTATGATGTAGGTTTTAGTGCTAGCTTTCAGGATCATAGTCAGACAGATCGCAGCTTCCAGTCAGCAGTTGAGGATGAGTTATCCTTATTTGGGAACTCTAGTCAGTATTAGTCATAGCATTTTATTTTTAGTTGGATGTATTGATTAGAGATAGTTGGGGGTCATGTCCCGGCTAACTATAGTCAGTGTTAATAGAGTCTTCATAGACAGTTAGACTGTCAGTCAGTTAGTTGTATCGGTTTTCAAACGCTGTTGTATCTCAGTTATGAAAGTTTATTTTGTTATAATATTTCTAAAAGAGCTCAGTACATTTCAGCTTCCGCATTATCTTTCGGTCTATATCTCAGTAGTATACCAGGCCATGGGTTAGATTGGGGTCACTTATGACTCTAAGCACCGTGTCGCATCCAGGGTGTAGGCTCGGGGCATGACAAAATTGGTATCAGAGCACAGAGTTCAAGTGTCCTAGGGTGTCTGTGAAGCCATGTCTAGTAGAGTCTTGCATATGGGTGTGTTGTTCACCACACTTATAATCAGGATCCTACAGGGCATTTAGGAAATGTTTCCCTTCCTTCATACTCCAGATCGTGCAGTAAAGTTGTTCCTTCGGAAACTTATGCAGATTCGTGCGTTAATCCAATTCCTCCAATCATGCCTCATCTTCGAGGTGGTGGAAACAGTAAAGTTTAGCTCCCTATCAATGAGATGCTCTCAGATAGAGCCATCAAAAAATTGAGAGACTATACAAGGGCTTAAGAGGAGCCCACTAGTGCGTAAAGTCTACCAATCCAAAAGCATGTATCATTTTCCATTCGCTCAGATTGAGCCTGTAGTAGAATGTGCTCTCAGACCCTCATTCAGAAACTTTACTATGGATAGCGCCTTAGCCAAAAAGTATGGTTCCCTAAGCATTTGGTTAGTACAGTTTCTCAAGAGTTAGTGTGAATTGAGGTGTTATGAGCCATAAGTAGCAGAATGACCCCAGATCCAGGTGTATGAATTTAGAAGTATAGTAACTATAAGATAGGGGTGGTGATGCTAGTCTTATGGAATTGACCTGGTAAGCTTGACATAATATGTGCAGAGATTTAAGTTGATTAACTTTCCATAAAGTGTGATGGTGCAGGTATGATGTATATGTGACCCCTAGATAAACCAAAAAATCTTGACAAAGACATGAGGTAAAGAAGAACCTTAAGCGTTAGAAAGATAGATGTGTACCCAGAAAAGTATGTTGTTGCATGATATTCAGAGATCTTATGGTACTATGTGTGACTAGTTTAGAAATTCTCAGGTTGTTGATTTTGGAAGAGGCCTTGTGTATATTATATGGTGTTCTTAAGATATGAATTTAGGGGAGTATAGATATACGATGTTGATACCCTTAGTATGGTTTTAATTCAGTTGTTTTGGGTGGTTATTGTAACACCCCAGATCTCAGACTAGCATTTAAAACCCAGAAACTCATAAAAACACAGAAATTCACCTGTAGTGTCATCCCCCACGGGCTGACCCACGGGCATCAGAGGTCTGACGGCCTATCAGGGTCACCATGGGAAAAGCCCAGTGTCCCCGTTCAGCCAGCTTCAGCCCGACGGAAGTCCCTACGGGCGTCGGAAGTCCGATGAGCCATGGGAAAGACCGTGGGAAACCACCAGTGCACCCCCTAGGCATCCTCAGCATTGAAGGAGTGTCACCACGGCCATCATGGACACGATGGGCTGTGGGAGCCATCGTGGGGACTTACCAGAGGATCAAACCACCCTAGTCCCTTCCGACGCACAGGCCGATGGGCCGTCATAGGTCCGACACCCGTCGAGTAGCCTGTCCAAAATCTACAAAAAAAAATTAAGTTAGGGGAATTCTAGTACCTTCCCCACTCTTTTAACTCCTACATCCTAACACCTAGAGGGGTGATTTTTGAACTAAGTGAGAGATGATGGAATTAGGAACCAAGTCGAGTATTGTGACTCAACTAATATAGAATTCTAGAAAGATCTATGATGGGATATCAATTCATTCTTATTCTAGTGGATTTCCTAGCACTTCAGTGTATGATGAAACTATACTCAGACGTATTTGTGCCATATCCATGAATAAGTTTATGCACTCTATACAGATTCATTTCCATGCTTAGCTCCTAAAACCAACAGAAATTTGCTTCAGACAACAATCCCAGTGTTACTTTATCATTCCATGAATTTCAGATTTATGTCGAGAGGCTGATTACATATAATCCCATCTCTCATAGCATGTTCAGTTATATGCCCTCAGTCCTCCAGTTATGCCTTAATGGCTAATAGCACCAGACTATATCATGTAGATGCTCAGATCATATCTTTTGAACAACTCGTGCTTATGATTTCCTTGCTCAAAGCTTTTTGTACGTACACCCAAACTAGTGATGGGTGGTTATAACATGTATGCTCAGAATAATCCTTTATTCAAGCCTTATGTGCTCAGTATGTGAAGTACTCATTCCCTTTGAACTCATGTCCCTAAGTATCATCTTAAGTGACTAAATCTCTCTGTGTATGAGTCAAGATTCAGCAGTACCCCTTATCCATTTTACTGATGCTCAGCTCAGATTCAGTGTTCACAGCTGAGAGTAGGCTTCTAGTTGCAGGTCAGGTATCAGAGTAGCATTACCATGATAGGTGTAGCACTTTGTTCCGCTTAGTTAGGTTTGAACATAATGAAAGAAAGTAGTTAGACTCAGACCTTAGCATCTATATGAGCGATGATGATAAATATAGTTGCAAATGGTGAGTTTGGGGTAGTTAAAAAGGGGGTTCCTAAGGTTAAAAGATGTCATCCATATTGTTTAAGGTGGGTAAAGTCTTGTTCTTACTCCCTTCCCAGGGTGCTCAGGCCTTACGTCCAGTATCTTCAGATAACAAGATAGTAGACTCCTTATATCAGAATAGTGCAGACCTACCGGTAATCATTCCTAAGGCCAGAAGGCCCTACGTTCAGTCTAGTCTATGCTAGTAAGTTCAGTTTAGAAGAGAATAGTTTTCTCGTACAGTTACTCCTCTGAGTTTCATGTTCCTTTCAACTAACTATGATTTCTAACAATGCATTTATTCTTTATGAGTTTCAGCTAAGTCCCTACTCTCACTCCAGACCAGATATCATGTTGGACATTCAGTTTCAAGTCCTATCAGTGTTCTTATACTCTCAGTATCCATACATTCCTCACGAACCCAGCTCAGCTCATGTTTCAGTCAGAAATCAGTTACCATGTCAGTACTCCAACTTTTAGAACTCAATCAGTGGGATTGTAGCCCTTTAACCATAACTTCATCCTAGTTAGTCTTCATTCGAGGACGAATGATCCGAAGGGGGAGATATTGTAAAGCCCCAGAATTTCTAAGCTAAGATCCAAATCGTTCTTCATATATGGTTAGATCCAAACTGATGATATTTCTATGAATACAAGTATTAATGTCAATTCTTGAGTTGGTAGGTGTATTATATATGAATTAAATTCATAAAGAACCTCTAGCTCAAAGTTAAGTTGAAAGCCTTTCTACCGATTAAGTTTTCATGTAATTTCTAACTAGGGTCAACTTCAAATGACCATATCACCTGGAATATAAAGAGATAAGTGTCTTAGTACCTACCAAATTAAAGTTATTTGAATTATCTTCCCAATTCCATCAACCGCTCATTAATCAAAGTCCAGAGTAAAACTTTATCAGCATTTTAGTGAAGCACGGTCAGCTGCCAAAACCAGACGGACTGGCCGACGGGCGTGGGAAACTTTAACGGGCTGGCGGACGCCCATGGTGACCACGACGGCCCCTAGTGAAAAGGGCATGGGAACCAACCAGTGAGCCCTTTTGATCCATGTAAGGGCCACGGTTGGGTCCGATGGCCCGTGGGACAAGCCGTCCAGCGACCTTTCTACATTTTTTTTAGTATTTAAGTTGAGGGTAGTTTGTTCCTTTCCTTACCTCAGGTCTTTTCCCATGTCTTTTAAACATCCAAAGGGGGCTATTCCTCAGAAAAACATCGATAAATCTCTAAAATAATTCTCTCAAAACTCTAAGGCATGACACCTAGGGTTTCAAGCAAGCAAGAGCATGAAAGCTCAAGCAAGAAATTCTCTCAAGGGTTTTCCTTCAGATTTCTTCTCCTAGTTTTCATTCTCCAGTTCCAGCCCTAAAAATTCTTCAGTAGTCCGGTATGTGGGTATTCAATGAGGATCTTCTTTCATCCTCATGACCAAAGATCAGTTTTCAGTTATGATTTCTATAAATTATGATTTTAGGGTTCATACCCAATTATGCATGTTTTTACAGAATTGAATTCCTTATGATACTATATCTTTCCCGTACATGTTTAAGAGATATTTCATGAAGTTTTGCAAATATTTTCTTAAAATCCTTGGTATTTAGATGAAACAGACTTTGCCTGGATTTATATTATCTTCTGCATAAATTAGCTTTCTTTTCAAGAACTTGGCATGAAATTGTAGTATTTTCACATGAAGTAGCTTTTCTTCAAAATTCAACCTAGTCTGCTAAGCACTCAGTTTTAAAGCATTAAATCAGTTAGTTATCAGCCTGTAGCTCTTCATAAGAATAGGATGCTTTCAGTCTTAGCATTATATTGCATTATCAGATGATTATCAGTAGTTGAGCTATCCAGTATTTCAGTTTGTATTCATCGCTTATACATTCAGTTGGGAATAGGCTTAGTACCGAGCGGATGAAGGGTCGATGGCTCTGCTGTCAGCTTTAGGCTGAGACCTTTAGTAGTAGTCCCTAAGTCCCAGATGTACGGTGCCACCGTAGGTATAAAGGGGGTCAACTGTCAGCTTTAGGTTGTTCACCCTTGTCCCTTGTGGACATCAGTTAGTGGATCCACATCACATTTGTTTTTACCCTTGGCAAGGTATGAATGCCCTTCCATCCAGGGTTACAGGTTGTCCCCACAGTTAGCTCAGCTTGGGGTATGTTGGTTAATAGTAGCTCCAACAGTCCATACTCATTATTGCATGACCTTGTATTCAGTTATCCAGTTCAGTTCAGTATTATACAGTTACATGCTTATATACTTGGTCATTTCATCAGCTTGTATTAAGTAAAGTATATCAGTATTTCAGCATGTTCTGTAGAAGAAACTCCCTAAGGATTTACTTTAAACATGACTCGTGGTTTTCAGCTCAGTTGCACTTTTTCATGATTTAGAGACATAATTCATCCTTTCAGTTTATGGATCCCCAAGTAACAGTTTTACTTATCTTAAAATATCATGATCTCACAGTTACAGCTCAGAAACATGATGTGCACCCTTTTCAGTAAAAGAGCTTATGCTCTATAGTTTGACTTATGCATTCTCAGACATCTATGTTTAGCCCAGCTTTCAGTTATGTTTTCAGTATATACATGTTTTCTCATGATTTTAAGTTAGTGGATTATCTGACATGCTCAGTACATTCAAAGTACTGACTGTATACATTCCTTATGCTGCATCATTTTATGATGTAGGTTTTAGTGCTAGCTTCCAGGATCATGGTCAGACAGATCGCAACTTCCAGTCAGCAGTTGAGGATGAGTTCTCCTTATTTGGGAACTCCAGTCAGTAGTAGTCATAGCAGTTTATTTTCAGTTAGATGTATTGATTAGAGACAGTTGGGGGCCATGTCCCGGCTAACTATAGTCAGTGTTAATAGAGTCTTCATAGACAGTTAGACAGTCAGTCACTTAGTTGTATCAGTTTTCAAACGCTCTTGTATCTCAGTTATGAAAAATTATTTTGTTATAATATTTTTAAAAGAGCTCAGTACATTTCAGCTTCCGCATTATCTTTCAGTCTATATCTCAGTAGTATGCCAGGCCATGGGTTAGCTTGGGGTCACTTGTGACTCTAAGCACCATGTTGCGTCCAGGGTGTAGGCTCGAGGCATGACAACTACTGAAACACATAACACGAACAAGAAGTCATCTCCCTCCTTTTTCCACTAAACAAAACCTTCCTTAGTGTATACTGAACCTTACAAATCCCTTCTCAAATAAGAATCTGGCGCCATTTCCCTAGGTCCCATACTTACATTGTCAGTACTCAACAAAGCAGGAGAAAATGGGCTTGGTGCCCGACTCACCCAATATGCTATGAATAAAACTCATCCACGAGGCTACTATAAACACTTAGTAGGAAATGCTAAATCCAAACTCAATCATAATACCGAAATCAAAAGCTCATCCAGAGAACTACAATCAAAATTCATTCAAACTAGAAGTGGGGAAAATGATAAAACAACCTAACCAGACAAGAAACTGAGGGAGACTATGGGAATAACCCATATACCTGCCAAGCTCCTAAACCAGCCAAACAAAGAGGGTCGACTCTAATCACCCGAAAAACAAAAACAAACCATCCTCACCAGCATAACCAACACCTCTTATCTCAACACAGAAGCTCAAACTTTAGCACAACTACTGGTAACACCAAACCAAAACAAGAACCTCTAGCCACACTAGATAACAGCCTAGGCAATCAACCATCTAGGACCACTCAAAGGGAAGACTCTAGAGACACAGCGAAATAGGAAACAATCCCAACCAAAAATAGACAAAAAAGGACTACCCACGAGCTACAACTCAGGGTAAACACCTATCATGGAAAACTCACCCCCCATCCACTACTGAGGAATAAACTACCACAAAAAACATGCATAAAAGCTACATCTTGGAAATCAAACACTAAATAAGTAGCAGGTAGGCATATAAGCAATTTAAATGATAGAAGGGAAGGAATCTCAACATGAGCATTACTATCACAAGCTGAAGTTAGCAAAAGCCTAACCTGGAGCAACAATATCAAGAACCTCTACCTCTGGCCTACCAGGAAAGGCATCAGGCTGACGGGATCTAACTCTGGATTGAGTAGTCGAAGTTGAAAGGTCTGTCATCCCTCGCTAGGGACAAGCTCTATAAAGGTGAACAACCTCCCCACAATCATAACAACCAGGCTGACCAGGATACAGAATTGTGGGGCAATTTCTAGCAAAGTGCCCACGCTCACCATATTGAAAACAACCTCTACCAGATGAAGTCCGACGGGAAGATCTCACTGAACTTGACTGGCCACCACGACCTATACACTCTGAAGACAAACCCTGAAGGATATGATCCGAACCCCGTCTACTCTTCTCAACATTCCCTACACAACCACTCTCTGGAACCTGTGGAGCAACTGAAACTGGCATGGTAGCTAAGAAGCAATGGAACCTATCTCTGGGGGAGAATCCCCTACCTCGAGTCTGAGAACCTCTGAAACTGTCCTGGTGACAACATTTCTTAGAGCTACCTCCATAAGCCTCACGACATAAACCTTTAATAGCCCAAGCATGATCCACTACCTAAAGGAAGGTAGTCCCGACTGTAACCAAATGTTCGGTCGCCAAATGGAGCAGTGAAATCAAACACCCAACAAAGCTCTGAACCCTATCAAACTCTGAAGGCACAGCTCTAGCAGTATGCCTAACCATGTCATGAAATCTCGCCTCATACTCCAATACCGATAGATGACCCTACTGAAGAACTGGTAGCTCAAACCTAGCTGAAGCACTACTCATAGAACTGAGTACTGAAACACCCACCGGAGGACTCAAAGTCCTATCCACGGTGTCCTTAAGAACTTGATTAGCTATGAATTCAATCGGAGGCTAGGCTGACCCCACACCCCCTATCTGATGTGGTATACTCTCACTTTCAAATGTCCTGGTATTATTGGAAGCACTGAAGCAACAGGCACAGAAGCCTCGACACCAACCGTTGTCGAACTCGTGTTAGGCATCATAGAAGGTATGAAACAACCAAAGTATAGAAGTAAGTAGAGCCAGGAACTCACGACAAGGAGCTAAGAAGATGAAACTTTTCCTAACAATCCCCTGTAGCCTCCCGCAGATAGGATATGGACGTCATCATACCGATCTGCGAGACTCTACTTAGACACTTTCTTATGTACCATAACACCGGTGAACCTAGAGCTTTGATACCAAGTTGTCACGACCCGATTTCTCAAGTCATGATGGCACCTACTACCCTCCAGTAGGCGAACCAATCCCCATAGCCCAAAATGGTTAGTAATGGGCTACTACCTAAAAAAAATGCACAATAAGCAGAAGAAGAATGTAAAAGTAGACAAAGAGGAAGCAAAACCCGAATATATACATAAAGAAAACTACACCAACCCCAAGACATGGTATCGATAGTACAGAAGCTTCTAATAGAATATCAGTGCTAGAAGTAAAAAAATACAATATAAATCTATCTCCAAATATACAAGAGTATCAGTGCAAAATATGAGATATGATCAAGCCCCGACCATCAGGCGCTCACCCTAGTCTCGAATATCCTAAAATCTGCACGAGTCTCCCACGCGATCAATGGTAAAAGCTCAACTAATATTTGCACCAGAAAGATGCAAAAGTGTAGTATGAGCACCAAGACAACGGGTACTCAGTAAGCATCATCGGCCGACTAAGCGCAAATAATATATAAAAACAGTAAGTAGCAGATAGCAAGAAAGCAGTCATGGAAGCAATAGATAAAGCACAAGGAGCTAACACGGAGAATAGGCAACCAAGAGTTATAAGCATACAATGCTAGCACGGAGAATAGGCAACCAAGAGTTATAAGCATACAATGCTAGCACTGAAGATATACATAACACAAAAACACAGGTGTAAGAAAGAAGGATGCACCTGGGATATTTGCAACAATAATATAAGTAAATGAAGAGAGAGAGAGAGTTGGAAAAAAAATGGTGGTATACCGATAACCTCAAGTAGAAGGGAAAGAAAGGGAGTAGGCCAACATAATCAACTAGAAGCCATACAATAACAGAATCATACTAAACACCACAACTCTCAAGATAAGCATATACTGGGGTCAATCTCATAATCAGTAACCTAGAATGGAATAACTAATACACAAGAACCAAGAGATACTACTCAAATCTTGATAAGAATAAGAAACTGAAACCTAAAAATCTGCTCAAAAGGCCAAACAAAAGTTCCTCAATATGATAGGAATCCCTAGCCCTCTCAATAATCAAAACCCACAACCGGAGCCTCAATAAGCTAATAACCGCTAAATCACCAAGAAACAAGGACCATAACCAGCTCTATAAAGCGGAAAGAGTAATCTAAACTACTTGCATTCCCAACGGCCACCCATACAACCAAGGAATGCAATCAAGTGAAAGCAAACCCTCTGGTCGCCCATACAACCGGAGTGTACACTGAACACACAGCAAACAAGGATGGAATCGGTGTGCCAAATGCATGATAATGATATAATGTGAATGTAACTGGTATGTTCCCCCTCAGGTCCCTCACGGGCCCATATAGAGGTAGGACCCATGGAAGGACTCTACCCATGTACCTCTACTCCACCGTACACCCTTCCTTCTAGCGTGTGCATTGGCCCGTAACTAGTTTCCCAGGAACAGAAGGTCCATGGAGGTCTACCCCTCGACCACATATAAAACTGTGCAATCTCAAGTGTAGCTCAATACTCAGAATCTCGTAGTACATGCCCGGTTTTGCCCCGGGTCTAAAATAGTGGTAGTAATCTCAAAGACCCTCTCAAAGGGTGCCCGACGTACACTCGAGTCTAAATCAGTGATAAAATCTCAATAACCCCCCTCAAAGGGTTCCCAGAGCATATCCGGGTCTAAATCAGTAATAAAATCAAGTCTGGTGCTCTGCCAGCAGATCCTAGTATCAGTAGGAAAACATAGTGTGAAATCATCCAAAATCCCTTTTTCATCATAAAGTATACCAAAAACAGGCCCCCAGGGCCATGCAAGTTTAGGAAAGACCTTCTATAGTGGCTCGCAGCCAAAATCGAAGTAAAACATGCAGGGAAAAACCTTTTTCCATAGATGATATGCTGCCACACAAATATAAATTAGCCCAATGGCTCACAGACATTTCTTATCGGCCCTGCACAGGCTAAACAGCTCTACAGCAGTCATAACCATCCTAAAAGGATATCTCTATGTCTGGGACTCGCGGACATTCCCAAATAATTCACCATCTATGTTCCAGAGTTAATACAAGGCCACACAGGACCACAAGGGTAATATACAATACTGATACAAATACTACAATCAACGTATGAAATAACGGACAGAAAAGGCGGTCAATGTCTGGGGTTCCAACCTATAACAACCACCCAAGGATGCTAATTAATGAAGTTATAGCCTATATATGCAGAGTCTAGGTAGGAAAAGTCATAACCTAACTGTCGTCTGACGAATAGCTGCGAGGACGGCATCGTCCACGCTCGAACTGTTGCGGCAAGCTCCAAATTATGAAACCACTATCAACACAATAATCTACGCATTAAAACAAGACTAACAATACCCATATTGCTATAATAATAGCCGGGTCAAAATTCAAGTCACAAATGGGCCTGTGGGCCCTGCAACCTGAAACCAGAAATGAAAAATACACACGTGTTCCTTATCGTCCCGGGAGCACATGCTCAAAATTTGAGTAGAAACGGACAATAGATGGGGCTTAAAACAGCCCCAACAACTCAAGAACAAACTAGACTTAAAAGGAGAATTTACGAAATTTAAGGGATAGAACTTACGAATTGAAGGCGAGAAATTGATAACGGACCATAAAATAATCACCCCAACACCAAGGAAAAAGCCCACACAAAAATTGAGATCTTGGAGCTCAAGAACAATGGAGGAAACGGATTGTGGGTGAAGAAAAAGAATGAGAAGTTATATATATACATACAGGGATTTGTTCATCGCTATCGTGAAGAAAAACCTTCGAGATCGCGATGAATAAACTAGCCAACTCATCGCGATCGCGAGGGTTACCCTTCGAGATCGCAATGAACAAAGGAGCGAGGCCTTCATCAATATCGCAAGAAAACCCTTCGCGATCGCGATGACCAAGGAATTCCTTTATCGCTATCGCGAAGAACCCTTCGAGATCGCGATGAACAAATTTCAGCCATGCTAGCAACAGAAAACCAGTAGTGCTAAGAACTTCTACGAGGTATTTCGGGCACAATCGGAACCCGATACACAAATATCAATAGTGCTATTAGAGTGGAAATGACATTCCAGACTCAACGGAATTGATGAAACTTTTATACGAGGTCATTTCGAAAGAATGTTGACCCAAGTCAACACTAGCTAATGCCAACCAAACACCCGAAATGAGCGCGGCTCATCCGAAACCCGAAACAACAAACTAACCAACACAAACTCAGCATTCCGGATCTAACGGCGCTGACAAAATTTCCATTTGAGGCCGTCTTCTCCGAATGTTGACCAAAGTCAATCCAACAAGCCCAACTGGCTTGAAAGCACAGAATGAGAGAGAATTTCAAGCTGAAAAGCTCTCGAATCCCGGCCAAAGGTCCTACTAGACCAAAGTCCACGCTCTGGAGCTAACGAAACTATCGGAATTCAATTCTGAGCACGTTTACCAAGAATGTTGACCGAAGTCAACAATTTCAAAGGTCTAAAGCTCTAAAATAAGGAACAGCCAAAAAGACCAAACAAACGGCCCGGGCACCGAACTATGGGTCCCAGCAAGCCATAAATGACTTAGGGCCGCTGCAGGCAAGCTCTAACGGTACAAAAAAGGTAAAAATACGAAAATGACCAGAAGGGTCATTACATATATATATATACATACATATATATATATATACATGTATGTATATATATGTATGTGTATATATATATATGTATATATATATATATATGTATGTATATATATATATATATATATATATATATATATATCATTACCCTAAGCTAAACTTCCTGTAAGAATGTGCATAGTATGGTATTTGAAATTTCTGTTTCATAACTTTGGTTTTCGATTTTCAAAAATGCTATACCACTATCATTCCAAATTAATTTGATATAGTTTAGTATTTTTAAGTTCAATTTTAGTATGTTGTGATATAGTAAATTGATAACCATAGTTTGTTCCATTTTGACTTCTATATACTCATCTAATTATAGTGAATTTTGATTTTGACTTTTAAAAAATATCTCAATTATATCATACTAATACCTTTCATATGTAAAAATATATATCCAAAATAAAGTAGAAGCAAATCCCCTTGTTAATAAATTACACCAAAAAAATATTTTGATTGAGATATAGTAATTAAAGTTCCAACATCTAAACATTTAATATTGTAAGTTGTATATTCATTAGTATTATAGTAATAAATATGAATTATATAACCATATAATTGGATATGATATTTGATATTTTGGTATTTTATTTATAAATATCAAATACCGTAAAAAAATATCAATTTTAAAAAAATATATATACTAAATATCATAGTATAAAAATGATGATATCAATAATTTTAAGTCAACATGATAATTTAATATCTACTATACCATGTCCTCCCTACCAAATTGATCATGTATGAGTTTTATGACCATTACCTAATTGATTGCCAAATACCAACTCATCGGTTAGGGGTTTTCCTTCCCACCACTTGTCTTGCAGTCCCTTCCATGAACACATGCATGACAATTACACCACTTCAATTTTGTAGTTATACAAAATCTAGCCAGTGTTTACCATAGATTTTCAAATACTTTTGACAAGTCAGTTTTGGTGAAGTTTCAACATATGTTTGATCATAATTTTTGAAAAATATATTTCATATTTTTTAAAAAAATATATAAAATATGATTTATACCCAGAAAGTTTTAAAAAAGACTAAAAATACTTATAAATTTGACGCAAAATTATCATTTTATAATAAACTAGATAATACATTATCCAAAAATTATAACATGATATTTTAATATAAACTACTAATAAAACAATTACCTTAGTAACAATCAACCAAAAAAGGTACAATTCATCATTGACCCTAATATTATAATAGTGAATTCTTTTTAAGAATAAACAGAGCAACCAAAGAAGCCATCAACAAGAAAACAGTCTGTTTAACTTCACCAAGCTTCTTCATGTAATTAGAATGTGAGTAGACTAGTTGGGTAGCTAAATTAAGTTGGAGTAATAATTAGAGAGTTCTTTTTATAAAATATAAAAGTTTAGCGTAAGTTTTAAATTTTTAAAAGAATTCAAAAACTAAATTATGCTGAAAGATCATTTTTTTCTAATATTTTTTTTTTTGCCAAAATTAATAAATTCTATAGCCAAATAGTTTTTGACAATTTTTTTTCGCAAAAACTACTTGCGATATCTATAGCCAAACGGATCCTAAATCTATTAAACTGTTCTGACATATAAGAGAAATAGTTGTTGCTTTTTCCTATTTAGTACTCCATTTAGATATGATTTGAAATTAAATTGGTTTTAAGTTGAAGTTTTATTTTTACATGTAATTTAAATTTTTTAAGTTATATTTTTTTACTAATCATAAAACTCTCACAAGTTGTAAAAACTATCAAAATTTCCTCAATTCGTATAAATCTTACCAAATGTATAAATCATAATTCATAAACAATATATTATAATAGCTTAATGTAACGACCTGTTTAGCCGTTATTAAAAGGCACCTCGTTATGGGTGAGCTATTCGTGAGAAGAATGGGTTAGGGAAAAAAAACTTCCGGGTTGGGAAATTGGAAATTTTGGGCTAGGCTAGTCTCGAACGAATTCTGAGTGGGATAAGGTCTAGGGAAATCTGAAAAAGGATTGAGTAAAATGTCTAAGGTTAAGCTAATTTTTCCATTAGCTAAGGCGTTAAGGAGTTCGTAGGACTTTTCATAAGTGAATTCAGGTTAGTAGAACTCCCGATATCGAAGTTGACGTGAAAGGGTTGGTTCAGAATGTCAGTATTTCAAAGTGTGTTATAAAATGAGAAATTTTGGGGGATTTCCCGAGGTTCTATCCCGTATTAACTGCTATAGCGATTGACACTATGCTTCCGCAACAATCGATATAGCGGAGAAATTTCTTCTATAGCAAAAGTCAAAGGTGGTCAACCCACTATAGCGAGCGGCATCCGCTATGGCGGTGCCGCTATAGTGGTATTTAGGCTGCTATAGCAAAAAGACGTGACCAGAAAATCCAGAAATGGATTTTATAATTTCATTCTCTCCTATTCAGCCCAAAAAATAGATGGGGGTTACTCCAACCCCTCCCCTAGGTTGCTCCAAGGTTTGTGAGCCATGGGGAGGGGAGATTCTAGCTAAAAGGACACAAAATCATGGATTTCGGGCTTGTCATCCGTCAGGAAATACCTTCACGAAACCATAATATGCATGGTGCGGCTGCTTGGCATCCAGGTAGGCTAGATTTCTTGTCATTGAGTAGACTTTAACCTGTTTTCATTTCATATTGTTGTTATAGACAGAAAGAAGAATTCATTCCTAGGCCTTCGGGCACAGAGTCTGAAGGAATATTGTATTGTCTGGCTGAATGATTGAGATGGGAATGAGGGTTTTAGGATAATGGGTTTCATTCCAGGCCATTTATAATTGTTAATTGATGTGTGATGTTGGAATCCAGAAAACTAGACTATTGGGGGAGGTCAGGAGAACTGGAATTATTGTGTCTCGAATAATGTGTTTTCAATTTAGGTCTTATGGTTAATATTAGGATTCTACATCCTAGGGAGACTAGATTCTCGGGTGGGTTCGAGGAACTGGAAATATTTATGTGTGAATGGATTGCTAGGTTGTAGCGGGTTCCCAGGAGAGATTTAAATAAGGTAAATGGGATGAATAGGGGTTTGGAAATGAAAGTAAATGCCTATATGTGTCTAAATGATAAGCCAGGGATTAGTCTTCGGACGGGTTTAATTATACTTATTATTGTATTTGTTAATGGTCCCAATTAGTGGACCGAGTTAATTGTCGAACTGTGATGGTTGCATATCGGTCCATGAGAGGCCAGGTAGTTGAACTTAACATGGGGTTGGTCTTAGTGTAAACCGAGGTGGCATGCTGAACAAGTATGGGATGGATATTGTTTTTCCAATATGTAATATATGTTCATGTACTATTGCTCAGTGTCGTATGAATCTGTATGCTTAGGTAATGGGATTATGAATGTCTAATTGTCCAGGTGTCAGTCATGTGAAATAAACCTGGCTTTATTGCTTGTTGGTTTACAAGTGTGAGTTTGTTATTGTTTGTTAACTGTTGGATTTGTGTGACATTCGGTTGGCTCGGGTACCACACTTGGTACAGAATATTTATCGGTTGGCTCGGGTACCACGCCTGGTATAGGTTCTATAATGGTTGGCTCGGGTACCACTCCTTGTACAGATTACATGATGGTTGGCTCGGGTACCACGCCTGGTATGGGATACTTATTGGTTGGCTCGGGTACCATGCCTGGTACAAGTTCTATTATGGTTTGCTTGGGTACCACACTTGGTACGGGATTGGATGTTACATGTTTGTTGGTTCCTTCAATGAACCGGGTCTATTTGTTACTTGTTTTTCCTTACATGTTGGTTCCTTGAGTGAACAGGTTCTATCTGTTACTTGTTGTTCCTTACATATTGGTTCCTTGAGTGAACCAGGTTATCTGTTATTGATGTTCTTCACATGGTGGGTTCTTAAAAGGGTCGAAATTTATTATTATTTGGCGTATAATTGGTCCTTGAAGGGCGGGGTTGGTGTGCTTAACTGACAAGGTGGTTCTCCTGTGAACCGGGTTCGTATGTTATATAGCATTGATGATGTCCTAGGGATCCTTGGGAAGTCCGGTGGTTTGCAAGTTGTGACATAATTATACGTGATCGGTTTACTTGCATAGTTGGATATGACTTATAAGGTGATTGAGTCCGGTTGTTGACTGGAGTCTTTTAGATAGTAATATGGACTTGGTTGATTTGTGTTGACGGGACTTATTGCTTGAGGGGTAAAAGACGAGTGAACTTGGAGATCCTAAGGTTCATAGAAAGTTAGGTTTGACTGGGTTAGTGAAGCAAGGCTAGTATTTGGTGAGTTCTTAAACCCGGGATGTCAAGGGTAAGAAAACTTGGGGGTTGTGTACACAGAACTCACGGGTAGTTCATTGGGTGGCTAAGGGCTAAGAGTCCAGTGGTTGACTTAGGATCTTAATTCGAGTCAGGGTGGCACGTCAAGATTTTTTAGGTTGTCTTTCAACTGGCTAGCAAGGATGGCTAATAGACCTGATTGTAAAGACTGGAACCACTAGGGTGCTTATAGTGGTTGTTAAGATGGTGACTTGGGAAGTCTAGTGTAATGGTGACTTGGAAAGTCCTAGTATTATGTGTGACTAGTTGGATATGATCAGGATAGAAGTGGTTTAAGGGTCGCCGACTGGTGGAGTTGGCAGCGGAAGCGGGATAGGAAGGTCTGGGACAGAACTAGTAGGTTCATAGGGGTCATAGGGTAGCATTAAAGGTGGATGACGAGGGACTGGATTGTTGTAATTTATATTGCATATTTCTCTTGATATTTTTTATATGATGGTATGGAGTTGATTAGGGTCGACTAATGATGCCTACTAGTACGTGTGGTTGTACTGATACTACTCCTACTATACCTTTTTGGAGTATAGTCTGGTTGCAGGGTCATTAATCTTTCTTAGGTATCGAACGATGGTGATCTCCAGCAGCTTCTGTCCTTCGATTTCATGATGAAAGTTGTATCTCTTTTACATTTTTCTGTACTTTTCCTTTAGAGCTCTTGTACCTGTTTAGACTAGATTCCTAGGGAGGATTGATTTCAAGTTTTTAAAAGGATGTTTACTGTTTTAAGTTATAAACGGTTTTCTTAGATTAAAAATACTATTTTCTCATGGTTTATATAATTTTCGCATTGCCTATTAGACAGGGAGGTAAGGATTCTCCTATCTAGGTTTTTAGAGTAGGTGTCCGCACGACCCGGTAGTTGGGTTGTGACACTTAAGGCATTGCATTGATATATTGCATATCTCCATGTTCTTGTTATAAATACATATTTGTGATTCTGAACATCCAAATACACATAATTCTATAAAGATCCACTAGTCAAAACTAGCAGTAACTATTATTTTTTAATATACTCCTTTCACATGATATATAAAATCTCTCACGTCAAATATGAATCTTTTTTTCTTGCAAATATATAAATGATTGAAACTATTTTTACAAATTTTTACAAAATACAAACTTATGGATAAAGTATTACATATTTTAAAAAATTGTAATCACAATTTAGAATTCCAAATCCTACTTTTTCGAGAAATTAGATTTGAAATTATTTTCCCAAATCACATGTACAAGCTCTAATTTGAATAATGATTCCAAATCGCATGTTCAAACGCCTACTAATTATGTGTTGCTGTCAAGCTTGTTCAATATGATAACATAAAATTTCATTCTCTCGAGCTATTATTGAAAATTACAAATATCTATTGGAGGTCAATAAGACAATTATTATTCATATTTGAAGAAAAACATACAAGTATGTATATATATATCATATTATATTAAAAGTAGGAAGCTTCTAACATCAAAGTTGGATTACGATTTTTCCTCTGTTATAAATCAAAATGTTATAAAGTATTTAATTAATTAAATATTAAATAATAATATTTTAATTATTAATATTTTTTTTGTGCTCATCATATATACTACTCTTCTTCACTTTCAATTAATTAATAATAAATGAATTATTAAAGTTAATCCATTGGCATGAAATTCATGAATCTGCCGAGAACTTCAAATTTATTAATTAATATAGCCTTTTCACTTTCTTGAACTTACATAGATCTAAACCTTCCATTTCCCTCTCTAATTAGATCATTAACAGATGTTGCCAAGTAATTAAATTACATCAAATATAAGTTGGAAAGAGCCAAAAAAAAAAGTGAAATAAGGAAAGGAGATGAGGAGGTTTCGGGTATTATTACTCTATTATGAGAGGTTACAGTTATGGAATACAAAGAATTACTTGATTAACTAGGCTTTTAAACTGATAAAATATTAATGATAAGGACAATAATCTCTTTCTGATAGTTATATAAAGAGACCTATGAGTTGTTGCAAGATATGCTTCACTTTCTCCATACTCAATTCAATATTGTATCCTTCTGATTCATTTAAGATGAAGCATAATATATTTATTTTGTAGAAAAGGTAAGATTTATTCAATTCAATGCATTTTATTTGATTCAAATGTATCTATTCACTACATTTAATTGTCGGTGTTTAAAATATATTTTACAAGAGGATGCTTGTTTAATTCTTTATTTTTGTAAATCTGTACTGTATAATTGAAAAATCAACACACACTGGAAGGAATATCTATGCTTTATCATCATAATATCTTTATACCTATACTATTTGTGATATCAAACTTTTCACATTTCATCTTCTATATCTGCAACTTATATTTTTAAAAAAATGGTGGAAATGTCAGGTGAATTACAAGCGCGGAAATCACCTGAATAGATTATATATAAGAGACATATATCAATTGAAGAGATTCTATACAGGTAAGTTTTTGTATAAAATCAACTGAAGCTGAGAAGTTGCTTGAGAGTTGTTCTGATTTGACAAAATAGATGTAATTATTGGTTCCCAAATGGATACCATAGACTATAACATCACATTATGTAACTTGTTGTAACGACCGGATTCGTCATTACGGCTAAACATATAGTGTCAAGTTTTGGGTTAGAAAACTTCCAGGTTTGGGAGTTGAAAATTCTTGGCTAGGCTAGTCTCGGCTGATTTAGGAGCAAGGTATGGTCTAGGGAAATCCGGATAAGGATTGGGAAGGGAGTCTTGATTTGAGCTGATTTTCCTTTTAGCTAAGACATAAAGGAGTCCGGGGGACTTTTCAAAATCGAATTTGGGTAAGTAGAACTCCTGGAATCGAGGTTGACGTGAAGGGGTTGTTCCAAAATATCGAGAAATTAAGTGTGTTGTAAAATGGGGCATTTTTAGAGGATTTACGACTTTCTATCCCATTTCAACCACCATAGCAGTTGACACATTGCTGTAGCGACCTCCGCTATAGTGGAGAAATTACCGCTATAGTAGTAGTCAATGCTAGTCAGCACCGCTATAGCGGTAGGTTCTGCTACGGAAGTACTGCTATAGCAGAGGGAGGACCACTATAGCAGAGCGAGGACCACTATAGTGGAGCAACGGATTCAGAAAACTCAAAAACGGGTTTTATAATTTCATTCTCTCTCATTCAACCCCAAAAATATATGAGGGTTACTCCAAGAACCCACCTAGGCTGCTCTAAGGCTTGGGAGCCATGGAAAGGAGGAATTCCAGCAAAAAAAACGCGAAACCATGGATTTGGGTATGTAAAATCATCAGGGAACGCATTCATAGAGCCATAAAGGGCATGGAACAGCTGCTCAGCATCCAGGTAGGCTAGGTTTCTTCCAATGAGTAGATTGACCGCTTTATTTTCTTATTATTGTATAGAATGAAAGGGAGAATCTATGGTTAGGCCTTCGGGCACGGAATCTGGAGGAAGTTGTTGAATTGTTGGATTAGTTTTGAAATGGTAGAATAGGGATAAGGTGTTGTGATATTCTAGGCATTGCAAATTGTGTGGTTTTGCAAATAAAATACAGGAACTAGAATATCGAAAGGTTCGGGGAATCAGAAAATGAGTTAGTAATTAACAAATGTTTAAGGAACGGAAGTTCCGGAACTAATTGGTATAATTAGGATATTCATTGGCTGTGTTCTAAGGCTGAGAAAGGTTTTCCCAAGTTATATTTGGTCCTAGGAAGAAGGTTATTAATAAATGTAATTAATTGCATGTTTAAAAGGGTTGAACCGGGGTTAACCTTCAGACGGGATTTGACGGTTCATTGTTTACCCAGAATGGGGTAGGTGATGGTTATTGATTCCTGTATGCATTGTATGTCTGTGTACTTTGGTCTAAGTATTGTATATGTTGCATGCTTAGGGAATGATTAGGAATGTCTAAGAGCCCGGTGATTAGTCTTGTGAAATGAACCTGGTATATTTGCTTGTTGGTTTACAAGTGTTGTTTGTTCATTATTTGTGACTGTGGATTTTTATTTGACATTCGGTTGGCTCGGGTACCACGCCTGTTATGGGTTTATTAATAACGGTTGGCTCGAGTACCACGCTTAGTATGGGTAAAATAAATGGTTGGCTCGGGTACCACGCCTGGTAAGGGAATACTAACGGTTAGCTCAAGTACCACACCTGGTATGAAATATACTAACGATTGGCTCGGGTACCGTACCTGGTATAGGTTTGCTTATTGCATTGCATTGTGTAATTAATTTGGTTCGATGAGTGGACCAGGCTGTGTTTACTAAATTGTGATATTGAATCTTGGTCTTGGTGTAGGCCGGGTTATTATATTATGAGTTTGGTGTTGGTGTTGGCCGGGTTGTTATATTATGTTATTAGTTGGTCTTAGTGTAGATCGGGTTATAACATTGGTTATTAGTTGGGTCTTAGTGTAGACCGGGTTATTATGTTGGTTATTAGTTTGGTCTTGGTGTAGATCGGGTTATTATGTTGATTATTATTTGGTCTTTGTGTAGACCGGGTTGTAATGTTGGTTATTAGTTTGGTCTTGGTGTAGACCGGGTTATTATGTTAATTATTAGTTTGTTTGGGTGTAGGCTGGGTTATTGTGTTAATTATTAGTTGGTCTGGGTATAGGCCTGGCTATTATGTTGATTATTAGTTGGTCTTGGTGAAGATCGGGTTTGTCATTATAACACCTAGATATGTTAAGGGGATCCGGGTGGGTCCGGACTATTTAAAGAGGTTATGTGCTCATAAATGGATGTAACTAAGTGTACTAATGACGGTCATGAATTATCATGGTTAATTAACTAAGGGTGGGTCTTGGTGTAGACCAGGGTAGTCTGTTGAACACTTGGGTATGGATGGAGGATCCTTGGAGGGTCCGAGTGATGTTATCTAAGAAGAGATTTAGGTGTATCACTATGCTGGTCATTGAAGGTGTCAATGGTTGTTAGGTGAATTGTATGTGGTTGGTAAATATAGAGGAAGACTAAGAGTCTGGGTGTGGTTATTGGTTAATATAACCAGGTGGTAAAGCTATCTTTGAGGTCCTGGAAAGTCCAGACAATGGTAGGTAATACTTTGGGTATAAGTGGTTTGGTTGGGCAGTTGGCCAGAGTTGGTCTCGATATTTAGTCAAGGTAGTTGACTGGGGTAAAGGTTAAAGGTGACTTGGGAAGTCTGGGTGAAAAGGAGACTTTGAGAAGTCTATTTATGAGTGAGACTTGGGAAGTCCTAGATGTCAGGGTCAAGGCTAGGGTGGTGGAGTTGGCAGTGAAAGGTTAGGAAGGTCAGTTATGAAAGAGAGGATTGATAAAAGTGATGTTGAAATGGGTGAAGCATTTATCTTATGCATTTTATTTTGGTTTTATATGATGGTAAGAGTGAATTCGGGTTAGCCGATGATGCCTACCAGTACATGTGTTTGTACTGATTGTACTCTTGCTATACCCTTTTTGGGTATAGTCTGGTTGCAGGGTTAGTGATGTTTCACAGGTTCAGGATTGCGGTGATCTTCCAGCAGCTCCTACTTTCTTTTATGGTGAGAGTTGTGCCCATCTTATGTTGTAAGCTCATCTTGTAGAAGTTCTTGTATAGGCTTAGACTAGGTTTAGGGAGGTTGTTTATATTGTTAGTAAATTTTTGCAAGTTCTAAAGGTTGTGTAATTTCGAAAGTTGTACAAAGATTTTCCAAATATTTTGTAAAAGGATATCTCATGTATTAAGGGACTTATTTAATGGTTTATTTCTTTTCCGCATTGCCTGTTTGTTCGGGTGGTAAGGGTTCTCCTATCTAGGTGGATTAGAGTAGGTGCCCGCACGGCCCGGTAGTTGGGTCATGACAGATGGTATCAGAGCCCAAGTTACGGGTCTCCCAGTACAAGAGTAAAATATCAAATAGAGTCCCGTGGATTGGTGTGTTTATGTCCACATCTAATCCTAGGGAAGCTATGAAGCATTCTAGGAAACATCTCTCTTCTTTCACTCTTTTTCGTGTGGTTCGTTTACTTGCTTGTATGGGTTGAGTCCAATTGGTATCTCTCGATTCCAATTGGTATCTCAACAAAGTGAAGGATGTCATGGGACTCCGGTTGCGATAATACAAGTAAGGAAAAATTGGAACCGGGAAGGTTCCAATTGGTATCTGGCCTGGGAGGCTATGTTAAGGGTGGATGAATCAGCTAATAGTCATCCATGAAGCGAATGAAAGGTAATGAAACTAATTTCATTGAGTGTTGGAGCTTGAGACTCGTCATTGTATGTATTGCATTATTTGAATGACCGCGATTGTGTGGTGTGTAATTGCTTGAGTTACTTTGAAATTTGTGGTTAGTAAAGAGTCTTAACTTGGTTATGTGTTAATGATTGAAGGAGTTCTTGTTTTGTAACTCAAGTGGAAAATAGTAGGCTAAATGTTGGGCAGGGTCTTATCATTGGTAAAAATGATATATATACTTGTGGGAACTCAGGCTTCAAGTGGCTGGTATGTGAATAAGTACCAGAGACAAGGGTTATTATTGCTTAATAGCGGGAGTTATGGTAAGACATGGATGATCGACTAATGGTCATCCATGGGACGAATAGAGAGTAAATTATGTGACTTGATTTCGTTGTAGTCTGAAACTGAATTGTTTGTGTGTTACAGTGCATGTATGAATTACTTGGTTGGTATGTGATTGGTTGCCTTACGGTGAAAATGGTAGGTCTAAAAGGTCGTTATGATTTGATTTGGTATGCTTTGGTTCGTATTTAAATGCTATGGGTGTGGGGTTAAAATTTCATATTACTTTCGGGAAAGGACTTATCATTGGTTAAGATGGTGAGGGGAAAGGATTTATGACTGCAGGGAAGCTTCGGTTTCAGGACAGATAGGACTTGGTTGGGAACCATGGGAACAAAGGGGTTATTCGTTGTAATAGCAGGAAGGTATTGTTGGGAACAATTTCCTTGTGTGAATCTTTTACGATTGATGATTTTGATGCTGAGTTGTGATATGTGTATTTCCATAAATGGTCTTGGGGGTAGTTTAAGACCATGGCGGGATTTACAGGATTAGACAATAATAACCGGGAAGGGGGGAGGGGTACTCTTACTAGAAATTTCAAATTTTTGGGTTGTTACCGTAGGGACCGTCTTAGCAGAACCAAACTGCTACGGCGATCCCACTATAGCGGGACTTTTATCGCTACGTCGGGACCGCTATGGCAGAGTGACCACCACTATAGCTGAAGTCGTGAAGTAGAAGCTTCACCCTATTTTCCCCTGTTCTTTCATTCATTCTCGGGTCATTTTAAATAGCCATTTGAGCCTCGATCTATTGCAGGAATTATTTAGCATCCATGAGCAATAAGGGGAAAGGGTAGATATGGTAGCCAGAGGTATTGGTAAAATTATGATTGACCATTGGTGGGAGTAGTCACTTTTGTAAAATTTGGCAAAATGACTTAGTGGTAGGTTCGGTTTTGTGGTGCGGGTGTTCTTGCTATAGCATTTGGTTAGGGTGTAAGTACCCGGGTAGAATTCCCCCTAAAGCGAGAGTAGACAAAAATCTCAGACTAGGATGGGTCCCAATGGAATTTTTGTTGTTGTGTGGTTTAGAGATACGTGGTGTCTCGCGGTATAGTGTTGATAGGAGTAAGGTGTTAGGATGATATGTGAGAGGCATAGTACCCCATAAAAAGCTTTCGAAATAGAGTTCAGGTTAGTAGAACTCCGGGTATAGCAAAAAAGAGTCGGGGTCGCCATGGTGGGATTTGGTCCCCTTAGCATGGAAAAATTATTTTATTTCGTTAGTTGAGTTTCTTTTGCTCTGATGTTTTGATGAGGCCCCAGATTTCTCGGGCACTCGGGGAGGGGTAAGATAGTTGCCTTATGCAGCTCGAAGGAAGGAATTCCATGATAGAGCGGGAGTGGGTTAAATTTTGATTGAGTTGGGTACAACAAAGTATTTGAAAGTTTCAGTGATTTGCGTAAGGTTATATTTATGCTATCATGATAGAGAGTTAAGGTTCAGGGGGAGGCCTCATTCGTCTCTTTTCGCCTTAGAGATTGTTCGGGGATGAACGATGGGTAAATTGGTATATGTTGTAATGACCAGGTTCATCCTTACGGGTAAACATTTTGTGCCAAGTTTTGAGTTAGAAGACTTCTGGGTTTGGGAGTTGAAAATTCTGGGCTAGGCTAGTCTCCCCCAGTTTAGGAGCGAGGTATGGTCTAGGGAAATCCGGGTTAGGATTGGGAAGGGAGTCTTGATTTGATCTAGTTTCCCATTCAGCTAAGACATAAAGGAGTCTGGTCGACTTTTCAGAATTGAATTCGGGTAAGTAGAACTCCTGTAATCGAGGTTGACGTGAAGGGGTTACTTTGGAACATCGGTAAATTAAGTGTGTTGTAAAATGGGGCAATTTGAGAGGATTTATGACTTTTTGTCCCGTGTTAACTACCATAGCATTTGACACACTACTGTAGCAACCTCTGCTATAGCGGAGAAATTACCGTTATAGCGGTAATCAACGCTGGTCAGCACCGCTATAGCGGTAGGTTCTGCTATGGCGGTACCTCTATAATAGAGCAGGGACCGCTATAGCGGAGCGACGGGATCATAAAACTCAAAGATGATTTTTATAATTTCATTCTCTCTACTTCAGCCCTAAAAATAGATGAGGGTTACTCCAAGAACCCTCTTTGGCTGCTCCAAGGCTTGGGAGCCATGGGAAGGAGGAATTCAGACAAAAAGGACGCAAAACCATGGATTCGGGCCTAAAGAATTGTCAGGAAATGCCTTCACGGAGCAAGAAAGGGCATGGAAAAGTTGCTCGGCATCCAGGTAGGCTAGATTTCTTCCAATGAGTAGATTGACCGCTTTCATTTTCTTATTATTGTATAGAATGAAAGGGAGAATCCATGGTTAGGCCTTCAGGCACGGAGTCTGGAGGAAGTTGTTGGATTAGTTTGGAAATGGTAGAATGGGTACAAGGTGTTGTGATATTCTAGGCATTGCTAATTGTGTGGTTTTGCTAATAAAATACGGGAACTAGAATATCGGAAGGTTCGGGGAATCAGAAAACGAGTTAGTAATTAACAAATGTTTAAGGAACGGAAGTTCCGGAACTAATTGGTATAATTAGGATATTCATTGGTTGTGTTCTAAGGCTGGGAAAGGTTTTCCCAGGTTATATTTGGTCCTAGGAAGAGGGTCAGTAATAAATGTAATTAATTGTATGTTTAAAATGTGTGAACCGGGGTTAGCCTTCGGACGGGATTTGACGGTTCATTGTTTACCCAGAATGGGGTAGGTGATGGTTATTGATTTCTGTATGCATTGTATGTCTGTGTACTTTGGTCTAAGTATTATATGTGTTGCATGCTTAGGGAATGATTAGGAATGTCTAAGAGTCTGATGATCAGTCTTCTGAAATGAACCTGGTATATTTGCTTGTTAGTTTACAAGTGTTGTTTGTTCATTATTTGTGACTGTGGATATTTGTTTGACATTCGGTTGGCTCGGTTACCACGCCTAGTATGGGTTTATTACTAATTGTTGGCTCGAGTACCACGCTTAGTATGGGCATAAAAAATAGTTGGCTCGGGTACCACGCCTGGTAAGGGAATACTAACGGTTAGCTCAAGTACCACGCCTGGTATGAAATATACTAATGGTTGGCTCGGATACCATACCTGGTATGGGTTTACTTATTGCATTTATTGTGTAATTTATTTGGTTCAATGAGTGGACCGGGCTGTGTTTATTAAATTGTGATATTGCATCTTGGTCTTGGTGTAGGCCGAGTTATTATATTATGAGTTTTATCTTGGTGTAGGTCGGGTTGTTATATTATGTTATTAGTTGGTCTTAGTGTAGACCGGGTGATAACGTTGGTTATTAGTTGGGTCTTTGTGTAGACCAGGTTATTATGTTGGTTATTAGTTTGGTCTTGGTGTAGATCGGGTTATTATGTTGATTATTAGTTGGTCTTGGTGTTGACCGGGTTATAATGTTGGTTATTAGTTTGGTCTTGGTGTAGACTAGGTTATTATGTTAATTATTAGTTGGTCTGGGTATAGGCTGGGTTATTATGTTAATTATTTGTTGGTCTGCTTATAGGCCGGGTTATTATGTTGATTATTAGTTGGTCTTGGTGAAGACCGGGTTTGTCATGATAATACCTAGATGTGTTAGAGGAATCCGGGTGGGTCTGGACTATTTAAAGAGGTTATGTGCTCATAAATGTATGTCACTAAGTATACTAATGGCGGTCATGAATTATCGTGGTTAATGAACTAAGGGTGGGTCTTGGTGTAGACCAGGGTAGTCTGTTGAACACTTAGGTGTGGATGGAGGATCCTTGGAGGGTCCGGGTTATGTGATCTAAAAAGAGATTTAGGTGTATCACTATGCTGGTCATTGAAGGTGTCAATGGTTGTTAGGTGAATTGCATGTGGTTGGTAAATATAGAGGAAGGCTGAGAGTCTGGGTGTGGTTATTGGTTAATATGACCAGGTGGTAAAGCTGTCCTAGAGGTCCTGGAAAGTCCGTACAATGGTAGGTAATACTTTGGGTATAAGTGGTTTGGTTGGGCAGTTGGTCGGAGTTAGTCTAGATATTTAGTCAAGGTAGTTGACTGGGGTAAAGGTTAAAGGTGACTTGGGAAGTCTGGTTGACAAAGCGACTTTGAGAAGTCTAGTTATGAGTGAGACTTGGGAAGTCCTAGATGTCAGGGTCAAGGCTAAGGTGGTGCAGTTGGCAGCGAAAGGTTAGATAGGTTGGTTCCGAAAGAGGGGATTGATAAAAGTGATGTTGAAATAGGTGAAGCATTTACCTTGTGCATATTATCTTGGTTTTATATGATGGTAGGAGTGAATTTGGGTCAGCCGATGATACCTACCAGTATGTGTGTTTGTACTGATTGTACTCTTGCTATTTCCTTTTTGGGTATAGTCTGGTTGCAGGGTTGGTGATGTTTCACAGGTTCAGGATTGCGGTGATCTTCCAGCAGCTCCTACTTCCTTTTATGGTGGGAGTTGTGTCCATCTTATGTTGTAAGCTCATCTTGTAGAAGGTCTTGTACCGGCTTAGACTAGGTTCTGGGGAGGTTATTTATATTGTTAGTAAATTTCCGCAAGTTCTAAAGGTTGTATAATTTTGAAAGTTGTTGTACAAAGATTTTTCAAATATTTTGTAAAAGGATCTCTCATGTATTAAGGGACTTATTTAATGGTTTATTTCTTTTCCGCAATGCCTGTTGGTTCGGGTGGTAAGGATTCTCCTACCTAGTTGGATTAAAGTAGGTGCCTACACGGCCCGGTAGTTGGGTCGTGACACTTGTCATTATTTTTATTTTTTTTGTTTCTCTGGACATGATTGTTTGCAAATTAGAGTATATATAAATTTTCATAGATGGTAATGTATTCTTAAACATCAAGAGAAAAAGGGCAACTAATAATGTTTTCGAGAGAGGCTAGGTTTGCGGTTTGAATAGATAAACATGAACATAGTAGTGAGTACTAGATTTATCTTTTTAGAACTGTGCAAATAAAAAGTCGAATAAGAATTATTCAAGAAGATATTTCTCTTTGCGGAATCATGGTCAGTGAAATAGAAAAATGAATCACATGTCACAGGTAAACATAAGATTTGAAGTTTAATTTCAGATGTCACAACAAATATATCACTGGTAAACATTTGGCATGGATGAAAAATAGTAAGCATCATTTGTATTATCATATACAAAGTCTTGTGCATTATGCTATTATTTATAACCTCTTATACATTTATATGAGTTATTACATTTTTGTAAAGAAAGTTTTGGAATATGTGCACCATTTAAATATTTTCATTCGCGATACAAACTTTGTTTTATGTACTTTGTGATAAACGTGCAACGCCACATTCTCAGAAATTAGTATACAAATATATATATATTTGCAAATGAAAGTCATAAATGAAGAAGATTTGTGTAACACCTCGGAAATTGAACCAGCTATCTAAGTCTGAAAACTCAAAAAAAAATCATGTTCCAGGAATGACGGGTCCAAACTACAGACTGTGGTTTGAACCACGGGTCGTGGAATGGAACCTCGATTCCCTTCTGCTGATTCAACCTCTGGTCTGGAACCACGAGTTAGTTCTACGGACCGTGGTTCAAACCACGGGTCCGTCCTGTCGACTCGTGGAACCAGATCAGGGGGATGACAAGTTCCCCAGGTTTCACGACTGGGTTGATGACCCGTCATCCATTCTATGGGTCCGTCCTATTGACCCGTAGGATTTTCTTCTGCAACTTTAATGGTTGGCTAGGAACCACGGGTCATGGTTTAAACGACGACCCATAGAACCGACCCATGATTCCTGAAGCCGACCCATTTTCCAGCTTCTTCTTAACTAAATCCCAGGGGTATTTTAGTTATTAACCACCCTTTTAACTCCTAAATGATTTCATTTTGACTATTTCAAGTAGGGTTTTCACCCTCAGTAGACTAAGTTCCTTCTTAAATCTTCATTCTTCTCCCAAAAAGGAAAAGTTCTTCTCCAAGTCTCAAGCTCCAAGTCCAAGTCTCCTAAGTATTTTCAATTCAAGTGGGTTAGCTTCAATCAAGGTATGTGGGTATTTAACAATGGGTTCCTTTCACCCTTGTGCCCAAAACCCCAAATTTCAAATTGTGATTTCATGAACTTTCAAATTTCGGTTTCTACCCAATTCTTATGGGTTTTTCTATAAATTGCCTTCTCATGATTTTTATTATGAAATTCTATTAAATTGCACGGTTTTGCATGAGTTTTTACACATGAACTCCTATTTCATGAATTGAAGGTTAATTATGGTGAATCTTACATGCATGAAAGGATTTAAGAAATTGGGGAAAATGATGGCATGATTTCATGAATTTCAAGTGAGTGCATGCCTAGTTCTTATGTTTTATGAAAGTATATGTTATTATGAAATTGAACTAAGGCCATGCAAGTTTTCAATTTATGAATTATTATGCAATGCAAGAGACCCGATGTTCCATCAATACTTATGAATCGATTTCTAAACTATAATTCATGAGTAGTATGATGATCCGAGGTATGAACATGTTATGAACAAGTTTGGCATTAGATATGTCACATGTATATGAGCTCATGTTATATATTATGGGAGTAGTATTTAGCACCGAGAGACGAGGGTTCAGATTACCCAAGTCCAAAATTACATTGCCGCCGTAGGTTGCCCTCTGTGGCTTATTATGACAGGATCTTGGTACGACATAGTTCTAACTTTGACCAATTAGGACAGCCCTTTTCAGTGGGGGTACATGACACTGGACTCCATGTAGCTCAGCATGGTTTATGACAGTTAAGAGAAAGTTATATAAGTTATATGATTCTATACATTGAACTTAAGTTTTCTTTCATATCTTATGTCTCTTATCTTAATACTTATTCATGTCCTTCCTTTATGTAACATGTCATTTTAAGTATGTTTTAATGGTTTTTATCATGTTGATGCATCACTCTGATACTCGGTACATCCTATAGTACTGACGCATATCTTGCACTGCATCCTTTGATGATGCAGATTCAATTGTTCCTTCTCAAACCTGTGGCTAGAGCTTCTAAGCCACTTTTTGTCAGTTATTGGTGAGTCCTCTTATATCGAGGACTAGTTATGTTCTTAGTCAGTGTTAGCTATTATATTTTCCGCACTACGAGTTAGCTAGGGTCTTTTCTTAGCAACTCTTTATGTCATGAGTAGAGGCTTTTCAGACATAGACTGATTTTGAGTCTCTTTCTGGATTTTGTTTTCCTATTTGACTCGATTATCCATTTATGTGATTCCAGATTTATCTATTATGCTTCCGCTTATCTTAAATTATGCTTAAGAATGTTATGACCAAGGGTTAGCTTTGGAAACTTCTGGTCCTAAGTCTCGTGTTACATCTAGAGGGTAACCTCGGGGAGTGACAAACTTGATATCAGAGCCTTAGGTTCTAGAGTCCTAGGATGACTGAAAGCCGCATCGAGTAGAGTAACTTTCATGTGTTTGAAGCGCGCCACATATGAAAAGGAAGCTATGAGGTGTCTTAGAAAACTTCACTTCTTTCATGATCATGTCATGCGTTTTAGATTAACTCTAATGTTCCTCTAAACCTTACCTTGTACATTTCAGATCATGCCTCGATGTGCTATACCTCACCGAGCCATTCGGAATGTCGCTCCTCTAGTTTCGGCCCCCGAGGTCACAAATAAGGAATTCAGGAATGCCATCCATTTGCTAGCCCACACCTTGGCTACCCAGGCCAACCAGTCGGCTCCTATCCCAGTCCACCCTCAAGGTGGGGTAGTGGCCCGGGTTTGTGATTTTGTCCGAATGAACCCACCTGAATTTTGGGGATCGAAAGTGAGTGAGGACCCACTTAACTTTATTGATGAAGTGAAGAAGATATTTGATGTTATGCAAGTGGTTGGTGCTGATTGTGTGGAGCTCGCATCCTACCAACTCAAGGATATAGCTCATATCTGGTTTATCCAATGGAGGGAGGCTAGAGCTAGAGACGTGGTCCCTATGACTTGGGAGTGTTTTGGGAGGGATTTCCTCGACCGGTTCTTTCCCTAGGAGTTAAGGCAAGCAAAGACTGAGGAGTTTGTGAACTTGAGATAGGGGTCAATGTCAGTCTAAGAGTAGAGTTTGAAGTTCACTTATTTATCGAGGTAAGCCCCTTCTACGGTAGCGGACTCGCGTGACCAAATGAGTAAGTTTATCTATGGGGTTTCATACATGGTGAAGAAGGAGTGTAGGTCTTCTATGCTGTTGAGTGATATGAACCTTTACAAACTCATGACTCATGCTCACCAGATCGAGGGGGACAAGCTTAGGGAGATGGCTAGGGAGAACAAGAGAGTTAGATCCGAGAGTTCAGGTTTTGGCCATCAGAGGTTCGGTGGCGAGCACCGCTTCTCATTTCAGAATAATTCATCAGGACCCATTCATTCTTCTGCTAGTGCTCCTACTCAGGCCCTGAGGCCTCATCATGATTCAGAGTGGTAGAGGATCTGGTTCTTGTTCACAATCTCAGAGGAGTGTTAGTAGAGGACCATCCCATCCTATTTGTAACAAGTGTGGGAAGAATCACCCGAGAGAGTGTCATACGGGCATGGGACATGCTTTGGGTGCGGACAGGCTGGACACATGGTTAGAGATTTCCCTTCAGCTAAGAAGGGGCAGGATGGGGGTAGGGCTCAGTCTGCTCCAGCAGCCCCAGAAGGTCGACCAGCCCAGTAGGGCACAACTTCTAGTTCTAGTGGTTAGCGCCAGAACCGTGTTTATGCTATGTCCTTTCATCAGGACCACGAGGGCTCCCCAGAAGTTGTTACTGGTATGTTGAAAGTATTCTCTTTTGATGTGTATGCTTTGTTGGACCCCGGTGCCTCTTTATCCTTTGTGACTCTTTTTGTAGCATGCAAATTTGAAATTTGTCCTGAATTAATTTTAGAACCCTTTTGTGTTTCTACCCCTGTTGGTGAGTCAGTCTTAGCCAAAAGAATCTACCAAAATTTCCCTATCTCACTCCTTTATAGAGTCACTTCAGCAGATTTAGTAGAATTGGAGATGACAGATTTTGATGTTAATCTTGGTATGGATTGGCTACATGCTTATTATGCTTCTATTGATTATCGTACTCAGGTTGTCAGTTTCAAGTTTCCAAATGAACCCATCTTAGAATGGAAAGGTAGTCCCCCTTCCTCAAAAGGTCATTTCATATCTTATCTTAATGCTAGGAAGATGATTTCAAAGGGGTATGTTTATCACATAGTGCGAGTTATGGACACAGAGTCTGAAACCCCATCCCTTCAGTATGTTCCTGTTGTAAATAAGTTTCCAGAAGTTTTTCCCGAGTATTTGCCCAGATTCCCTCCCAAGTGGGAGATCGACTTTGGGATAGATCTTCTTCCCAATATGAATCCTATATCTATTCCTCCCTATAGAATGACTCACGTGGAGCTTAAGGAGTTAAAGGATCAGTTGACAGATCTTCTTGATAAAGGTTTCATCAGGCCTAGCATTTCTCCATGGGGTGCCCCAATTTTATTTTTTCAAAACAAAGATGGTTCTCTTAGAATGTGTATTGACTACCGTCAGTTGAACAAGGTCACAATCAAGAATAAGTATCCCATTTCTAAGATTGATGACTTGTTCGATCAGCTTCAGGGTGCTAGTTTCTTCTCTAAGATTGACCTTAGATCCGGTTATCATCAGCTTCATGTTAGAGAGTGTGATATTTCGAAGACAGCCTTTAGGACTCGGTATGGTCATTATGAATTTGTTGTGATGTTTTTTGGTCTAACAAATGCTCCTGCAGCTTTTATGGATTTGATGAACCGTGTGTTCAAGCAGTATTTGGATATGTTTGTGATTATTTTTACTGATGATATCCTTATCTCCTCTCAAAGTGAGGAGAAGCATGCAGATCATTTGAGAGTTGTGTTGCAAACTCTCATGGATCGACAGTTATTTGCTAAGTTTAGCAAGTGTGAGTTTTGGATGCATTCTGTTGCTTTTCTGGGTAATATTGTGACTAAAGATGGTATTCGGGTCGATTCTCAAAAGATAGAGCCAGTAAAGAACTATCCTAGACCCACTTCTCCATCTGATATTAGAAGCTTTTTGGATTTGGCTTGCTACTTCAGGAGGTTTGTGGAAGGATTTTCTTCCATTGCTGCTCCTTCGACCCAATAGACTCAGAGGAAGGTGAAATTTCAGTGGTCTGATTTGTGCGAGAACAACTTTCAGGACTTGAAGACTAGATTGACCACAGCTCTAGTGTTAGCTCTACCCGACGGCCCAAATGATTTTGTTGTGTATTGTGATGCTTCTAGGATTGGTTTGGGTTGTGTTTTAATGCAGCATAGTAAGGTGATTGTTTATGCCTCTAGAAGGCTTAAGACTCATGAGAAGAACTACCCTACTCATGATCTTTAGTTAGCAGTCATGGTCTTTGCTTTGAAGATTTAGAGACATTACTTATATGGGGTGCATGTGGATGTATTCACCGATCATAAGAGTCTTCAATATGTGTTCACTCAGAAGGAATTGAATTTGCGACAAAGGAGATGGCTTGAGCTCCTTAAGGATTATGACATGAGTGTGCTTTACCATCCGGGTAAGGCCAATGTTATGGAAGATACACTTAGTAGATTGTTGATGGATAGTGTGTCTTCATTCGAAGAAGGAAAGAAGGAACTAGTTAAGGAGGTTCATAGGGTAGCTCGATTGGGACTCCCTTATGGACTCAACCGAAGATGGGGTTATTGTTCAGAATGCTTCCGAATCATCCTTGGTAGCAGAAGTGAAGGCAAAGTAAGACAGTGATCCCATTTTACTTCAGCTTAAGGGTGCAGTCCATCAGCAAAGGGTTGAGGTGTTCTCCCAAGGTGGAGAATGTGTACTTCGTTATCAGGGTCGACTATGTGTGACAGATGTAGATGGGTTGCGCCAGCAGATTTTGACTGAGGCTTATAGTTCCAGATATTTCATCTCCCCCGGTGCCACCAAGATGTACCGTGATCTACGGGAAGTCGATTGGTGGAATGGTATGAAGAGGTACATAGCCGGTTTTGTGGCTAAGTGTCCTAACTGTCAGCAAGTGAAGGTAGAGCACCAGCGATCGGATGGCATGATTCAGGATATTGACCTTCCCACTTGAAAATGGGAAGTGATCAATATGGACTTCATTACAGGTTTGCCTCGTACTCGAAGGCAACATGATTTTATTTCGGTGATTGTTGACCGGATGACTAAATCATTCCATTTCTTGGATGTTAAGACTACGGATTCAGCAGAAGATTATGCCAGACTCTACATCCGAGAGATAGTTCATTTGCATGGTGTTCCTTTGTCCATTATTTCAGATAGGGGTACTCAGTTTACTTCTCAGATTTGGAGATCGTTTCTAACAGGTCTTGATACTCAGGTAAAGCTTAGCACAGCTTTTCACCCTCAGACATATGGCCAGGCAGAGCGCACTATTCAGACTTTCGAGTCTATGTTGAGAGCTTGTGTGATTGATTTCAAAGGTAATTGGGATGATCACTTACCTCTTATCGAGTTTTCCTACAGCAGCAGCTTTCACTCAAGCATCTGGATGGCTCCATGTGAGGCACTTTATTCTCAAAGATGTAGATCTCCTATTGTTTGGTTTGAGGTAGGTGAGGCAGCTTTGATTGGCCCTGATTCGGTGCATGAGACCACGAAGAAGGTTCAGCTTATTAAGGAGAGGTTGAAGATTGCTCAGAGTTGACAGAAATCATACGCGGATGTGAGGAGGAGGGAATTAAAATTTAAAGTTGATGATTGGGTTTATCTAAAGGTGTCACCCATGAAGGGTGTGATGAGATTCGGCAAGAAAGGAAAGCTTAGTCCCCATTTTGTAGGCCCTTATCGGATTCTGAGGAAGGTTGGTAAGGTTGCTTATGAGTTGGATTTGCCATCGGATTTGGAAGTGGTTCATCCTGTTTTCCATGTTTCCCTATTGAAGAAGTGTATTGGTGATCCGACCTTAATTTTTACTTTGGAGGATGTAGGTGTGAAGGATAGTCTTACCTATGAAGAGGTCCCCGTATAAATCCTCGATGGCCAGATTCGGAGGTTGAGGAACAAAAAAGTCGCTTCGGTAAAAGTTCATTGGAGAAATCATCTTGTTAAAGAAGCTACTTGGGAAGCGGAATCAGCCATGAAAGCCAAGTACCCTCATCTCTTTCCTTCCGATTACGTTCCAACCTTAGTATGTTCCTCCGATCCTATTCCATCAGTTACTCTCATGATCCTAGCATGCATTCGAGTTTTCGAAGTTGATTTAACCATGTTTTAAGTTGAAAAGTTCAGTTTTCATGTTTATTCCTCGAATTCCATGTTTTGTTTTTGGTTGGGCTATTTTACTCTTCATTTTTCCCTTGTTTAGTCTTCATTCGAGGATGAATGATCCCAAGGAGTAGATATTGTAACACCTCGAAAATCAAACCAGCTATCTAAGTCTGAAAACTCAGAAAATTTTCATGTTCCAGGAATGACGGGTCCAAACCACTAGTCATTGTTTGAACCATGGGTCGTGGAATGGAACCGTGATTCCTTTCTATTGATTCAACCTCTGGTCTGGAACCACGAGTTAGTTCTATGGACCGTTGTTCAAACCACGGGTCCATCCTGTCGACTCATGGAACCAGATCAGGGGGATGACAAGTTCTGCAGGTTTCACGACTGGGTTGATGACCCGTCATCCATTCTACGGGTCCATCCTGTTGACCCGTAGGATTGCCTTCTGAAGCCTGAATGGTTGTCCAGGAACTACGAGTTAGAACCACGGGTCGTGGTTCAAATGATGACCCATAGAACCGACCCGTGATTCCTGAAGCTGACCCATTTCCCAACTTTTTCTTAACTAAATCTCAGGGGTATTTTAGTCATTACCCACCCTTTTAACTCCTAAATGATGTCGTTTTGACTATTTTAAGTAGGGTTTTGACCCTCAGTAGCCTAAGTTCCTTCTCAAATATTCATTGTTCTCCCAAAAAGGGAAATTTCTTCTCCAAGCTCCAAGTCTCAAGCTCCAAGTCCAAGTCTCCTAATTCTTTTCAATTCAAGTGGAGCTTGAATCAAGGTATGGGGGTATTCAACAATGGGTTCCTTTCACCCTTGTGCCCAAAACTCTAAATTTTAAATTGTGATTTCATGAACTTTCAAATTAGGGTTTTTACCCAATTCTTATGGGTTTTGCTATAAATTGCCTTCTCATAATTTTTATTATGAAATTCTATTAAATTGCATGATTTTGCATGGGTTTTTACACATGAACTCCTATTTCATAAATTGAAGGTTAATTATGGTGAATCCTATATGCATGAAGGGATTTAAGAAATTGGAGAAAATGATGGCATGCTTTTATGAATTTGAAGCGAGTGCATGCCTAGTTCTTATGTTTTATGAAAGTATTTGTTATTATGAAATTGAACTAAGGCCATGCAAGTTTTCAATTTATGAATTATTATGCAATGCAAGAGACCCGATGTTCCATCAATGCTCATGAATCGATTTCTAAACTATAATTCATGAGTAGTATGACGATTCAGGGTATGAACATGTTATGAACAAGTTTGGCATCAGATATGTCACATGTATATGAGCTCATGTTATATGTTTTGGAAGTAGTATTTAGCACCGAGAGACGGGGGTTCAGACAACCCAAGTCCAAAACTATGTTGCCACCGTAGGTTGCCCTCTGTGGCTTATTATGACAGGATCCTAGTACGATATGGTTCTAACTTTGGCGGGTTAGGACAGCCCTTTTCAGTGGGGGTACATGACACTGGACTCCATGTAGCTCAGCATGATTTATGTCGGTTAAGAGAAACTTTCACATGATCATTTTCAAACTATGAAATTATATGATTCTATACTTAGAACTTAAGTTTTCTTTCATGTCTTATGTCTCTTATCTTAATACTTATCCATGTCCTTCCTTCATGTAACAAGTCATTTTAAGTTTTTTTTAACGGTTTTTATCATGTTCATGCATCGCTCTCATACTCGGTACATCCTATAGTACTAACGCATATCTTGCGTTGTATCCTTTGATGATGCAGATTCAGGTGTTCCTTCTCAGACCCGTGGCTAGAGCATCCAAGCCACTTTCTGTCAGCTGTTGGTGAGTCCTCTTAGATCGAGGACTAGTTATGTTCTTAGTCAGTGCTAGATATTGTATTTTTCGGACTACGAGTTAGCTAGGGTTTTGTCCTAGCAACTCTTTATGTCATGAGTAGAGACTTTTCAGACATAGACAGCTTTTGAGTCTCTTTCTGGATTTTGTTTTCCTATTTGACTCGATTATCCATTTATGTGATTACAGATTTATCTATTATGCTTCCGCTTATCCTTTGTATGCTTGAGAATGCTATGACCAAGGGTTAGCTTGGGGCACTTGTGGTCCCAAGTCTCGTGTTACGTCTAGGGGGTAACCTCGGGGCGTGACCATTTGCTTGTATGAGAAAATTTGATCAAATAAATGAAATTTTTGCTCACGAATGAGTAGTGTAGATTATTAAAGATACTAGATATAAAGGAGCCCGTGCTAGCACGGGCCTAATATTTTTTTTTTAATCTCAATTTATGTGACACGAATAGAATTTAGATAGTCAATCAAATTTTTTATATGATTTTTACATATTTTAAGTTGTTAACTATTATGATTTATAATACCTTTTACGTGATTTTCAAATAATATATGTTACTCCTTCTATCCCAATTTATGTGGCATTGATACAATTTTGAGAGTGAACTAATAAATATTTGAAGTTGTTAATTATTATGATTTATAATACTTTTTCTTCTGTCCCAATTTATGTGACATTGATAAAATTTTGAGAGTCAACCAAATTTTTATGTCTTTTAAATATTTTAAGTTGTTAATTATTTTGACTTATAGTACTTTTTACGTAATTTTTAAATAATATATGTTACTCACTCTACTTCAATTTTTGTGACATTGATAGAATTTAGAGAGTCAATTAAAAAAATTTATATATTATTTAAAATATTTTAAAATGTTAATTATTGTGATTTATAGTACTTTTTACGTTATTTTCAAATAATATATGTTACTTTTTTGTCTCAATTTACGTGACACTAATAGAACTTCCAGAGTGAACCAACTTTTTATATCTTTCAAATATTTTAAATTGTTAATTATTGTGATTTATCGTTTTACATAATTTCAAACATATAATAAATTAAAAAGACAAAAACAAATAAATTAAAATGGAAAAATTAATGAAAAATGACTAAAATGCCCTAACCTGCTGAAGCATTCACGTTGAGCTCGTGTCTGCTTCAGCAGTTGATAAATATTTTAAGTTGTTAATTATTGCGATTTATAGTACTTTCTACATAATTTTTAAATAATGTATGTTACTCTCTTTACTTCAATTTATGGGTCACTGATAAAATTTGAAGAGTCAATTAATTTTTTTATATATTTTAAAATATTAATTATTGTAATTTATAGTATTTTTTACGTTATTTTTTAAACTAATATGTGTTACTTTCTCTGTCCCAATTTATGTTGCACTGATAGAATTTTCAGAGTAAATCAACTTTTTTTATATCATTCAAATATTTTAAATTATTAATTATTGTGATTTATCATTTTACGCAATTTTTAAATATATAATAAATAAAAATGATAAGACAAAAAAATTAACGAAAAATGACCAAAATGTCCTAACCTGCTGAAGCAGGCATGTTGTGTCACAATCCAACTACCGGACCGTGTGGGCACCTACTCTAATCCACCTAGATAGGAGAACCCTTACCACCCGAACCAACAGGTAATGCAGAAAAAGAAATAAATCATGAAATAAGCCTTTTTGATACATTAAAACGTTTACAAGATATGCGGAAAAACATTTTACAATTTGAAAACATCCCTCCCTAGAACCTAGTCTAAGTCGGTACAAGAGATACTACAAGAGTGATACTAAAATTAAAGAAGACACAACTCCAACCATAGAAGCAAGAAGTAGGAGCTGCTGGAGATTCCCATCATCGTGTATCTATGAAACATCACCAACCTTGCAATCAAACTATACCCAAAAAGGTATAGCAAGAGTAGAATCAGTACAAACACACGTACTGGTAGGCATCATCGATCAACCCGAATCCACTCATACCATCATATAAGAAATCAAGGGAATGCACAATTAATTACAATACTCAACCCTTCAACATTCACCTTATCAACACCCAATGTCAACCCAAGCCTGCCTATCCCTTAGACTTCCCAAATCACCTTGACACCTAGACTTCCCAAGTCACCTTGTCACCTAGACTTCTCAAGTCACCTTGTCACATAAACTTCCCAAGTCACCTTGACATCTAGACTTCCCAAGTCACACTTATCACCTAGACTTTCCAAGTCACACTAACCCTTAGGCTTTCCAATTCACCTTAACTATTGCCAACATCTATGTCCATACCCGGACTACCATTTCCTTAACCAAGTCAACCACTATGACTCAACAACCCGGAGTAAGCCCCACTACTTAGTGACATAGACCGCACCCGTCGTACCGCCACCTACTAGTACAAAACCGCCCCAATGACCCCCAGGGCCATACTCGACATATAACAACAGCCAACATTATAACCATTCCATAAGTCTCCTCCTTAGCCTATCGACCGCACGTAGCAAGTCTAACTAACATTGACAATTGTTAATGACAACCAACATATATTCTTTTTACACAACCCAGACCAAACAAGGACCCCTAGTACATCATTTATGCCCATAACATACCACACCGGTTCACAGAAGAACCACCTTGTCACTTAAGCACACTAACCCGGTCCTTCAAGGACCAACTATACGCCAAATAATAATCACTCCCCCCCCTCAGGAACCCAACATGTGAAGAACAAATAGTACTCCCGCACTGAGTAAAGCAGTACAACATATAAAAACAGCCAGTAGTATAACTCCAGACTCTCAATCTACCTTTTGACTTATCAACCATAGGGAATAGGTTCAACAATCATTCAACAACAATAATAAATATGACATTTACCCTTTTTCATTACCGGACCAATCAAGGATCCCTAGACCAACACCTAAGTGTTAACATGCGATGCCCAGTCCACCCCAGGACCATCCCTATATTTAAGTGTAATAACTCGGCCTCTCAAGGACCAATGTAATCAATCACAGATTTAACAATCAACCTGGTACACTCATAGAAGCGTCAACAAATATAGTCAATAATGCATAATTAAACTCGTACCAAGCGTGGTACCCGAGCTAACCAATGTAAAACCTGTACCAGGTGTGGTACCCGAGTCAACCGTTAGTATCTCGTACTAGGCGTGGTACCTGAGCTAACCGTTAGTATTTCCCATACCAGGCGTGGTACTCGAGCCAACCATTAGTAATTCCTGTACCAAGCGTGGTACTCGAGGCAACCGAATATCACACAGAAATCCAACAGTCACAAATAATGGACAAACACACTTGTAAACCAACAAGCAACAACACCTAGCTGATTTCACAAGACTGATAACCGTACACTTAGACATTCAAAGACCATTCCCTAAGCATGCAACTAGTACAATACTTAAGCAAAATCACACGAACATACAATGCATAAGGAAATTGATAACCATAACATAAGTGTTCAACATGCCATTCTGGTCTACACTAAGACCAAGCCCACACTTAAGTTCAACTATCCGGCCTCTCATGGGCTGGTATGAAATAATCACAGTTCAATAATTAAACACGGTCCACTCATGGGACCATTAACAATAACAATAACATTGTATAATTAGACCCGCCCAAAGACTAATCCCCAGCTTATCATTTAGACACATGTAGTCATTTTCATCTAATCCGGACCTCCATTCCTGAAAAGTAAGCGCATTTTAGGGATTTCATCCCTTGACAGTATGGACTCTGGACCCTGACTGTTCATTTCATTTATCTTATTTCAACTATTCCTGGGAACCCACTACAACTTAGCAATTTTCTCATCCCTAATTATTACCGATTCCCCAAACCTACCCAACCGTCTAGTTCTCTGGAGTCTAGCATCACACATAATTTAACAAGTATAAAATTCACCCGAATGAACATGTCATTTCGACTCTATCATTTTTTATTCGATCAAACAGCCAAACCAATACAATAATCCTTTAGACTCCGTGCTGGAAGGCCTAAAATATGAATCCTCCCATCCATCTGCATAATAGTATGAAATAAAAGTAGGTCAAAATCTACTCAATGAAAACCTAGCCTACCTGAACGCCAAGAAGTTGCGCCGTATAATTTCTTACTCCGTGAAGGTGTTTTATAATGGATGACAAGCCCGAAATCCATGGGTTTGCATTCTTTTAGATGGAATCCTTCTCCCCATTGCTCCCAAGCTTTGGAGCAGCCTAGGAGGGTTTTTGGAGAACTCTCGTCTGTTTTTTACTAAAGAAGGGAGAATGGGATTATAAAACCCATTTGTAGGCTTTCTGATTCCATCATTCCGCTATAGCAGACTGCCAACCACTATGGCGGTACCTCTATAGCGACCTATATCCCACTAAAACTGACTCAACTTTTTAGCACGGACAGTCTTCAATAAAAATAGTCATAATGTTTTACTCAAAAAATGGATTGACGAACGGTTGGTGGCATTAGAAAGAGAACTCAGAGATATTTAATTTGTGGGTATTGGGACCACTAACTCCTTATATTCTAGGAGGAATGCACGTTTAAAGTTGACCCTAGTTTGAACTTAGCCCAAAACTAAATCGGTAAGAAAGCTTTTAACTTAACTTTGTGCTAGGAGTATTGTATGACCTTAGTACATATCAAATGTACTCTCATACTAAGGAATTAATCCTAACTCTTAATACGAATGAGAGGTACCAGCCTTGATCGCACATATTTTAAGTAATGACAGAATAGGTCGTTACACGTTGACCTCGTGCCTGCTTCAAGCACGTCAACTCCCTCTTATAATATAGGGTAATAATAATAATAATGATAATAATAATAATAATACCTTCTAATATTTCCATTATAACCCCCCAAAAAAGAGGAACTTTCAGAAATAGCAAAGATGAACCAATAATTAAGGGAGAGATAGCAACATTTTTATAATTACAGGGATAGCAATATTTTCAGTAATATCTTGCTATTTTATATGTATTTCACGCGGTTTGAAAGAATGAATACAAATCAAATATGGGAGAGTAAATTTTGAAAAATGATTTTAGTTAAAAAAAGGAAAAAGTCTTTAGTTAGTACAAATCTCTATTAATATCTGTTAGGTAAAAAAAGAAAAAATATGTTATGACTACTAAAATCAGGCTTGACTATTAAATAAAAATTTTATTTCCAAAAAAAAAAAGTTGAATTCAAAAATAGATCTATACAAATTCACGTTGTACACATATTTTAGAATTTAAATATTATCCATTTTATTACTGGCATAAATATGATGACCCTTTCGGTCATCTTCGCGTTTTTGCATTTATTGAACTGTTAGAGAATTCCTGTAGCGGCCCCAAGTTATTTATGGCTTAATAGGACCGGTAGTTCGGTTCCCTGGTCGTTCGTTTGGTCGTTTTAGCCGTTCGCCTATTTTAGAGCTTTAAACTTAGAATATCGTTGACTTTAGTCAACATTCTTAGCTGACATGCTCAGAATTTAATTATGACAGTTTCATTAGCTCCGTAGCGATGAGTTTGGTCTAGTTGAGGCCTAAGAACGTCTGATGTGGGGTTTGTGTTGTTTTCTCAGTTTTCAGGCCATTTGGAGCTGAAAGTGTAACTTCGGGTGACTTTCTATGATTGGAGTGTAGAATTCGAAATCCGATGAGTCCATCAGCTCCAGAATGTTGAGCTTGGTCTAGGAAGATGGTTGGTTTGGGTTTCGGGTGAGTCACACTCATTTTGAGCCTTTGAGTTCCTTTTCGTTAGTGTTGACTTGGGTCAACATTTCTCCGAAATGACCTCGTATGGAAGTTTAGTCAATTCCATTGAGTCCGGAATATTGTTTTCACTCTATTAGAATTATTGGTTTTAAAATATCGGTTTTCGATTGTGCCCGAAATGCCCCGTCGAATTTTTTTAAAATACAGAAAATCAGCTGCAGCCAGCAGCTATAAATAGCTGGAAATTCATTTTTTCCAGCCACTTCTCCTCACTTTTCTCACTCTAAACTCACTTTTCTCTCTACCAAAATTTCTCTTGATCATTTCTAATCCTTGGGGAATCAATTGCTTGTGGATTTTTCGTGTTTTTCCGATTCTTGGTAAGTCATCTTTCCCACTTGTCCTTTAAGCTTCCCTTGAATTTTCTTAATTTCCTCCATTGTTGCTCCTACCAAAGCTTAGAAATTCTTATGTAGTGGTTGCCCCTATCTCGTGCATGCTTCGTGGAAGTAAAAAATTATCCGTCTCGGCTTGAAATTCCATCTTTGTGGTAAGTAATTCTTGCCCAATTTCAGTTTTTATTTTTGAAATTTCCATTCTTTAATCTCCAACTTGGGCGGGATGTTTTGATGCACTTCCCTTGTCCAATTGTGCTCAAATTTGGAGCATGCCTTTTTGGCATCATTGGGGTCATCGTGGTTCTTTTTAATTTTGGTTTCAGGTTGCGGGCCCCACGGGCCCGCTTTTTACCTTGATATCGACTCGGCAACAATTGTAGCAATATGGATATTGTTAGACTCATCTTAACATTTTATTCATGAATTTGATAGTTTGATTCTTGTTCGAATCTTCTCATAGCAGCTTGGCCTAGGATATCGTCATTCCCGCAGCTTGTCGTCGAATGACAGGTAGGTTACGGCTTAACTCCCTAGACTTCACACATATCAGGTAAAATTGTACTAGTTGGCATCCTTGGATTGGGTTATTAGGTTGGTTCCATAGACCTTGACCGCTTTTCCATGATTCATACTATTTTTTTCCTCCGTTGTGTGTAGTATTCCTATAAGTTGATATATTTATTACCCTTGTGACCCCGTGAGGTCTTGTTGACTCTGGAACATAGAAGGTAGGATTATTGGAAATGTCAGCGAGTCTCGGACATAGAAATATCCTTCTAGGATGGTTATGCTTGCTGAGTAGCTTAGGAGCCTATGCAGGGCCGTTAGGTTGATTATGAGCCGCCGAGAAGCTATCTGGGTTGATCATATCATTTCCATGCATATAAAGAGGTTTTTCCACATTTTATTATGGTTTTTGACTTCGGGCCTATGGAAATTGATTTTTTAAACCTTGCATGGCCTTGGGGGGCCATTTTCAATGAAATTGGATTTGGAAATAATTTGACTTGATACGTGGATCTTTTTGGGGTAAGAAAAGGTTAAAGATGTGGTTTTATCATGATTAACTATTGCTAGACTCGACCGGGTCGGAGTGCTAGCTGAGTTTCCTTACTAATTTGAAAGGATATCAGGCTCGGTCGGGTTGAGCATCTGATATGTTTTTACTACTGTTTTAGACTCGATTGTGCTTGGTCACCCTTGGAAGGGTTTTTGAGAAATCTTTTACACTGATTTAGACAGGGTCTAGGCATGCATATTTGAGACTTAGCCACTGGCTTGAACCCGAACTCGATTCTGGAGGACACGTTTTGATTATGAGTTTTAGTATGGGGTATGGGAACTCCATGGACCTTGCCACTCTAGGCCTGAGGCTTTGGGATGCGTGTGCTGGGGGAAAGGGTATATAGTGGAGTAGAGGTATATGGGTTGTGTCCTTCCATGGAACCTGCCTGTTGGGCCTGATCGGCACCAGAGGAGGTACATATAGAAATTCTATTCCACCCTGAGGTTTTCATGCATCATATCATTCATAGTTTGAGATACCACCCTTGCTTGTTGTGTGTTAATTGTACGCTCCGGTAGTATGGAATGCCAGAGGGTTTGTTTTCACTTGATTGCGTTCCTCGGTTGTATGGGAGGCCGAGGGACTGTAGGTAGACTTTTTTTACTTTATTGTGATATCGTCCATTTTGGCGGCATGGCCGAGTGGTAAGGCTTTCCCTGTTACGGTCGAGTATGAGTATGATTACTGTAAGGTTGTGAGTTCCTGGATTGAGTTTGTATGACTAGATTGGGTATTAACTCTTGTGTGTTGAGCATGTCTACTTTATTCTTCTCTCCCATTTCCTTATACTTGAGGTTACCGGTATACCGCCTATTGTTAGAACTTATTTACATATATACTATTTTGCGAGGATCCCAGGTGCGTCGTCCTTAATTTCACCTATTCCTGTTGTGTGTATATATTCTATTTGCTAGCCTTGTATGTTGCCTTTTGTTGTCTTCCCTCTGGGCTAGTTCCTGTGTACATTTTCGTTGATTTTTGTGACTGTTTATTTCTACCTTGTCTGCTATTGCTCTTTTACTTTATATATGCCCAGTTGGCCTATGATAACTACTAGGTACCTTATGCTTTGCATTTGGTGCTCACCCTACCCTCTTTATCCTCTGATGCAGATCCTAGTACGGGTCATCGCCGATAGAGCATCAGAGACTCGTGCGGAGTGCTATTTTTGGACCATCCAGGGTGAGGGTGAGATCTTGGCATTCAGAGCTTGACTTAGTTTATCTTTTGTATATTCTGTACTCTGTCACTACTCGTAGACAGCTTGTGTATATGTATATTTCTTTTTGGACCCTTGTACTCCTTATGTAGTTCGAGCTTCTATACGCTATGACACCAGGTTTTGGGTTGGTTTAGTTTCCGCTTTTCATATATGTTATCCTTGTTATCTAATTTCTTTATCTTGTTACCTTGCTTTTGCTATTTTACCTGCTCTTCCATTTAAACTATTAGAAGGTAGCCCATTACTAATCGTTTTGCGCTACAAGGATTGTTTTGCCTACTAGGGGGTTGTAGGTGCCATCATTACTGAGAAATTGGGTCGTGACAGCTTGGTATCAGAGCCCTAGGTTCACCGGTGTCATCGGTATAGGAGCCAATGTCTAGTAGAGTCCTGTGGATCGGGGCGGAGAAGTCCGTACTCCATCTTCGAGAGGCTATAGTGACATTGTAATGACTGGGTCCGTCGTTATGTTAATTTTTCCCAATTTCGTAAATTTGGGGAAATGGTTAAAAATACGTTCGGAATAAATAGGGTGATGTCATGAAAAATTTCTGATTTTTGGAAAGAATCTGGGCTGACGTCACACTGCTATAGTGGTAATTATTTTGCTATAGCGGCACCACTGTCGTGGTAAAGCGGACCGCTATAGTGAAGCTACGGGAGGCAGAACCTGTGATGGGATTTTTAATAAAAATTTTCATCTCCTCAGTTGGGCAACATACGAGGGTTCCTCCAAAAACCCTCCCATGCTACTCCAAGGTTGGGAAATCGTGAGGAGGAGAGGTCATGGCTAAACGGATGCGAAACAACAGATTCCAGGATCATGGTTCAGCTGGGAACGCAACCATGGAGCCAATAATGTATCATTGCAGCTGCTGGCGCCCAGGTAGGCCAGATTTTCATGAGTAGTTAGGCCTGTTTACTTTTCGTACTTATTGTATAGTAGAAATGGAGAATCCATGTTTTAGGCCTCCGGGCACGGAGTCTGGCGGCTTCGGGATTGGTTGTGTTGTTTCTAGGATGTACGGAATGGCGGGTCTTATGAATGTTATTATGTGTTCAGCTTATTCATATTGTCGTGATAAAATGATGGGTTGAGGGACTAGCCTGTCAGCAAGGTTCGGGGAACCAGGGAAGTGCTTGGGAGCACGGGAAATGGTAATAGAAAGCTCCTACGTAGTGTTTCGGGAATGTTTATTGCTTGGGGCTTAGAAACGGTCCGGCTAAGGTCAGGAAAAGGAAAGCGTGTTGCAAGCTTGTGTGTTTATCTAAAAAGGGAAATCGCTAGTTACATGTTAAATAAAAAGGGTGAACCGGGGAAATAGTCTTCGTACGGGAACGGATGGTTCGTAGTTATACCCGGAAAGGGGTAGGTGGTGGCTTATGATTTTTTGTGAATGTGTATATTCATGTACTCATGTCTAAGTGATTGTATGCATTACATGGCTTAGGGAAATTGTGTGGAATGTCTAGGTTCCTGTTTACAGTCTGTGATTGAACGGTTTTACTTGTTGGTTTTACAAGTCGTGTGTGTTCATATATTAACTGTGGTTTGTTCGAATTTGGTTGGCTCGGGTACCATGCCTGGTACGGGCATAACATATGGTTGGCATGGGTACCACTCCTGGTACGGGTATAACATTCAGTTGGCATGGGTACCATGCCTGGTACGGGTTTACTTTATTGCATCTTGTATTGTTTCATTGACTATTGTATTGCATTGGTTGATATTGGTTCCGTGAGTGGAACGGGTTGTTTTACTGAATGTGATACTTGGTATGGGTTCCGTGAGTGGACTGGGTGGTCTAGTTAAAGGTGCTATTGTTTGATAGTCCTTGAGTGGCCAGAAATTTCTATATAACTGTTGTGATTGGTCTTGGTTTAGGCTGGGTTATTCATCGATATTGTGTCGGTCTTGGTTTAGGCCGGGTTGATTTCAAGGTACATGTGTGTAGTCTAGAAGGGGGATCCCGGGATGGGTCCGGACTATGTGGAAGAGGCTTAAGTTCAGGAGTTATTGCCAATAAGTGTACTAAGGGTGGTCAGGGGTTAATTATGATTGCTGAGCTAAGGGTTGGTCTTGGTGTAGACCGGGGTAGCAGGTTGGACACTTGGGTGTGGTTAAGGGGATCCTTGGAGGGTCCGGGTCATGTGCAGTAGGTGATTAGATGTAACTCTAGGGTTTTCATTAAATGTAGCAAGGGTTACTGGGTGGATCGCATGTGGTCGATAGATTGAGAGTCTGGGGTTGTGGTCCTGGCTATTGCACATTTATTAGAAGGTTTACTAGAGATCCATGGAGGGTTGGACCCTGGTGAGAAATGTTACGAGTATACGTGGTTGAGTTGGCAGTTAGCCGGGCTAAGTCGGAAGGACAGTTAGAACAGTGGACTTAGGTAAGGGAAGGGTAGTCCAGGTATGGACATGGACATATGTGAAGGGTAAGGTGACTTGGGAAGTCAGGGATAAGGTAAGGCGTAAGAAGTCTAAGGTTAGTGTGACTTGGAAGCCTTGAGAATGAGGGAGTTGGCAGCGGAAGAACGTGGGGTTGGAAACCAAGTTATTTAATTTTGGTCATGTATTTCCTGTTTTTCTTATATGATGGTAGGAGTGGATTCGGGTTGACCAATGATGCCTACTAGTACGTGTGTTTGTACTGACTCTACTCTTACTATACCTTTTGGTATAGTCTGGTTGCAGGTTGGTGATGTTTCATAGGTTCACGGCGATAAGATCTCCAGCAACTTCTATCCTCATTTTCCATAGTGGAAGTTGGATATTTTGTCTCTTTGTGTCATCTTGTAGTAGCTCTTGTACCTGTTTAGACTACATCCTAGGGGAGGGTGTTTTTAAAATATTGTAAAGATTTTTCCGCAATTTCTTATGTATCCTATTTCTGAACATGATTTTTTTAAAGAAAGGATTTCAGTTATGTATAAAGATAGCTTAATTTGATGTTTTACTTTAATTTCACAAGTTACCTGTTGGACGGGTGGTAAGGGTTCATCTGTTTAGGTGATTAGAATAGGCGTTCGCATGGCCCGGTAGGTTGGGTCGTGACAGATGATATCAGAGCCTAGGCTATCGGTCTCCCAGTACAAGAGTAAAATGTTGAATAGGGGCCTACGGATTGGTGTGTTAACGTCCACATCTAATCTTTGGGGAACTATAAGGCATTCTAAGAATCGTCACCCTTCTTTCATTCTTTCGTGCGGTTCGTACTTGCTTGTATGGGTTAGGTCCAATTGGGATATCTCGATTCCAATTGGTATCTCAACAAGGTAAGGGACGTCTCCATACCTCAGTTATGATAGGACAAGCAAGAGGAATTGGAACTGGGAAGGTTCCAATTGGTATCTGTCCTGAGAGGTTGTGATAAGCATGGATAACCGGCTAATGGCCATCTATGGTACGACGAAGGTGAAACTTGTGAATTGATTTGGTCATAATTTGCTTGTATTGAGACTTGAAAATTTAAATTGTTGTGTGTACAATCTTATGTGACTTGATTGGAATGTGTGTGGAATTTTCAATTGGTGTGCATGTAGAGTCTACAGAAGGTCCGTAAGTGGAAAAGTATATGTGCCTTAGACTGTGGTAGTCTGTTAATTGTATTTATTTGAAAAAGGGGTACTACATGTTAAAAGGGCTTATCATCGGTTAAGATGGTAAGGGATTGGTGACTGGGACTGTAGGGAAGCTTCGGCTTCAGGGCAGTCAAAAATTTTGGTTGGGAACCATGGGAACAAGAGAGTCATTAGTGTGTAATGGCGGGAAGGTAATGCCAGAAAACAATTGATTATTGTGAAACCCTTATAAATTTCGATATGCTTATGACGTGATATACTTGTTTTTAATGCGGTTAGTTCTAGGAGTGGTCTTGATGGTGGTTTAAGACCATGGTGGGACTTACAAGTTGGAACATTGGAAACCGGGAAGGGGGATGAGTGCTTTTAGCTGAAAAAACAATTTTTTATGTACAGTACCGTCGGGATTGCTATAGCGGTGAAATATCCACTATAGCGGGACCGCTATTGCGGCATAACCATCCGCTATAGCAGAGGTCAGCAAAGCAGTGAGCTACTCTATTTCCCTGATTTTTGGTCCCTTCCGGGGACAAGATAAATCACCAAAACCACTGTATAAACCAAGGAAAAGCAGCTATATATATATATATGCGAGAAGGGAAATAGTGTCTAAAACGGCCATCCACGTGCCCAAAATAAAAAAGGAAAGGGGAAAGATTGTCTGAAACGAGCCCCACACGGGGGCAAACCAACAATAAATATCAATAACAAGGGGGGAGTCCTAGGCCTTATCCTTGCTCAGGAAAGGGAACTCATGCACGTCCTCAGGCTCGAGGGTGGAGAGCTCCTGACCAGGGGCAATACAGGAGAACATGACCTTTATGGTCTTCCATATCCGGGCAAAAATATGGTCCTAGAAGCACCTCTTCCTTTTCTCCTCTTCTAACTCCCTTCGGAGTGCTGCAAGTTCCTGAATGGTTGGGTGAGGGGCTGCACTGCCAGCGTTAGGATCCTTCATGAACCTCCGAACAACTGCTAGGTTCTCCCCGAGTTGGGCTCTAGAGATCGGGGGTTGGGGCTGGGGCTGGGAAGGGGCAGGGATATCATCCTCATTATCATCATCGTCGGCCTCCTCCACCGGCTGACTGCTCACTGCCTTACCCACCTTTCCCTTCTTCTTGGAAATGTCCTTCACCCGGACCAGGTCAAAGGGCTCATCCATAGCCACCTCTGCATCGGTGTGGTCCTGAGGCACACCATCTCGCCTGCACAACTCCGAAACTATCCCGGGTAGATAAGGGCCCTTCGTGGGACCAGTATACAAGCTCTTCCATTCCGAGATGATCTGCTCCCCCACATTCATAATAATCCCCTGCATGGAACAAGCGATCACCAAAGCTCGGGCATAGGCCACGTCGATTTAGTTTCCCAATGGACAGATCCTCTAGGACACCAAATTCAGCCACATCCTAGCCTCGGAGGAGAAATAGGCGCTAGTAATACCCTCGGGGCTAACCCAGTAGACCTTGTCCTTAGATGCGGTGTCCACCAGAGTATCTCTCAACCAAATTATAACCCACAGCCAGGACTTAGCCATGTACACCGCATTAGAGACGTGGGTCACCCCTAGCACCTCATTGATGGTCCGGGCATCCACAGGACATCCACCCCTCGTAGCCATATGGTAGGGTTCGGCTCACTCCAGTTGACCGTGGGGAGAATGGAATAGAACTCCCATACCCAGCAGGTTAACACGGGAGGAGGATCCACTAGCAAAGTTTCCCACCTGAACTTTCGGACCCGACGGTGGAAATCAGCCGCTTTGCCATCTACACCAGTCATGCGACAACCTCTCTCATAGCAGAAGCTAAATCTTTGGTAATCTCTGAGCCTTTACCGACTAGCTTCATCGGGGAAATGCTGATAGTCGTATTCAGGCGCTTGTTGTTCAGCCATTGTGTTATCCTGCAAAGGTAAGAAGGAAACGGGATTAGAAGAGTAAGAGGACACGAAAAAGGAGGAAATTTTTTTCTAAATGTAACTTGGGAAGGCCACTGGTTTGCGGCCTTCTGCTATAGCGGGTGGTGCATCCGCGATAGTGGGACTGCTATAGCAGTGAAATATCCGCTATAGCAGGACCGCCACAGCGGAGCCCTACCGCTATAGCGGTCTTAATTGTTCCAGACCTTCAAAGGGTGCATCAATGGTGCCCCTTTGTCCAAAACTCCGATTTTGTCATTCCAAGACCAGATCTACCTACCCAAAGTGCCCCATTGCTAGTTTCTACAAAAATTTAGGCATAATAACCCCTAAAATTCGCCCGAATCACCATTTTGTTCAAGAAACCCCCCTTCACTTACCCACCCATTTTTGGCCCATGTTTGGCCAACATTACTATAATCCATACGCCCAGAATGCCTGGGAGGCATTGTAAACGTAAGGGAAACATCCATGCTTTAGAAATATGATAAAAATCCAACCAAGGGGGTTCAAGTTCAAAACCCTTTCAAAAATATACTACAAGTTCCTAAAATCCTACCACATTCATGTTCAAATTAGTGCAAAAGAGTAAAGGAGAGAGTGAGTACAATTAATACCTGGAAAATTTCGACATTGGGAGTGGGACGATCGAGAGAAAAAGTGTAGTGTTTGAGTGGAATGTGGGGAGAATGAGGGGAGGAATCCGTTTCTCCCTAATTTCATTTTGCGGTCAACCGCTATAGCGGTCGGCTGTCCACGATAGCGGGACCACTATAGCAGTGAATTGTCTGCTACAGTGGATGACCAGTCAATTTGGGTACGGGAAAAGTTCTCCCGGGTCTTTTCAAATTCGTCCAATCTAATATGACATGAGGCCCCGTAATTCTTGGGTGCTCGGGATAGGGACACGTGTGATAGTCCTTGTGAGGCCCGTAAATCCTTCGTGGGATGAGGTAATAATAGATTTCCCCTTGGTCGGTTAGATCTGTAAAGGGAAGGTTTGACAACTTGCGTAGGTCCTATAATTACGCGATCACTTAGGAAGGTAAGAGTCCCGGGTCAGTTTCTCTCCTCCGATTTGATTTGGGATCATTCAGGGATGAACGATGGGTAAATTAGTATCTGTTGTAATGACCAGGTCCGTCATTATGTTAATTTTTCCCGATTCCATAAATTTGGGGAAATAGTTAAAAATATGTTCGGAATAAATAGGGTGATGTCATGAAAAAATTCTAATTTCCAGAAAGAATCTGGGCAGATGTCACTCCACTATAGCAGTAATTATTCTGCTATAGCGGCACCGCTATGGCGGTAAGGCGGACCGCTATAGCAGAGCTACGGAAAGTAGAACCTGTGACAGGATTTTTATTAAAAAGTCTCATATCCTCAGTTGGGCAACATACGAGGGTTCCTACAAAAACCCTCCTATGTTTCTCCAAGGCTGGGAAATCATGAGGAGGAGAAGTCATGGCTAAAGGGATGCAGAACAGTAGACTCCAGGATCACGGTTAAGCCGAGAACGCAACCACAGAGCCAGAAACGTATCATTGCAGCAGCTGGCACCCAGGTAGGATAGGTTTTCATAAGTAGTTAGACCTATTTACTTTCCATACTTGTTGTATAGTAGAAATGGAGAATCCATATTTTAGGCCTCCGGGCACGGAGTCTGGAAGATTTGGGATTGGTTGTGTTTTTTCTAAGATGTACGAAATGGCAGGTCTTGTGAATGTTATTATGTGTTCAGCTTATTTATATTGTCGTGATAAAATGATGGGTTGAGGGACTAGTATGTCAGGAAGGTTTGGGGAACCGGGGAAGTGCTTGGGAGCACGGGAAACTAGAATAGGAAGCTCCTAGGTGGGGTTTTGGGAATGTTTATTGCTTGGGGCTTAGCGGGGGTTCGGCTAAGGTCAGGAAAAGGGAAGCGTGTTGCAGGCTTGTGTATTTATCTAAAAAGGTAAATCGCTAGTTACATGTTAAATAAAAAGGGTGAACCGTGGAAATAGTCTTTGGATGAGAACGGATGATTCGTAGTTGTACCCGGAAAGGGGTAGGTGATGGCTTATGATTTTATATGAATGTGTATATTCATGTACTCATGTCTAAGTGATTGTGCATTACATGGCTTAGGAAAATTGTGTGGAATGTCTAGGTTACTGTTTACAGTCTGTGATTGAACGGTTTTACTTGTTGTTTTTATAAGTCGTGTGTCTTCATATATTGACTGTGGTTTGTTAACATTCGGTTGGCTCGGGTACCACTCTTGGTGTGGCCAAAACACATAGTTGGCATGGGTAACACCCCTGTTATAGGTATAACATTCGGTTGGCACGGGTACCACGCCTGGTACGAGTTTACTTTATTGCATCTTGCATTATTTCATTGACTATTGTATTGCATTGGTTGATATTGGTTACGTGAGTAGACCGGGTTGTTTTACTGAATGTGATACTTGGTATGGGTTTTGTGAGTGGACCGGGTGGTCTAGTTAAAGGTGCTATTGTTTGGTGGTCCTTGAGTGGCCGGGAATTTCTATATAACTATTGTGATTGGTCTTGGTTTAGGTCGGGTTGTTCATCGATATTGTGTTGTTCTTCGTTTAGGCCGGGTTTATTTCAAGGTACATGTGTGTAGTCTAGAAGGGAGATCCCGGGGTGGGTACGGACTATGTGGAAGAGGCTTAAGTTCAGGAGTTGTTGCCAATATGTATACTAAGGGCGGTCAGGGGTTAATTATGATTGCTGAGATAAGGGTTGGTCTTGGTGTAGACCAGGGTAGAAGGTTGGACACTTGGGTGTGGTTAAGAGGATCCTTGGAGGGTCCGGGTCATGTGCAGTAAGGGGATTAGATGTAACTCTAGGGTTGTCATTAAATGTAACAAGGGTTGCTGGGTGGATCGCATGTGGTGGATAAACTGAGAGTCTGGGTTTGTGGTCCTTGCTATTGCACATTTATTAGAAGGTTTACTAGTGATCTGTGAAGGGTTGGGCCCTGGTGAGCAATGTTACGAGTATACGTGGTTGAGTTGGCAGTTAGCCGGGCTAAGTCGGAAGGATAGTTAGAACAGTGGACTTAAGTAAGGGAAGGGTAGTCCAGGTATGGACATGGACATTTGTGAAAAGTAAGGTGACTTGGAAAGTTGGGGATAAGGTATGGCTTATGAAGTCTAAGGTTAGTGTGACTTGGAAGCCTTGAGAATGAGGGAGTTGGCAGCGGAAGAACGTGAGGTTGGAAACCAAGTTATTTAATTTTGGTCATGTATTTCCTGTTTTTCTTATATGATGGTAGGAGTGGATTCGGGTCGACCGATGATGCCTACCAGTACGTGTGTTTGTACTGACTCTACTCTTGCTATACCTTTTGGTATAGTCTGGTTGCATGTTGGTGATGTTTCATAGGTTCTCGATGATGGATCTCCAACAACTTTTGTCCTCGTTTTCCATGGAGAAAGTTGGGTCTTTTATCTCTTTGTGTCATCTTGTAGTAGCTTTTGTACCTGTTTAGACTAGATCCTAGGGGAGGGTGTTTTTAAAATATTGTAAAGAGTTTTCCGCAATTTCTTATGTAGCCTATTTCTGAACAGGATTTTTGTAAAGAAAGGATTTCAATTATGTATAAAGATGGCTTAATTTGATATTTTACTTTAATTCTGCAAGTTACCTATTGGACGGGTGGTAAGGGTTCATCTATCTAGGTGATTAGAGTAGGCGCATGTATGGACCAGTAGGTTGGGTCATGACAGACATCTTAGGAAAATAGATTGTTCTCGTTCCTCTTTCATGCGTAGTATCCTTGAAAGTTTCTAGAAATCTCACTTATTCTCGTTCACTCTTCCGCAGATGGTTCGTACGAGATCTTCAATTTCTGGTGGAGGAGAGCCTCCTACCCCTGCACCACTGACTCTATCCAGGGGCCGGGGTGGTCATCGGGGTAGTGGTACGGGTCGAGAGCGCCCCAGATCAGTGGCACCTGCTAGAGGTGCTAGAGTGGATATAGAGCCTGAGTATGACTACGAGCTAGAGTTAGCTCCAAAGCATCAGCATATGGTCCTGGGGATATCCCAGGCACCACCAACTCTAGTACCAGTTCCAGCATCAGTTTCTATGCCAGCTTCAACCCCAGCTCAGTCTTCAGATATTCGGGGTTTTTACTTCAGCTATTGGGTATGATTGGGGAGCTTCATTCTGAGACATCCTAGACATCTGCTCAGGAGGAAGCCCTCGATCTTCAGAGTTCAGGAGCGTAGCCTGCTACTGCGGCTCTCGGTGCTAAGGTTGTTCAAGTTCCATCGGTTTCCCAGGCTCTTGCTCCTCGCCCTACTATTACAAAGATGGAGTAGAAGGCCTTGGGTAGGTTTTTTTAGATTGGCACTGCCGAGATTCGCTGGTACATCAGGTCAGAACCCATATGACTTTATCACTACCTGCGAGGAGATGTTGCACCATTTGAGCTTATTGGAGACTCATGGGGTTGGCTACACTTCATATCAGCTGGAGGGTCCAGCGAAGTTATGGTGGAAGACACAGGTTGCTTGTAGGCTTTTTACATTACCTCCCTTGACCTGGTATGAGTTTTATGAGGCCTTTATGGCCAAGTTCTTGCCATAGAGCGACCGAGAGCGTCGGAGGGAGGAGTTCACTAGACTTTCTCAGGATACCATGACCGTCTCAGAGTATGAGACCTCGTTCCATCAGCTTGCTCCATTTGGAGCCATGATTATGCCTATTGAGGCCAACAGAGTCTGTAGCTTTATTTGGGGGCTACAAAGAGAGTTCAGAGAGCCTGCATAGATACTGGTTACTAGCAAATAATCATTCCAGGCCATTGCAGACTATGCCTGCACAGTTGAAGATTTACGTCATTATGACACCGGGGCCATAGATAAGAGGCCTAGACATCAGGGTGGTTATAGTGGTTCTAGGCATAGTGGTAGAGGTTCAGGACAATGGGGCCAAGGTTATCAGCCGCAGCAGCATCAGGGTCAGTCTAGCCGACCAATACATGCGTCACTTCAGGCTTCTGGTTCTCAGTTTGAGCAGGGTCAGGGCAGTCAGTGAGGTTACAGTGGTCATCCATCGAGAGGTACAGATTTTGGGGTATCAGGCCATGGTGGCCATTCGAGTTCTGCTGGTTCATCCCGACCGAGTAGGTCATCAAGGGCTTGCTATACTTGTGGTGTGGTTGGTCACTTTGCTAGAGATTTCCCCCAGTAGGATACAGTTCAGCCAGTCGAGCCGCTGTGAGTAGTCCAGCCTCCATCTAGAGGGGGAGGTGGTCAGGATAGAGTGGTGCCCCACATGGTAGAGCAGGTGGTAGGGATGGTGGTCAGACAGGTGGAGGTCATCATCAGTTCTATGGAGTCCCTGAGAGACCGGAGGTAGAGGCCTCGAATGCTGTGATCATAGGTACGATTTTTGTATGCCGTCAGCCAGCTTATGCTTTGTTTGATCTTCGATCCACTTGTTCATATATATCTACCTACTTTCTGCCTTGTTTGGGGTTGGCTAGTGAGCCATTGTCTATTCCTGTCTCTGTTTTGACCCCACTAGGAGATGTTTTAGTAGTGGATCGGATTGTGAGATCCTGTGTGATATATGTTGGTGATTTGGACACTTGGGCTAACTTGATAATACTTGCTATGTTGGATTTTGATGTGATACTGGGCATGGATTGGTTATCCCCTTATCGTGCGGTTTTAGATTGCTATGCCAAGACCGTTACCATAGTCGTGCCCGGTGTATCCCCGGTTGTGTGGTAGGGTTTTGTTAGCCATGCACTGTCTGGGATCATTTCTTGTCTTTGAGCTAGCTAGATGATATCCCGTGGGTGTTTAGCTTATCTAGCATATGTCCGAGATGCTACTGCTAACCCTACATCTCCTGAGTTTGTTCCTATAGTTAGAGACTTCCTAGATGTGTTTCCTACCGATCTGCCAGGCCTTCCACCTGAGAGGGATATTGATTTTTCCATTGAGTTAGAGCCAGGCACCAGGCCCATTTCTATTCCTCACTACCGTATGGCTCCTGCTGAGTTGAGAGAGTTTAAGGAGCAGCTCCAGGATTTGTTAGCTAAGGGGTTTATTAGACCGAGTGTGTCTCCTTGGGGTGCTCCTGTTCTCTTCATTAAGAAGAAGTATGGGTCGATGCGGATGTGTATTGATTATCGGCAGCTGAAGAAGGTGACTGTGAAGAATAGGTATCTGATGCCCAAGACTGATGACTTATTTGATAAGCTTCAGGGTTCTACCGTGTTTTCTAAGATTGATTTGAGGTCCGGCTATCATCAGTTGAGGATTATGGTGGAGGACATCCCTAAGACAGCATTCAGGACACGATATGGAAACTATGAGTTCCTGGTTATATCTTTTGGGTTGACTAATGCCCCCGCAGCCTTCATGGACTTGATGCATAGGGTGCTTACCTGGATCTGTTCATGATAGTCTTCATTGATGACATTTTGGTATACTCCCAGAGTAGAGACGAGCATGAGCATCACTTGAGGATTGTACTTCATACTTTGAGAGATCATCAGCTTTATGCCAAGTTCTCAAAAGGTGAGTTTTGGCTAGAGTCAGTTGCATTCCTAGGACACATGGTGTCTAAGGATGGGATTGGGGTTGATCCGGGTAAGATTTCTGTGGTTCGTGATTGGCCTAGACCTACTACTCCTACCGAGGTTCGCAGCTTTATTGGGTTAGCCGAGTATTACAGATGGTTCTTCAAGGGATTTTCTTCCATAGTAGCACCTTTGACTATGCTGACTAGGAAGGATGTTCCATTTCAGTGGTCTTATCAGTGCGAGGATAGCTTCCAGTGGCTTAAGGCCTTATTGACCTCAGCTCCAGTTTTGACTTTGCAGGTTGAGGGTCAGAGTTTCTCCATGTATTGTGATGATTCAGGGGTCGGTCTTGGTTGTGTGTTGATGCAGCAGGGTCGAGTGATAGCATATGCATCGATATAGATAAAGGTTCACGAGTGCAACTACCTCACTCATGACTTGGAGTTGGACACGGTAGTCGTTGTGCTCAAAATTTGGAGGCACTATCTTTATGAAGTTCATTGCGAGATATTCACCGACCATCATAGTCTTCAGTACATTACGAGAGCGCGAGCTGAACTAGAGGTAGAGGAGATGGATTGAGTTGCTGAAGGACTACAATTTCACTATTTTATATCATTTCGGCAAGGCAATATGGTAGCGGATGCCTTGAGTCGGAATGCGATGAGTATAGGCAGCCTAGCTTCACTTTCAGTTTCTGAGCGATCGTTGTCCTTGGATATCAAGTCCTTGGCTAACCATTTGGTTAGGCTTGACTTATTAGATCCCAGCAGAGTTCTTGCCAGTGTTTAGGTTCGCTCTACTCTAGTTGATCATATTCAGAGCTGACAGTTTGAGATCAGAGTTTGTGTGACCTTCATGATCAGGTGGTTCGGGGTGAGGCCAGCTGGGCTACCTTAGGTTCTAATGGGATTCTGAGGTTTGAGGGTCGACTTTATGTTCCGAGAGTTGGTGATTTGATACAGTTGATACTCTGTGAGGCACATTGTTCCAGATACTCCATTCATCCTGGCGCAGTGAAGATGTATAAAGATCTTAGGCAGCTTTACTGGTGGGGTGGTATAAAGTGGGATATGGCAGAGTTTGTATCTTGGTGCTTGAACTGTCAACAGGTGAAGTTTGAGCACATGAGACCGGGTGGTGTGATGCAGCGACTTCCCATTCCTGAGTGGAAGTAGGAAGGTATTACTATGGACTTTGTTGTTGGTTTTCCTCGTACTACTCGGGGGTTTGACTCTATTTGGGTGATCGTTGATAGGCTGACTAAGTCAGCACATTTCTTGCCAGTTCAGATTTCCTATGGGGCAGAGAGGTTAGCTCAGATCTTCATTCGTGAGATTGTACGGTTGCACGGGGTTCCAGCTTCTATCATTTCAGATCGCGGCACTCAGTTCACATCTCAATTATGGAGAGTTATACAGAAGGATTTGGGTACAAAGGTTCAGCTTAGTACTGCTTTCCACCCTCAGATAGATGGCCAATTCGAGAGGACTATTCAGGTCCTGGAGAACATGCTTTGGGCTTGTGTTCTTGACTTTGGAGGTTCATGGGATCAGTTTGTGACATTGGTTGAGTTTGCGTATAATAATAGCTTCCATTCGAGTATTGGCATGGCACCTTTTGAGACTGTGTATGGTAGGCATTGCAGATTGCCTATTAGTTGGTTTGATAGGTTAGAGTCCAGACCGCAGGGTCTAGATTTACTCAGAGATTCCTTGGACCAAGTCCATTTGATCTAGGATAAACTTAGAGCAACCCAGAGTAGGCAGAATATCTACGTTGATCGTAGACTTCGTGCCTTGGAGTTCCGTGTTGGTGATCTGGTTTTCCTCCGAGTATCGCCCGTGAAGGGCGTGATGAGATTTGGTCGATGGGGGAAGCTTAGACCTAGGTTTATTGGGCCGTTTGAGATTCTACAGAGGGTTGGTAGTGTTGCCTACATGTTAGCCTTGCCTCCGATGTTTTCATCTATCCACCTAGTTTTCCATGTTTCGATATTGCGCCAATATGTGCCTGATGAGTTTCATTTGTTGCATTGGGATTTGGTTCAGTTGGATGAGAGTTTATCATTTATTGAGGAGCCGATAGCTATTCTAGCCAGAGATATCAGGAGGTTGAGATCTAGGGAGATTCCGGTTGTGAAAGTGCAGTGGAGGCATCGTCCGGTCGAGGAGGCTACCTGGGAGACCGAGAGTGAGTTGCGTGCTCAGTATCCACATTTTTTCGAGCCTTCAGGTACTCCCTTCTTCTTGACTTTCGAGGACGAAAGTCTCTTTAGTAGTGAATGTTGTGATGACCCTTTCGGTCATCTTCGTGTTTTCACATTTATTGCACTGTTAGATCCTTCTTGTAGCAGCCCCAAATCATTTATGGCTTTCTAAGACTGGTAGTTCGGTGCCTTGGCCGTTTGTTTGGTCATTTTAGCCGTTCGACTATTTTAGAGCTTTAGACTTAGAATATCATTGACTTTAGTCAACATTCTTAGCTAACGTGCTCGGAATTGAATTCTGACAGTTCCGTTAGCTCTGGAGTGATGAGTTTGGTCTAGTTGGACCTTTAGTTTAGGCCTGAGAACGTCCGGTGTGGGGTTTGTGTTATTTTCTCAGTTTTCTAGCCATTTGGAGCTGAAAGTGTAACTTCGGGTGACTTTCGATGATCAGTGTGTCAGATTTGAAATTCGATGATTCCATCAGCTCCGAAATGTTGAGTTTGGGCTAGGAAGATGGTTGTTTCGGGTTCCGGGTGAGTCAGACTCATTTCGAGCCTTTGAGTTCCTTTTCGTTAGTGTTGACTTGGGTCAACATTTCTCTGAAGTAACCTCGCATGGAAGTTTCGTCAATTTCGTTGAGTCTGAAATGTTGTTTCCACTCTATTAGCATTATTGGTTTTTGAATATCGATTTCCGATTGTGCCCGGAATACCCCGTCGAGTTTTTTTAAAATTGCAGAGAATTGCAGAAAATCAGTTGCGGCCAGCAGCTATAAATAGCTGGAAATTCATTTTTTCCAGCCACTTCTCCTCACTTTTCTCACTCTTAACTCATTTTTCTCCCTATCAAAATTTCTCTTGATCATTTCTAATCCTTGGGGAATCAATTGCTTGTGGATTTTCCGTATTTTTCCGATTCCTGGTAAGTCATCTTTCCCACTTGTCCTTTTAGCTTCCCTTGAATTTTCTTAATTTTCTCCATTGTTGATCCTACCAAAGCTTGGAAATTCTTATGTAGTGGCTGCCCTTAGCTCGTGCATGCTTTGTGGAAGTAAAGGATTGTTCATCTCGGCTTGAAATTCCATCTTTGTGGTAAGTAATTCTTGCCCAATTTCCATTTTTATTTTCAAAATTTCCATTCTTTAATCCCAACTTGGGCGGGCTGTTTTGGTGCCCTTCCCTTGTCCAATTGGGCTCAAATTTGGAGCATGCCTTCTTGGCATCATTGGGGTCATTGTGGTTCATTTCATTTTTGGTTTCGGGTTATGGGCCCCGCAGGCCCGCTTTTGACCAGGAAATCGCTCCGGCTATAATTGTATTAATATGGGTATCGTTAGACTCGTCTTAACATTTTGTTCATGAATTTGATAGTTTGATTATCGTTCAGAGCTTCTCGGAGCAGCTCGGACTCGGATGTTGTCGTTCTCGCAGCTTGTCATCGGACAACATGTAGGTTACGGCTTAACTCCCTAGACTTCACATATATCAGGTAAAATTGTACTAGTTGGCATCCTTGGGTTGGGTTATTAGGTTAGTACCACAGACCTTGACCGCTTTTTCATGATTCATCCTATTTCTTTCCTCCGTTGTGTGTAGTATTCCTATTAGTTGATATATTTATTACCCTTGTGACCCCGTGAGGTATTGTTGACTCTGGAACATAGAAAGTGAGATTATTGGGAATGTCTGCGAGTCCCGGACATAGAAATATCCTTCTAGGCTGGTTATGCTTACTGAGTAGCTTCGGAGGTTGTGCAAGGCCGTTAGGTTGATTGTGAGGTACCGGGCAGCTATTTGGGTTGATCATATCATTTCCATGCATATAAAGAGGTTTTTCCATGTTTTATTACAGTTTTTGGCTTCGGGCCTAAGGAAACTGATTTTTTAAACCTTGCATGGCCTCGGGGGCCCATTTTTGATGAAATTGGATTTGTAAATGATTTGAATTGATACATGGATCTTCTTGGGGTAAAAGAAGGTTAAAGATATGGTTTTATCATGATTTACTATTGTTGCTAGGCTCGGCCGGGTCAGAGTGCTAGCTGAGTTTCCTTACTGATTTGAAATGATATCAGGCTCGGCCGGGTCAAGCATCTGAGATGTTTTTACTATTGTTATAGATCCGGTTGTGCCCGGGAACCCTTGGAAGGGTTTTTGAGACATCTTTTTCACTGTTTTAGTCCTAGACAGGGTCTAGGCATGCATATTTGAGACTTAGCCACTGTCTTGAACCCGGACTCGATTCCGGAGGACACGTTTTGATTCTGAGTTTTAGTATGGGGTCTGTGACCTCCATGGACCTTGCCGCTCTGGGCCTGGGGCTTTGGGCTACGTGTGTCGAGGGGAAGGTAATACGGTGGAGTAGAGGTATACGGGTTGTGTCCTTCCATGGAACCTGCATGTTGGGCCCGATCGGCACTGGAGGAGGTACATACAGAAGTTCTATTTCACCCTGAGGTTTTCATGCATCATATCATTCATTGTTTGAGATACCACCCTTTCTTGCTATGTGTTTATTGGATGCTCTGGTAGTATGGGATGCCGAAGGGTTTGTTTTCACTTGAATGCGCTACTCGGTTGTATGGGCGACCAAGGGACTATCGGTAGACTGTTGTTACTTTATTCCCTTATCGTTCCTTGTTACAGTCGAGTATGAGTATGATTAATGTAAGGTTGTGAGTTCCTGGATTGAGTTTGTATGACTAGATTGGGTATTAACTCCTATGTGTCGAGCATATGTACCTTTATTCTTCTCTCCCATTTCCTTATACTTGAGGTTACCGGTATACCGCCCATTGTTAGAACTTATTTACATATATACTATTTTGCGAGGATCCCAGGTGTGTCATCCTTACTTTCACCTGTGCCTGTTGTGTGTATATATTCTATTTGCTAGCCTTGTATGTTGCCTTCTGTTGTCTTCCCTCTGGGCTAGTTCCTGTGTATGTTTTCATTGATTTTTGTGACTGTTTGTTTCTACCCTGTCTGCTATTGCTCTTTTACTTTATATGTCCCCAGTCGGCCTATGATACCTACTGGGTACCTTATGCTTCGCATTTGGTGCTCACCCTACCCTCTGCATCCTCTGGTGCAGATCCTAGTGTGTGTCATCGCCGATAGAGCGCTGGAGACTCGTGCGGGGTGCTATTTTTGGACAATCCAGGCTGAGGGTGAGCTCTTGGCATTCAGAGCTTGACTTAGTTTATCTTTTGTATATTCTGTACTCTTTGACTACTTGGAGACAACTTGTGTATATGTATATTTCTTTTGGACCCTTGTACTCCTTATGTAGTTCGGGCTTCTATACGCTATGACACCAGGTTTTGGGTTTGTTTAGTTTCCGCTTTTCATATATGTTATCCTTGTTATCTAATTTCTTTATGTTATTCCCTTGTTTTCGCTAATTTACCTGCTCTTCCGTTTAAACTGTTAGAAGGTAGCCCATTACTAACCGTTCCGGGCTACGGGGATTGGTTCGCCTACAGGGAGTTGTAGGTGCCATCATGACCGAGAAATTGGGTCCTGACAATAAATATGTGTTAAGAAGTGAAACTAGAAGACTAACAACAACTCTAAGAAATTAAGAAGTAAAATATTTTTAATTGGAAGATCTTTTTTTTTAAGTTAAATTTTAGTATATTCAATAAAGGAGAGAGACGAGAGAGGAACTGATTTGTATATGACATACTTCAATTTTATTTGTATATGATATACTCATGCAGATACATTTGTATCAAGTTGTATTTGCATATTTTGTATAGTAAATTTAAAACTTGTATATTACACATTTGAATTTGTAATACAAATACATATTGAACAATTGTATATATATAACTGAAAAATTATTATAATTTGTGTTTGCATTTGTATATTACAACTGAAATTAAAATACAAATACCTAAATACATATTGATACGTATACAACTTTTCCACTAATTATAATATGCATTTGCATTTGTATATAATAATTAAAAATCAAAATATAAATACCTAAATACATATTAATACATATACAACTCTTCCACTATACAAATGAAATTGAAGAGTGAAGAAAAAATAACAAAATAAATATAAAAATACAAATAAAACTCTGAATGTATTTAAAGCATACAATTTGCATTTGCATTTGTATATTATAATTGGAACTCAAAATACAAATACGTAAATATATATTGATACAGATACAACTTTCTCATTATATAAATAAAATTGAAGAGTGAAGGAAAAATAACAAAATAAATATAAAAATACAAATGAAACTCCAAACATATTTAGAATATAGATCTAAAAAAATGGATTAAAAATCGTCATTGTAGATCTGAATATATTTAGAATCCTCGATACTTGGTCTACCTCACTTTTGATAATTTCTGCTCTTATAGTGTTCATATCACCAATGACATAGAGAATAAGTTGAGGGACTCTCCTTGAGAGTCAAAGCTCTGCGCCGTACGTCAAGCCAAAAAAGTCTCATCTACCATTTTCAGTTACAAAAATAATAAATCTTGGCGACTCCTTCGATCTTCTCATCCCATGATTGAAAATTTCCATTAGATTTGAATGTATTTCAAAAATGACGTTGTAGTTATGTAATTTTTCAGGAATGATGATTTTGAGAGAGAAAAGGAATTGAAATCATAATTTTTGGAGAGAAAAGAAATTAAAATCACAATTTTGGGAGAGAAAAAAGAATTAAATCGTGTGATTTTGTGGAAGAAACGATTTTAAGAGAGAAACTTGTTAAAATTGTGTAGAAACTAGTAACAGGGATAATGAGAAAAATTTGAGAAAGTAAGAAAGATGTTGAATTCAAAAAGGAAGTGGAGATTGTAACTATGAGTGATATAGGAGCATGATACTCTTTCAAATGTATTTAGAGTAAATTGATTTGCCCACTATAATTATAGCTATTTTTGTTGCGGATAGTAATTATTTTAAAGTATTGTTGTAGTTCATAATTAAGGGCTTAAGTTTGTTATGCACGTAGTTTTCTAAAAAAATACTTCTAACACTAAGGGCTTGTTTGGAAAGTCACCTCGAAATTAGATTTGGTGTAATTTGGTGTAATTATACTCTCCATTTCACAGAGGAAGCTGTGAATTGCTGGTAATTACATGGTGTAACTATAAACTGATTATATCTAATTTTGTCCTTTTATTTTTATTTTTATTTTTTCATTTTTACTTAGTTTTTATTTCTATTATTTTAAATTCTTTTTTATTTTTATTATTCTAATAATTTTAAAAAATATATTTTTTTATTTTTTATTGTTTATATTTCATTTCCTTCTCATTTCTTAATATTTACTTCTTGTGATTCCATGCAATTGTTCATATTATCTATTTTATATTTATTTTATGTTTATCTTTTCATTTAACATAATTTAGTTAGTATTCTAATTTTTAAATTAAAGTAAAATTCATTGTTGCATAAGGTTATAGACTTAGATTTTCTCTTTCTTTTGAATCATATTTAGATACGTTATATTGAAATTTGACATAAGAGTATTATGTTAACTTTTTTGTTTTGAATTTTGACCTTATTTTATATTTTCAGTTCCAATTTATTTGTTTTACTGGTATTGACTTGATATTTCATATTGCAAGTCATTCATTTTTTTAGATAGAATTGATAAGTTATCTTTTTGTCAGATGTTTTAATAATTTTATGACATTATATTTATAATATTAATTTTTTTGTTAAACACGCATTTCATGATGTTCTTAAAATTATGTACTTTAAATTTTTATGATTAATTTAATTAAAATATACTAATTTGAAAAATATAAATTAATTTTTTTTATAATATTAGTTAAAAATATATATTTATTAATATATTATATATATATATATATATCTTAAATATTTAATTTAATATCATTTATAAAGATCCTTATTTGTTTAGTATAAATTTTTAGTTTTTGATAATTAGCTTTTATCTTAAAATTTTAATATATTCAAGTGATTACACTTGTGCAACCAAACAGTACACTTGTAATTACACTATAATTACATTGTGACAATCAAATATGTTATTGTAATTACTAAATTGTGTAATTATTACCCGAATTACACCAATTTCAATTACGAGGTGAATTTCCAAGCATACCCTCAATTTCTCAATAAAGGTTCACATGGAGAGTTCATAAAATCTCCAACCGAAAGTTAGTTGGCAGTTGTGGCCATAATTGGCTTAGAAATTAATTTATATACAATTAATTCAGTGAGACTTTAATTTACAGCTTAATATTTCATATTTCTCCTCTTTTAATTTTTTTAAATGTGCTTAAAAAAGAATATTATTTTCTATCTTTAGTAACTCTTTATCCCAATATTTTACATGACATATTTAAGACTAACATTCAAAAGACATTTTGGTATATCACACACATTTTTAATTTAAGATTACAAAATTTAGAAGTCTTTTTTATTTTTTAAAATTTCACATCTAATCAAATTAAGATAAACAAATTAAAACGGAAGGAATACTTGGTATGAATTGTCATCTATATATTGTGGTAGATAACTTAAGTAGATAGTACTGTTAAATAATTACACGTTAACAGTGCTTAGATATTAAACTCTCGTTAGCCTAAACATGCATGTATATTGCTTACATGCACCAGTGCTATTTGAAGATATTGGGGGTTCGGATTGGTTTATTTTTAATGTTTTTTATTTTAATTTTTTTTCTTTTTTTTTGTGGTGTTTGAAAATAATAAAAAAATATTTTTAAACACTTATTTTAGGTTAAAAAGGTACTCTCTTTAACATATATTAAGTGAATTATTCAGGTATATACACACCTTAAGAATAATATTTAAGAATATAAATCAAAGGTTAATTTTCACCATTACCCTTTTAATAATATTCAAATTATTCTCTTAGAAAATGTGAAATATTTAAGAACCTCATTAAAATGAAGGGTAAATATGAAAAAAAAATCACAATAATTCTTTTAAATTTTGAATAATTCACTTACTCTTGAACTATAAAAAAAAGTGTGAATAATTTACTTAATATGAATTAGATGGCGTATAGAAATAAGTTAAAAATCTAAAATTGAATATTTTCAACATATAAATGTTAGCTTTTAGTTTATTATTTCTTATCTTTTTCACTTGTATATATAGATATTAGAGTTTTGCTTATATTAATAAAATTAATTTTTTTGTTATGCTCATTTATTTCATTATAGAACATCATTAATTTATATACTCAATTGATATTTTTCACTTTTCTTTTTCATCTCGAAAATAATATTTACTTTTAAATTTGTTACATAGATCTAAAAGATAAAAAATATCATGATTTTGAAGACGTAAAAAGTTGATAAAATAAAGATAAAATAAGCATATAAAAAATATAAATTAAGATAAAGAGGAAAGATTGTCTAATATTGAAAGTTGAACAGTGAAAATTTAATTTTTAAAGTAAAAATAAAGGTTTTACCTTTTAATTTATTTGGCCAATTCCTTCCGTCCTACATTTACCCTGTCCGGTTATGCCGAGTTTGTTGGAATATATCTGCACAACCAAAGTATTTTAGAAACATATTGCTTACATAATTAATAGACAACACATATGTTTATGCTATAACATATTCAATTATTCTAAAACACATAAATTTGTTGAAATTTAATTTGAAAAATACCTTTCAAAGAGTGAACAACAAATATTTTCAGCAGTATGCAATCTTCTGCAATAATTCCAAATTAATTGTCAAACTCTTTCAATATTTAAGTGAACAAGTATTGTGGGAAAATTTCTATTATTTTTAGGTAAGAAAGAACCATATATATAGATACATTTTCCCTTGTCTAAAACTTAGACAAAAATAATTTTTTCCCTTCTCTATCAAGAATATGATCCTGAGTCTTAATTAAATATGGGTATAATAATAGTACCACATAATTAATTATTGAGGCTCCATATTATAGAAATGATTCAAATTTCTAATTTGTATTATTTTTTCCATAATAAATTACAAATCTTTCTACTAGAAATTTGTAATTGCACTCCTTCATTTATTTCTAAATTTTTCATTAAACACTTATTTAATTTTTTATGTTAAGATTACAGATACTAATCTATAAATTAAGTAACTGATGAATTTAAATCAAGGATTAATTTTCTTTATAGCACAAATTTACTTATTTTATGTGTCGAATTTATAAATTCACTTGCAAGATTTGGCAAAATAAAAACTTATAAACTTCTCAAAAAGTCATATCATCAATTTCTATATTGAGACGAGGATTTCAACAACTAACTTATTATTTCACTAATACAGATTATTATCATTCAATCTACTAAACATATTGATCAATCTGAGGATCACACCTTTTAATAAATCAAAATTTAAATAATAATTAATATATACAACTCATAATAGATATATCAAGACTGAGAAAATAAGTACATTCACAATTTAGAAATATGATTATCGTCAATTGATCTAAAACATATATCTCTACTCGGTCTTATTCAATACATATAAAATGCATTAGCTCAAGAAGTCGAAATAACAACATCCCCATAATTAAAAATATAAATTATATATAATCTTATGCTACAATTCTAGTGATGTCTTGGCTAATTTCCATCTAAAATTGCTAACAAAAAACTTTATGCTTATCAATAATTTAATCTTTGGTGTACAAACTAAAACTCTATTAACTAAATTATCTACTATATGAGTAAACAAACACATAAATAAATATACGATCTATAATTTTTTTTATTAAAATTAAATAAATAATTATTTTATAATAAATATTATATTTAAATATATGATTAATAATATATATTTCACCGGAGTTAACTGTAGGTCGGTTTATGATTTATGTGATCGGTTTAGCTTTCTCCAATCTTCCCTCCCCTTAAAGGAAAATAAGAACTTTTTCTCCTCGCTTTAAGCTGTAATGAATATCACCGCCATTAGTTGCTGTTTCTCGCCCATTTACTGCGCTTTACGTCGCCTAATTCTTCGCCTATGCCCTGCCTTGCCTTCCCTACCATCCAAATAATACTATTGCTATTGTGTCTCAACATAATAATCATTTATGGGAAGGCCCCTCTTTATTTATTTTCATTGTTTTTATTTTCAGGGAAATTTGTTTTTACTGGAGACGTGTATATCATGGTTAAGAAGCAATAGTTGAAATTTAGTTAACTACATATAACTTATAATCATAGTTAGTATAAAAAATATTTCCTTAATAGTTTCTAAATTTTCTGATAAACTCCTCCTTTTTTCTATGTTTCTCAACTTCCCATTGTTAGTTATTTTGAGTTAATCTTTACTTAGGTTATTTATTGGGTTCCACTTTTCTTTAATTATCTATTAATTATATAATATTAATATATAGTTAAACATGACAACATTAACATAAAGGCTAACGCTAAGAATTATCATTAGTCTCAAAACATACTTTAAGCACATCTACTCCAATCATCATTCAATACCAATATCAGTATTATCATTAGTCTCAAAAACTAACTTTAAACCATAAATCATAGAGGATTTGTTACAACCATTCAATCAACTACGATATTGAATTATCTAACTATACAGTTGCCAGGAACTTCAATGATTCTCTTTAGATTACTATCATCAGATGACATTCTCACATTCATGGATGAAATGAATCCACTAGCTGTATCACTTACTACAAATTATTTTCTTAAAGAAAATATAAGGAAAAGGGTTAAAAATACCCCTGGACTATCTGAAAAGGTTTAAAAATACCCTTTATTTATCTATTTAGCTAAAAATACCCCTCAATCCACCTTTTTGGTCCATTTTTATCCTTAAAACTAACATCTCTTTTTTCTATTAATTTTTATTATTACATTATTTATTACGTGGTAACTCTCTATTGGACAAAATTAAAACCCCAACCCACCAAACTTTTCCCTCCTGCCCCGACCCAATTCCAATGCCCCGTGACCAAAACCCATTTAAAAAAATTCATTAGCACACAAAATTATACATCTCTCTTTCACCTCAACTTGATCCCACTTTTTTCTTCTTATTCAAATCTTAAAATTCAGGTATTTTGAAGGCTAAAACATACTCCAAAGGTGATATACATTTAGAGAGATCCTGAAAATCAGCAACACAATACTGATAATAATGATCTCGAGAGTTCGAAAAGAGACCAAATACATGTGATATCAATGTTCTGATTAATCACTACTAAATACATATGATTCCACTCTTATTTGAGGTAGCCAAAGGTTTACCAAGATCACTCCATGGACAACAACGTATTAGGGATGTGTTTTCTTTCAATTAGCTTACCATTTTAGCATTGATATCGACCAAATATGAACAAGTCCATCAACAGAACCAGCAGTAACATAACTGTCATCTGCAACGATACAAGATCAGCTCCAATTAGATGCAATTCGATTTGCATTTGCTCCAAAAGTGCTACAAATTTCTACCATCAACAAGACCGAAATGAATACTCTTATTGTAGTAGAAATCAGGACATTTTAGCGGAATTTTTAGCCTTGAAATTGCTGAATTTTAAGCTTTAAAGAAGAAAAAAATGGGATTATGTTCAGGTGAAAGAGAGATGTATAATTTTGTGTGCTAATGAATTTTTTTAAATGGGTTTGGGTCATGGGGGCATTGGAATTGGGTCGGGGCAGGAGGGAAAAGTTTGGTGGGTTGGGGTTTTAATTTTTTCCAATAAAGAGGTGCCACGTAATAAATAATAATAATAAAAATTATAGAAAAAAGGGATGTTAGTTTTAAGGGTAAAAATGGGCCAAAAAGGTGGATTGAGGGGTATTTTTAGCCAAATAAAGGAACAAGGGGTATTTTTAAACCTTTTCAGATAGTCCAGGGGTATTTTTAGTCCTTTTCCGTATAATATAATTAATGATAAGGACCACAAGAAAATGATCGCTTAGTTTCAGTCAACTATCATCAGCCATATAATTACACAAGATATGTTAATAATAATTAATATATAACAAGATCAAAATAACACTTAAGAAGGTTTAACTTTGCAGAAAACACTATAAGCATATGAACAAATATCACAATATGCTTCTGATCATACTACTGGAAATATATATCCCCCTTTTATCACTTAATTAGATTCCTCTCAAAAACATGTCTTGCCAACAATTTTCAGATCATATTACTAGCAAAAGTTTGAGTTTTTCCATTTTAAATTGGGTTCACAATGGAGTGCGAAAGACATACATAATATTGTAGGTGTGTGTTTATAATGTGATTAGCCATATGTAGTAGTGGAAAGAGGACACTATACGCCAATTATCAGCTTATGCATGTTGTTGGCAAGACATGTTTATATAAAAAATAGGTCGAAAAGAAATATCACAGTATACTTTTCACATTCTGTTCTCAAACATTACCCTCGAAAAAAGATTATTTAAATTGCTCACCTGGTATAAAATTTACATTTTGATAGCTTAAATTCCACAAATATGACTAACTGTAGCAAATCCTAGATTATGTAGTTTGACAACAGGGTAGTCTCAACATTTTGTATGCAGAAATATAACTCTCTATTTTGAGACACTAGTTAAAGTAACAATTAAGAAATGTGCACACTATAGGCACGTTATTTTACATTCTAGAACTAGCATATATTCAAATAAGAGTATAATTTGCACAAGAATAAATTATAAACTTATCAATATCTACTATAGTTGGACAAACTACATACCTCAAAATTACTGATTGAACACGATACGTCTTTCATTCGACAAATTTAACACATTCTTTTTCTTCACTTTAAGTTTTTTGCTAGCTCCTTATCAATCTAAAAAATAAAAACCAATGCAAAGTAAAAAACAGCACAATGGAGAACATGACAGTCTTACTGAAAGCTCCATTAAGGGAGATATAGAACCAGCCGAGTGATGAAGGTAGAGAGAACTATTAGGAAGAAGAAGAAGTGGAAATTCTGTTATAGAGAGAAGTATTACATCTTAGCTCAGAAAAATATCTACTCATACACACTTGTCTTTAGATCACATACAACTGGCTTATTTATAGCCTCCTAACCAACTAATGAATATTATAACTAACTAAGAACTATAATTAACCAGTCAGTTATTTATTTAACTTAACCATACTAACTTGTTAACTTTTTACAGTGATTAACACTCCCCCTCAAGTCTATGGTTGGAACATGTTCTTGACCCAAAGTTGACTCATTAGATGCTGATGTTGAGACTTTCCCAAGCTCTTTGTAAATAGGTCAGTCAGCTGATCTTTGGTACTAATATGTTCTGTTTTAAGTAATCCCTGAGCAATCTTCTCCCTAACAAAGTGATAATCAATGAAAATATGTTTTGTTCTTTCATGAAAAATTAGATTTGCAGTAATCTGGATTGCAGCTTTACTATCACATATTATTTTCATTGGAGTTTCAACACTAACTCCCAGCTCCTTCAGTAGACCAACTAACCATGTTATTTCAGCTGCACATGAAGCCATGCTCCTAAATTCAGCTTCAACATAACTTCTTGACACAGTTTCTTGTTTTTTTGATTTCCAAGATACTAGTGCCCCTCCAAGTTTCACTAAGTAACATGTAACTGATCTTCTAGATTCTAAGCATCCACCCCAATCAGAGTAACAGTAAGCTAACAATTGTTTATTTTCACCTGCAAGCATTAGTAACCCAAGTCCAGGTGCTTCTTTGACATACCTCACTACCCTGAGTGTAGCTTCCCTATGAGATATTTTTGGACTGTGCATGTACTGACTTAGCACTTGAACAACAAAGGCTAACTCATGCCTGGTCATGGTAAGATATAGTAGCCCTCCTATCAGTCTTTGGTATGGTCCAAGGTCTTTGAGAAAACATCATCAGTAGAACTTGCATTCTGAATACATTCATCATGCTATATCGAAGTTAACTTTTGATTAAACTCAAGACGAGTTTCAGCAGTCTTATAACCTCCTAGACCAGTCTCAGACACTAACTCCAGTGCATACTTCCTCTGACACATAAGTATTCATTTGCTGGACCTTGCAAATTCAATCCCTAAGAAGAATTTGAGATCTCCCAAATCCTTCATTTTAAACTTTTGTTTTAGAGCTTCCCTAGTAGAGAGTAGTCATACTGACTTTTCTTGAACCCTATTTGAACTAGAGCCTCAGTTAGCTTCAGGTTCCATTGTCTACGGGCCTGTTTCAGCCCATACAAAAATTTCTTTAGTTTGCAAACCTGCTGAGTCTCCCCCTTTCTAGCAAACTATACGACCCAGACCGTCGTGAGTGGCACCCACCCAACCCCCGAATGACCGAACCAATAGAGTTCAACTCTTAGCCTAGCCTAACAATTTATAACCAGTGCAGAAATGTAAACTAGAAATCATTCATCAATAATAATCAACTCTATAATAAGATAAACTGCGGAAATACCTCCTTAGAATCTGTAAGTCATCGTACCAAACATCTATCAAATACTAGAGTACGAGGACACAACCCCAAAATAAATAAAATAGTCTAAGCCCAAACAAATGGGCCACAACTCAAACTAGATGGACACCAAGGCAGCTCGGTCGATTAGCTCACCCTTGATATCTCAAAAAGTCTGGCCTACAAGTGAGGTCGTGCGTCAACCACCGAAAGATTTTTTGTACTCACAAAAGACAAGAAAGTGCAGTATCAGTACACAACCATCGTGTACTGGTAGGATCATCAGCCAGTTCCAAATAAACAGTGTATGAACAGTATAGCAATCAAGTAAGAGTAAAAAAATACATAGGCAAGTCAACAGGCATTCCTAGACTGCAAGTCTCTACCTAACTTTTCCCACATGTAAAACACTTCACAGTTATGATCAACAGCCCACAACAATAACAATTATGCCTCATCACATATCCCGGACCCACCCTGTATCCCCTCTAAACAACACCTAAGTGTCAAACAATAACCTGGTCTACACCAAGACCAACTCGTAAAGTACTGTAATAACCCGGCCTCTAAAGGACCAAAATACACAACCACAATTCAAGTTCACAACCCGGTCTACTCAAGGAACTATTAAATAAAGATGCAGAAATACAAGGAAGTAAACCCGTACCAAGCGTGGTACCCGAGCCAACCATTAGTATTATCCCATACCAAGTGTGGTACCCGAGCCAACCGTTAGTATTATCACGTACCAAACGTGGTACCCGAGCCAACCAAAGTCAAATAATCCACAGTCACAAAAATGAACAATCAACTTGTAAACCAACAAGCACAATACAACATTCAATTTACCAGACTGTTAACAGAACTATTAGACATTTCTAATCATTCCGTAAGCAATGCATCTCATACAAATACTTAGACAAGAGTACTTAAACTCACAAAGCATACAGGAAGCAAACTATCACCTACCTCGAAATGATCCAAAGCTCTACTCAACCGGAGCTTTCCTGTTTTCTAAAGTTCTTGCCAGTTCTTGGTCTAAAACAACACACAATAATCAAGAATCAATCGTTATAGCCTAAATTTCACCCGAATTACGCAAAATCCTAAACCCTAGGCCACCCATGATCATTCCACCCTTTTCCCAGTCTTCCCCGCAATTAATTCACTTAGTTCTACTATTTTTATGAATAAAATTAGGAAATTAAGGTCACATGATAATAAAATAGTAATTTAGCAACACCCAAGAACTTCTACGCATAGAATCCCCCTTTTTCCTAGATTCTACCCTCCCTAAATTGTTCCAAACCTTTCCCCAAGTCCAGTCCTAGAAATTCTATCACACAAGAAAAGTATTACGGAGTTCGGGGAGTAGAAACCTTACCTTAGGGAAGAAAAACGATGAAGAATGGAGGAAAAACGCCTGAAATCGCCCTAGCGCCTTCTCCCAAATGAACTTGTGAAAACTGAATGTTTTTGGGGAAGTTTCTACATTAAATAACATCAGGCTCCACTATAGCAGTCCGCTCCACTATAGAGGTACCACCGTAGCAGAGTCAATTGCTATGGCGGAGGTTGACCGACTTGACTTTCGCTATAGAGGTAATTTTTCCGCTATAGCGGAGGTCGCCGTGGCGGAGTGTCAACCGTTGTAGAAGTTGAAATGGGACAGAAAGTCATAAAATCTCCAAAACTAGTCCATTTTACAACACACTTATTTTCCCAACGTCTCAGAATAATCCCTTCACGTCAACCTCAATTTTGGGAGTTTTACTTACCCAAATTCAATTTCAAAAAGTCCCCCGGACTCCTTTATGTCTTAGCTGTGAGGAAAACCATCTCACATCAAGATGTCAAACCCAATCCTTACCCGGATTTCCCTAGACCATAACTCGCCCCAAAACCAACCGAGACTAGCCTAGCCCAGAATTTCAAACTCTCAGACTCGGAGTTTTCTAACTCTAAAACTTGGCACAAAAAGTTTACCCGTAACGACAAACTCGGTCATTACAACATATACCAATTTACCCATCGTTCATCCCCGAATGATCAACCCAAAAATACGACAAGATAAAGGAGGAAAGAGTAGTACATGTATCCTCAAACAAGTGAGGGTACTTGTCTCACATGTCCCTCTCAGTTTCCCAAGTGGCTTTCTCAACCGTATGATGATTCCATTGAACCTTTATCATACTGATCACCTTTTTCCTCAATTTCTGGACATCCCGATCAAGAATCAGAACCGGCTCTTCTTTATAGCGAAGATCCTTATGAAGCAACTCTTCATCCCACTTGATAATGTAGTCCTCATTCCCATAGTATCGCTTAAGCATGGATACATGGAATACCGGATGGACACCCCAAAAAACTAGGCGGCAGTGCTAACTGTAAGCCACTGGCCCCATAATTTTGAGAATCTCAAATGGACCGATGAACTGGGGGTTGAGCTTTCCCCTCTTACCGAAACACATAACTCCCTTCATTGGTGAAAATTTCAGCAACACTTGTTTACCAACCTGAAATTCCATATCTCGGACCTTCCGATCCGCATATTCCTCTGCCTGCTTTGGGCAGCTAGTAACTTAGCCTGAATACCTCTTACTTTTTCTTGCGCTTCCCTTACCAAGTCTATGCCCAGAGGTTTCACATCGCCTTCTTCAAACCACCCAATCGGTGACCTATAACTCCTCCTATACAGAGCCTCGAATGGTGCCATGTCAATACTGGAGTGGTAGCTATTGCTGTATGAGAACTCACACAATGGTAGAAATTAGTCCCAATGACCCCCGAAGTCAATCACACATGCTCTCATCATGTCCTCTAATACCTGAATCGTCCTCTCCGACTGACCATCCATATGAGGATGGAAGGTCATACTAAAGGTGAGTTGAGTTCCCAACTCCTCATGCAACTTACCCCAAAACATGGAAGTAAACTGCATACCCCTGTCAAAAATGATGGATCGTGGCACTCCATGCAATCTCACAATCTCTTTCACATAGAACTTAGCCAATTGCTGTGAATTGTAATCCACCCTGACCTGAATAAAGTGAGCTGACTTGGTCAGTCTGTCAACAATAACCCAAATAGAATCATACTTCCCCAAGGTCTTGGGGAGACCCACCACGAAATCCATGGCTATTCTCTCCTACTTCCACCCTGGAATGGGCATCCTGTGAAGTAGTCTTGCAGGTCTCTGGTGCTTATACTTTACCTGCTGGCAATTCTGACACTTGGACACAAAATCAGCTATGTCCCTTTTCATACTAGACCACCAATAAAGTTGCCTCAAATTCCTGTACATCTTGGTTACATCCAACTGAATTGTGTACCGTGAACCATGAGCCTCTGCAAACACTTTCTAAATCATGTCATCAACTCGAGGAATGCATATCCTTCCTCTAAAGTTTAACACACCACCAGAGTCCAACATGGCATCCCTGGACTCTCCGGATATTGAGTTGCCTCGAAGCCTGCTCAACTGTGAATCCTAAAACTGTTTGGCCTTTATCTCCTCTATGAATGTGGATTTGAACTCAACACTGTCCAAGATCCCACCTTGCTCTGAAATACCCAATTGCATGAACTTGGACTCCAATGCCTGAATTCCCCTTGCCAGTGGTCGTTTGGACACCCCCAAACAAGCCAAACTGCCCATGCTAGCTGTTTTTTGGCTCAATGCGTCTGCCACCACATTAGCCTTACCCGGATGGTACTGAATAGTCACATCATAATCCTTCAACAATTCCATCCACCTCCTCCGCCTCAGGTTAAAATCCTTCTGAGTGAAGACATGCTGCAGACTGCGATGATTAGTGAACACTTCACACTTGACACCATAGAGATAGTGTCTCCAAATCTTGAGTGCAAAGACCACCGCTGTCAACTCTAAATCATGAGTAAGATAGTTTTTCTCATGCACCTTCAACTGCCTAGAAGCAGAGGCTATCACATTCCTATCCTGCATCAACATAGCATCCAAATCGTAATGTGAAGCATCACAGTAAACAATAAAGTCTTTACCTTCAACTAGCAAGGACAAAATATGAGTCGTGGTCAGAGTGTCTTGAGATTTTAGAAGCTCTCCTCGCACTTGTCGGACTACACAAATGGTACATCTTTCTATGTCAGCCTTGTCAAGTGAGTATCAATGGAAGCAAAATCCTTAATAAACCTCCGGTAATAACCTGCAAGCCTAACAAAACTCCTCACCTCAGTCACAAAGCTGGGCCGAGCCCAACTCTTGACTGCCTCTATCTTCTGGGGATCTACCATCACCCCCTTTTCTGACACTACATGCCCCAAGAATGCTACTGAAGTCAACCAGAACTCACACTTGGTGAACTTCGCATAAAGCTTTTGACGCCTCAAAATGTCCAACACTATACGAAGTTTGTTCAGCATGCTCCTCCCTACTCTTAGAGTAGATCAAAATATCATTAGTAAAAACAATGACAAATGAATCCAAGTAAGATTTAAACACCCCATTCATTAAACTCATGAATGCTGCCGGTGCATTGGTCAAACCAAACGACATTACTAATAACTCATAATGCCCATAGCGAGTCCGAAAAGCAGTCTTAGAAATGTCCTCAGGCCTAATTTTTAATTGGTGATACCCTGACCTCAAGTCAATTTTCGAAAACACCAATGCACCCTATAACTTGTCAAATAGATCATCAATACGGGGTAGAGGGTACTTATTTTGGATGGTAACCTTGTTCAACTGCCTGTAATCTATGCACATCCGCATACTACCATCCTTCTTCTTTACAAACAATACCAGAGCACCCCAAGGCGAAGCACTGGGATGGATAAATCCCTTATCTAGTAGTTCCAGAAGCTGAGTCTTAAGTTCCCTTAACTCTGCCAGAGCCATACGATATGGAGAAATGGAAATGGGATGAGTGTCTGGCTCCAAATCAATACAAAAATCAATATCTCTGTCCAGAGAAATGCCAGGCAAATTCGCTGGGAACAACTCACAAAACTCTGAAACAACTGGGACTGACTCAATAGAGGGGGACTCCCCATGAGATCTCCACCACTGCTTGGCATCACCCTTCAGCTGAAATGTGATAAAATCCACCCCATACTATTGCACAATGCCCAGCTTGTGCAGCCTCTCATAGCAATCCAGTATGAACTCATAAGCATCTTCCCTGTCAGTACCCTGAAACGCAGGAGGTTTCAGCTTGAGAAACTTGGTCAACATCTCATGTTCATTCTCTATCGTCACTGGGCCTATCATTGTCCTGAAGAAGTCATCTGTGCCTGAAGCTGCATCCATCCTAGGATCCGTAGAATCTGCTAGATGAGTGCCCAGAGCCTGATTTGCAAGTGCCGCAGGTATGGCTCCAGCACTAACCAAACCACTCAAGATATTCCAAGCCTACTGAAATGCTTCTGGTGTCATAGAAGGAAGGCCTGCACTTCCTATCGGTGCCGCCTCTGCCTCAGCCTGCGCCCCATCATCCTCCACAACAACTTCCACATCTTCGACAACATGTTCCTGACGTGGGGGAGGGGTTGCTTCTCGCGCTCCTTTAGTAGCCTGAGCTCTACCCCTATCGGGCGTGGCTCAACCGCATCCTCTTCCCCTGCCCCTACCTCTACCACAGATAGCCAGGCCTGCTGCTGGGATCGCTGGTCTAGCTCCATTGTTCCTTGTGTTAACTATCCGCGGACCGACTAGTGAAAAAGTCTGATATCAATTTGTATCACCGGATACCAATTGGAATCAAGTTATAGCACGATGGAAGAAAGAAGATATAGTTTCCTAAAGTCCCATAGCCCCTCAAAGAAAAGTACGGACGTCTTTGCACCATTCCGCAACACTCTACTATACCTGTTTTGGTACGATGAGATCAACAAACCTAGGGCTCTGATACCATTTTTTTCATGACCCAGACCATCATGAGTGGCACCCACCCAACCCCCGAATGAGCGAACCAATAGAGTCCAACTCTTAGCATAGCCTAACAGCGTAAAACCAGTGCAAGAATGAAAACTAGAAATCATTCATCAATAATAATCAACTCTATAATAAGATAAACTATGGAAATACCTTCCTAGAATCTGAAAGTCATCATACCAAACATCTATCAAATACTTAAGTATGGGGATGCAACCCCAAAACAAATGAAATAGTCTATGCCCAAACAAATGGGCCACAACTCAAACTAGATGGACACCAAGGCAGCTCGGTCGATTAGCTCACCCTTGATATCTCAGAAAGTCTGGCCTACAAGTGAGGTCATGCGTCAACTGCCGGAAGATTTGTTGAACTCACAAAAGACGAGCAAGTGCAGTATCAGTACACAACCACCGTGTACTGGTAGGATCATCAGCCAGTTCCAAATAAATAGTGTATGAACAGTACAGAAATCAAGTAACAGTACAGAAACACATAGGCAAGTCAACATGCATTCCTAGACTACAAGTCTCTACCTAACTTGTCCCACATGTAAACCACTTTACAGTTATGATCAACAGCCCACAACAATAACAATTATGACTCGTCACATATCTCGAACCCACCCTGGATCCCCTCTATATAACACCTAAGTGTCAAACAACAACCTGGTCTACACCAAGACCAACTCGTAAAGTGTTGTAACAACCCGGCCTCTCAAGGATCAAAATACACAACCACAATTCAAGTTCACATCCCGGTCAACTCAGGGAATCATTAAATAAAGATGCAAAAATATAAGAAAGTAAACCCGTACTAGGCGTGATACCCGAGCCAACCATTAGTATTATCCCATACTAGGCGTGGTACCCGATCTAACTGTTTGTATTATTCCATACCAGGCATGGTACCCAAGCCAACCAAAGTCAAACAATCCATAGTCACAAAAATGAACAATCAACTTGTAAACCAACAAGCACAATACAACATTCAATTCACCAGACTGTTAACAGAACTATTAGACATTTCTAATCATTCCCTAAGCAATGCATCCCATACAAATACTTAGACAAGAGTACTTAAACACACAAAGCATACAAGAAGCAAACCTTCACCTACCTCGTAATGATCCAAAGCTCTACTAAACCGGAGCTTTCCCATTTTCTAAAGTTCTTGCCAGTTCTTGGTCTAAAACAACACACAATAACCAAGAATCAATCTTTATAGCCTAAATTTCACCCGGATTACACAAAATCCTAAACCCCAAGCTAGCCATGATCATTCCACCATTTTTCTCGGGCTTTTCCACTATTAATTCACCTAGTTCTACCATTTTTATGGATAAAATTAGGAAATTAAGGTCACATGATCGTAAAACAGTAATTTAGCAACACCCAAGAACTTCTACACATAGAATCCCCCCTTTTCCCTGGATTCTACCCTCCCTAAATTGTTCCAAACCTTCCCCCCAGTCCACTCCTAGCAATTTTACCGCATAGGAAAAGTATTACGGAGTTCGGGGATTAGAAACATTACCTTAGGGAAGAAAAATGATAAAGAATGGAGAAAAAATGCCTGAAATCACCCTAGCCCTTCTCCCAGACAAACTTGTGAATACTGAATATTTTTGGCAAAGTTTCTACATTAAATCCCATCAGGCTCCGCTATAGTGGTCCACTCCGCTATAGTGCTCTAGCCGTAGCGAAGTCAACCGCTATAGCGGAGGTTAACCCACTTGTCTTCCACTGTAGCGGTAATTTTTATGCTATAGTGGAGGTCGCCGTGGTGGAGTGTCAACTGCTGTAGTGGCTAACACAAGACAGAAAGTAGTAAAATCTCCAAAACTATTCTATTTTACAACACACTTATTTTTTCGAAGTCCCGGAACAACCCCTTCACGTTAACCTCGATTCCGGGAGTTCTACTTACCCAAATTCGATTCTGAAAAGTCCCCTGCACTCTTTTATGTCTTAGATACAAGGAAAACTAGCTCACATCAAGACACTAAACCCAATACTTACCTGGATTACCATAGACCATACCTCCCCCCAAAATTGGTCGAGACTAGCCTAGCCCAGAATTTCAAACTCCCATACCCGAAGTTTTCTAACTCTAAAACCTGGCACGAAAAGTTTACCCATAATGACGGAACCGGTTGTTACACAAACCTCTCAGGAACATGCATGTATATATCTTTAACCAAGTTTACATTAAAAAAAAGGCATTATCGACATCCATTTGATAGATGTATCACTCTGTAGAAGCTGTCAGTGCTACTATGGTCCTAATAATACCATCTTGGCTACTGGGGAAAAGGTTTCACCATAATCCAAACCTTCCATTTTGCTATATACCTCGGCTACAAGCTGGGACTTGAACCTTTTAACTTCACCATTAGACTTATACTTAATTTTGTAGATCCATCTACATCCAATAGGCTTCACTCCTAAAGGCAAATTCACAAGAGTCCATGTCTGATTATCTTTCAAAGAAGCAATTTCCAATTGCATAACTTGAATCCATCTAGGATCCTGAGATAATATTTTGTATGGAGAGGGTTCTGGGTGCACAGAGTGAGCAGACAAGGCTAGTCTATAGGCAGGAAAAATGTGAGCATATGTAACGACCGGGTCCGTCGTTACGGGAAAACCATTTGTGCCAATTTTTAGCATTAGAAAACTCCAGATTTGGGAGTTTTAAATTCTGGACTAGGCTAGTCTCGGCCGATTTTAGAGCGAGGTATGGTCTAGGGCAATTCGAGTAAGGATTGGGGTAGACATCTGTATTTAAGCTAGTTATCCTTGTAGATAAGATATAAAGGAGTCCTAGGGACTTTTCATAATCGAATTGGGGTAAGTAGAACTCTCGAAATTGAGGTTATTCTGGGATATCAGGAAAATTAATGTGTTGTAAAATGGACTAGTTTTGGAGATTTTATGACTTTGTGCCCCGTGTCAACTGCCATGGTGACCTCCGCTGTAGCGGAGAAAATACCGCTACAACAAAAGTCAACATCGATCAGCCTCCACCATAGCGGACGACTCCACTATTCGATACCGCTATAGTGGAGCAGACTGCTATAGCGGAGCGTGATAGGATTTAATGCAGAAACTCCCCCAAAATAGTTTAGTTTTTCTTGAAATGTTTTGGGAGAAGAAGGGGGCGATTTTGGACTATTTCTATCAGTTTTCCATCATTTTTTGTCCTAAAGGTAAGGATTCTACTCCCCAAACTCTGTGATATCTTTCCTATGCTATAGAGTTTCTAGGGGTGGACTTGGGGAAAGGATGGGATGACCTAGGAAGGGTAGAATCCAGGGAAAAAGGGATTCTAGGGTGCTGGAGTTCTTGGGTCTTGATTCTTGGTAATGGGTAATGATCACTTAGCCATAATTCTCTAAGGCAATCCATAAATATGATGAATTTAGGTGAATTAATGGTGGAAGATCCCGAGAATGGGTGGAATGATCATGGTTGGCCTGGGGTCTGGGATTTTTTTCATAATCCAGGTAATTTATAGGCCATGAGAATTGATTTTGGTTACTGTGTATTTGTTTCTAGACCAAGAACAAACAAGGAATTCTGAAAGGGGAAAAGCTCCAGCTCAATAGAGCTTGGAATAATTCGAGGTAGGTGATATTTATTGATTCATGTATGCATTGTATGTTGTGTACTTGGGTCTAAGTATTTGTATGGTTTGCATTGCTTAGGAAATAATTTAGGGATGTCCAAAAGTCCTATTTTCAGTCTGGTAAAATGAACTAGGTGTTATTGCTTGTTGGTTTACAAGTGTTGTTTGTTTATTGGTTGTGACTATGGATCTATGTGACATTTCGTTGGCTCGGGTACCATGACTGGTATGGGATAATACTAACGGTTGGCTCGGGTACCATGCCTGGTATGGGATAACACTAACGGTTGGCTCGGGTACCACACCTGGTATGGGATAATACTAATGGTTAGCTTGAGTACCACGCCCGCTACGGGTTTACTTTATCATGTTATTGCATCTCTATTTAATGGTTCCCTGAGTGGACCGGGTTGTGTTATGATTTGTGGTTGTGCATTTTGGTCCTTGAGAGGCCGGGTTGTTGCTTGCTGTATGAGTTTGGTCTTGGTGTAGATTAGGTTGTATGTCTAACACTTAGTTGTTTCCTAGAGGGGATCTAGGGTGGGTCCGAGATATGTAACGTGGTACACTTATTGTTGTTGTGGAATTGTTGATCATAGTTTGGAAGTGGTTTACATGTGGGGACAAGTTAAGAAGAAACTTCTAGTCTAGGAATACCTATTGACTTGCCTATGTGTTTATGTACTCTTACTAGATTTTTGTACTACTCATACACTGTCTATTTGGATTTGGCTGATGATCCTACCAGTACACGGTGGTTGTGTACTGATACTGTACTTTCTTGTCTTTTTGTGAGTACAAGAAATCTTCTGGCGGTTGATGCACGACCTCACTTGTAGGCCTGACATTCAGAGATATCATAGGTGAGCTGTTCGACCAAGCTACCTTGGTGTCTATCTAGTTGAGTTATAGCCCATTTGTTTTGGGCTTAGACCATTTTTATATTTGGGGTTGCATCCCCGTACTCTAGTTTTGGTAGATGTTTCTGGTATGATGACTTTTAGGTTCTAGGGAGGGATTTCTATAGGTTATATTTATTCATTAGAGTTGATTTTATTATGTTGAATGCTAGTTTACATTTCTGCACACTAGTTTTAAGCTATTAGGCTATGCTAAGAGTTGGACTCTATTGGTTCGCTCATTCAGAGGCTGGGTAGATGCCACTCATAGTGGTCTGAGTTGTGACGAATATTTTATCAGAGCCCTAGGTTCGTTGATCTCATCGTACCAAAATTCTTGATCGATATGTCCGAAAGTTGAGGATAAAGGTAATTAGTATTGTAAAGGTTCAATGGAAGCATCATCCAGTTGAGGAAGCCACTTGTGAAACCAAGAGGGACATGCGGGACAAGTACCCTCACTTGTTTGAGGATACAAGTACTACTCTTTTTTCTCTTTACTTTCTGTATTATCAGGTTTGATCATTTGGGGATGAATGATAGGTAAATTGGTATCTGTTGTAATGACCGGGTCTGTCGTTATGGGAAAACCATTAGTGCTAATTTTTAGAGTTAGAAAACTCTGGGTTTGGGAGTTTGAAATTCTAGGCTAGGCTAGTCTCGGCCGGTTTTGGAACAACCAAGGGATTCTGAAAGGGGAAAAGCTTCGGCTCAATAGAGCTTGGAATAATTCGAGGTAGGTGATGGTTATTGATTCCTGTATGCATTGTATGTTGTGTACTTGGGTATAAGTATTTGTATGGTTTGCATTGCTTAGGAAATGATTTAAGAATGTCCAAAAGTCCTATTTTCAGTCTGGTAAAATGAACTAGGTGTTATTGGTTGTTGGTTTACAAGTGTTGTTTGTTCATTGTTTATGACTGTGAATTTATGTGACATTCGGTTGGCTCGGGTACCACGCTTGGTACGGGATAATACTAATAGTTGGCTCGGGTACGATGCCTGGTATGAGATAATACTAATGGTTGTCTCGGGTACCATGCCTGGTATGGGATAATACTAACGGTTAGCTCGGGTACCACGCCTGGTATGGGTTTACATTATTATGTTGTTGCATCTCTATTTAATAGTTCCCTGAGTGGACCGGGATGTGAACTTGAATTGTGGTTGCGTATTTTGATCCTTGAGAGGCCGGGTTGTTACAGTACTTTACGAGTTGGTCTTGGTGTAGACGAGGTTGTTGTTTGACACTTAGGTGTTGTATAGAGGGGATCCAGGGTGGGTCCGAGATATGTGATGAGTCATAATTGTTATTGTTGTGGGCTGTTGATCATAACTGTAAAGTGTTTTATATGTGGGACAAGTTAGGTAGAGACTTGTAGTCTAGGAATGCCTGTTGACTTGCCTATGTGTTTCTGTACTATTACTTGATTTCTGTACTACTCATACACTGTCTATTTGGATTTTGCTGATGATCCTACCAGTACACGGTGGTTGTGTACTGATACTACAGTTGCTTGTCTTTTTGTTAGTACAGGAAATCTTTTGGCGGTTGACGTACGACCTCACTTGTAGGCCTGACATTCAGAGATATCATGGGTGAGCTGTTAGGCTATGCTAAGAGTTGGACTCTATTGGTTCGCTCATTTGGAGGTTGGGTGGATGCCACTCACGGTGGTCTGGGTTATGACAAAGATTGTATCAGAGCCCTAGGTTCGTTGATCTCATCGTACCAAAATTCTTGATCGGTATGTCCGAAAGTTGAGAACAAAGGTAATTAGTATGGTAAAAGTTCAATGGAAGCATCATCCAGTTGAGGAAGCCACTTGTGAAACCAAGAGGGACATGCGGGACAAGTACCCTCACTTGTTTGAGGATACAAGTACTACTCTTTTTTCTCTTTACTTTCTATATTATCAGGTTTGATCATTTGGGGATGAATGATAGGTAAATTGGTATCTATTGTAATGATCGGGTCTGTCATTATGGGAAAACCATTCGTGATAATTTTTAGCATTAGAAAACTCCGAGTTTGGGAGTTTGAAATTTTAGGCTAGGCTAGTCTCAATCGGTTTTGGAGCGAGGTATGGTCTAGGGAAATTCGGGTAAGGATTGGGGTAGACGCCTGGATTTGAGCTAGTTATCCTTGTAGATAATACATAAAGGAGTCCAGGAGACTTTTCAGAATCAAATTCAGGTAAGTCGAACTCTCAAAATCGAGGTTGACATGAAAGGGTTGTTCCGAGACTTTAAAAAAATTAGTGTGTTGTAAAATGGACCAGTTTTGGAGATTTTATGACTTTCTGTCCAATTTCAACCATCATAGCGGTTGACAGTCCACCATGGTGACCTCCGCTGTAGCGGAGAAAATATCGCTACAGCAGAAGTCAACGTCGGTCAGCCTCCGCCATAGTGGATGACTCTGCTACGGTGGTACCGCTATAGCGGAGTATAACGGGATTTAATGCAGAAACTTTCACAAAATAGTTCAGTTTTTCTTGAAACGTTTTGGGAGAAGGAGGGGGCGATTTTGGGCTATTTCTACCAGTTTTCCACCATTTTTTGTCCTTAAGGTAAGGATTCTACTCCCCAAACTCCGTGATGTCTTTCCTATTCTATAGAATTGCTAGGGGTTGAATTAGGGAACGATTGGGATGACCTAGGAATGATAGAATTTGGGGAAAAAAGGGATTCTAGGGTGATAGAGTTCTTGGGTCTTGATTCTTGGTAATGGTTAATGATCACTTAGCCATAATTCTCTAAGGGAATCCGTAAAATGATGAATTTAGGTGAATTAATGGTGGGAGAGCCCGGGAATGGGTTGAATGATCATGCTTGGCCTGGGGTCTAGGATTTTTTTCATAATTCGAGTAATTTGTAGGCCATGATAATTGATTTTGGTTACTGTGTATTTATTTTTAGACCAAGAACAACCAAGGAATTCTGAAAGGGGAAAAGCTCCGGCTCAATAGAGCTTGGAATAATTTGAGGTAGATGATGATTATTGATTCCTGTATGCATTGTATGTTGTGTACTTGGTTCTAAGTATTTGTATGGTTTGCATTGCTTAGGAAATGATTTAGGAATGTCCAAAAGTCCTGTTTTCAATCTGGTAAAATGAACTAGGTGTTATTACTTGTTGGTTTACAAGTGTTGTTTGTTTATTGTTTGTGACTGTGGATTTATGTGACATTCGGTTGGCTTGGGTACCACACCTGGTATGGGATAATACTAACGGTTGACTCGGGTACCATGCCTGGTATGAGATAATACTAATAGTTGGCTTGGGTACCATGCTTGGTATGGGATAATACTAACGGTTGGATCGGGTACCACGCCTTGTATGGGTTTACATTATTATGTTGTTGCATCTCTATATAATAGTTCCCTGAGTGGACCGGGTTGTGTTATGATTTGTGTTTGTGCATTTTGGTCCTTGAGAGGCCGGGTTGTTGCTTGCTTTATGAGTTTGGCCTTGGTGTAGAACGGGTTGTGTGTATAACATTTAGGTGTTACCTAAAGAGGATCCAGGGTAGGTTTGGGATATGTAACGTGGTACACTTGTTGTTATTATGGAATTATTGATCATAGTTGAGAAGTGGTTTACATGTGGGGACAAGTTAGGAAGAGACTTGTAGTCTAGGAATACCTGTTGACTTGCATATGTGTTTCTGTACTCTTACTTGATTTCTGTACTACTCATACACTGTCTATTTGGAACTGGCTGATGATCCTACCAGTACATGGTGGTTGTGTACTGATATTGTACTTGCTTGTCTTTTTGTGAGTACAGGGAATCTTTCGGCGGTTGACGCACGACCTCATTTGTAGGCCTGACATCAGAGATATCAAGGGTGAGATGTTCGACCAAGCTGCCATGGTGTCTATCTAGTTGAGTTGTAGCCCATTTCTACATTTGGGGTTGCATCCCCGTACTCTAGTTTTGGCAGATGTTTTTGGTACGACGACTTTCAGGTTCTAGGGAGGGATTTCCATAGGTTATATTTATTCATTAGAGTTGATTTTATTATATTGAATGCTAGTTTACATTTCTGCACACTGGTTTTAAGCTGTTAGGCTATGCTAAGAGTTGGTCTCTATTGGTTTGCTCATCCGAGGGTTGGGTGGGTTCCAGTCACGGTGGTCTAGATTGTGACAGCATAAGACATGAACTGAGAGAGAAAGAGAGAGGATGAGTACTGGTGCTCTTCTTAACTGGAAACACATAGTCCTATAACCATAATGGAGGCCTGCAGTTCCTAGGAGGCCTCCTATTTTCTGAAGGAATAACATCATGAGCTAAAATTGCAACAAGAAGCTCCTCCTTCTCAAGTGCTGGTGGAGGAGGAGAGTTGGTAACTGAACTAGGTGAGGCACCATCTACACTAGGAGCATCTACATCTGGAGCAGGATTCATAGAAGCAGCAACTAAATGGTAAGCATCCTGATCAGTAGTAGAACCTGAGAAATCCACCTCTAAAACAGGGAAACCTGGATTGTTAGATGAATGCAGATCTTTGAAGGGAAAGACAGTCTCCTGAAATAAGACATGTCTATTAAAGAACATAGTTTTGGTATGGATATTATATAAGATATAGCCTTTTTGTGTGGAGGAGTAACCTATGAGAACTGATGGGATAACTCCGGGAGAGAACTTGTCTACAATTGTAGGATTATAATCATAACACAAATAACCAAATACTCTAAGGTTCTCAAGTGAGGGAGAGTGCAAATAAAGCATTTCAAAAGGATATTTAAACTTGATCACCTTAGAGGGCAATTTGTTGATCAAATAAACTTTTGTAGTTACACGCTCATCCTAGAATCTTAAAGGTACTGTAGCTTGAACCTGAGTGCCCTGGCAACTTCTAAGATGGTTATGTGCTTCCTTTTAGAAACACAATTCTTCTGAGGAGTGTACACACAAGTACTTTGATGTAGAATTCCAAGATCAGCCAATAAGATTTCAAATTCAGAGTTAAAAAATTTACTCCCATTATATGTTCTCAACATTTTTACAGAAGTAGAAAACAAATTCTACACTTGTAACTGAAAGTTTCTTATCACAACTATAGTTTAAGCTTTAGAGAAAATAAAAAACACCTAAGTATATCTAGAATAGTCATCCACAACAATAACAAAGTACCTCTTTCCAATATAAGTTGGTAATTTTAAAGGTCCCCATACATCACAATGTACAAGTTCGAAAGAACACTTAAAAGTATGAGTATTCAAATGAAAAGGCAATTTAGTATGCTTGGCTAGAGGGAACACAATGCAATGAAACTCAGTGTTATTATGCAAAGTACTAAGAGAGTCATGCCTTCTTATTATATCTACAGGAGCATGACCTAATCTTCTATGCCACAAAGTAATATCTCCAGATGTGGTAGCACTATTGACAAGCTTTTGTGATGACTTGGTAACTGATCATGTTCCTTCTCTGAGAATGTATATACCATGTTCTTACTTAACAATCCCCTTCACCTGACCACTATAAAGATCCTAAGAAATACAGAAGTCAGGAAAAAAAAGCCACCAAACACTAAAGTTACTTGGTAAGCTGTGACACAGACAACAGATTGAACTTAACATCAGAAATATACAACACATTAGATATTGCCTGGCCCTCAAGAACATGTGAACTTCCAGTATGAGATACTTCTACCATATTACCAGTGGGTAAGTGCACTTTGATTTTCTTAGATAGAACCTTAACCTGATTCTTATCTAGTAGTCCTAGCTATGAAGTCATGTGATTTGTAACTCCAATGTCTACAATCCATTCTTTATCTACATATTTAGCAAGTAATGCAGTAAGAGCACTACCTGCAGTAGCAGCCTTGGGAAATGATTTTGATATTGATTCTCCACCTCCCTAAGCTAGCATTTGCAGGATTTGGCTATACTGCTCCTTAGTGAAGAAAGAGACAGGTGTAGGACTAGTTCTTTGTTCAAACTGATGAGTAGGTTCCTGCTAAGACAAATGTTATTGTAGAAGCTTACCTTTCCCTTTGTTGTGTGAGATCTCAATAGACACATTTGATCCTGCAAAATTAGAGTAAGCTCCTGGAGTTGTAGGCTTCTTTTTAGACTTAAAGTTGGGGGGAAACCAACTATCTTGTAACATGCCTCTTTGGAATGTCCGTTGCACCCACAATGTTCACATTCGACCATTTCTCTTCTTTCCCTGTAGTTTCTTACACCACTAGTTGATTCTCTAGGACTATAATTTCTGCTACTATACAGAGCAGTTCCTTTTAACATACCAGCCAATTGACCAACTTGATTACTAGTAACTAGATTCCTTTGACTTTCCTGATCTATTATCATAGAGTAGACTTTGTTCACAGTGAGAGTTGGATACATCATCAATATTTGACTCCTAGCCTGTGCATATGTCTCGTTTAATCCCATGAGAAACTGAAGTAACCTTTGATACTCAAAATATGTATCAAACTTCCTAGATTCAAAACAAGGACAGCCAAGGCAAGGCATGATTGCATCAAACTCATCCCATAGGTCTCTCAGCCTAGAGAAGTAGTCAACAACATATTAGATGCCTTGAGTGAGTGTATGAATTTCCTTGTGCAAGTGAAACACACGTGAGCCATTAATCTTGTCAAACATCTCTTTTAGATCAAGCCAAACTCTGTATGCATTTGAGGCATAAACAATACTACTTAAAAGACCTGGTCTAACAACATTCATTATCCATGATAGCACCTGTCACGACCCAATCCGTCGTGAGTGACACCTACCCAAAACCCTCGGATTAGCTAACCAACATTAACCCAACACTTAGTATAACCTAGCAACTCAAAATCAGTTTGCATAAAAGCAACTAACATTCATAATTCCAAAACACTAATAACATAAGAATCTACGGAAAACCTCCCTAGAACCTGAAACTCACCGTACCAAGACATTCTACCAACCGTCTAGAGTACGGGGATGCAACTCCAAAAATAAAAAGAAGAGGTTTAGCCCGAAATAAGTGGGTTATAACATAGTCATAGATGAAAACAAGGTAGCCTGGAAGAATAACTCACCCTTGAATCCTGAATTCACCGAATTTACAAGTGAGGTCGCCTGTCAGCCACCGAAAGATGTCCTTTACTCACAAAAAGAAAAGCAAGTAGAGAATTAATACACAATCATCGTGTATTAGTTGGATCATTGGCCAGCTCCAATAAACAAGGTATGAACAATAAACTAAAGCTGAGTAAGGCCAAGTAAACATGTAAACAAGCCGACAACATACCTAGACTACAAGTCTCTTCCATAACTTACCGACCACGTGTAACCAATTAACAGCCAATGACAAATCAGTGACTATAAAAATACGTCCTTTCTACACAACCCAGACCCTCCAAGGATCCCTAGGACACCACCTATATTTTCAATATGCAATCATAGTCTACACTAAGACCAACCTCATATTTAAATATACCCCTGCCTCTCATTGACCATATGCAGAAATCACAATTCAAGAATACAACCCGGTCCACTCATGGAACCATCAAAAGAATACAATCAATGAAAGTAAACCAGTCTCGTATTAGGCGTGGTACCTGAGCCAACCATTATGAATATCGTACCAGGCATGGTACCTGAGCTAACCAATAAGTATTCTGTACTAGGCGTGGTACCCGAGCCAACTAATAAATATCCTGTGCCAGGCGTGGAACCCGAGCCAACCAAAAATCATACAAATCCAATCAATCAACAAATAATAAACAAAAATATACTTGTAAACAAATAAGCAACAACAGAAGTTCATTTCACAAGACTGACAACCGGATAAGTAGAAATTCATAATCACCTTAAGCATGCAAACTCACACAATACTAAGCGATAGTACATGAACAGATATTTCATATAGGGAAATAATAACCATCACCTACCTCGAATTACACAAGAGCTCTATCAGACTGGAGCCTTCCCGTGTACCAAACCTTGTGCTTGTTGTGGGTCTAAAAATAATTACAAGACACAAAAATCAGTCCACATGGCCTACTAATTACCCGGATTATGCAAAACCCCAATCCCTAGGCCAAACAATGATCATTCCCCCCATTGTCGGGCCTTCCCACCATTAATTCACCTAAGTCTACTATTTTTACTGGTACATTTAGAGAAATATGGCTAATTGATCATAACCCAACAAGAATAATCAAGACCCAAGAACTTCTATGCCCTAGAATCCCCTTTTTCCCCAGATTCTACCATTTCTAGGTCAATCTAAACCTTTCCCCAAGTCCACCACTAGCAATTCTATAATGTAGGAAAGATAGTACAAAGTTAGGGGAGTAGAATTCTTACCTTTGGGATGAAAAATGGTGAAAAATGAGTAAGGTTTGCCTAAAATTACCCTTGCCCTTCTCCAAAACTCTCTTGATGAAAATTGAATATTTTGGGGAAGTTTCTACATTCAATCCCATCTCAATATGCTATATCGGTCCGTACACCACTATAGCACCGCCACTATAGCAGAACCGACCACTACGGTGGTGCTGACCAAAGTTGACTTTTGCTATAGCGGAAATTATTCCGCTATAGCGAAAGCTACTACCACATTATTTCAAACGCTATGGTGGTTGATATGGAATATAAAGTCATAAAGTTCCCCAAAAAAACCCATATTTCAACACACCTTGAATCCCCAATGTCCCAGAATAACTCCTTCACATCAACCTTGATACCGGGATATCTATTCACCCGAATTCACTTCTGAAAAGTCCCCGGGACTCCTCTATGTCTTGGATAATGGAAAAACTAGCTCACTACAAGATACATTATCCCATCTTTACCCAGATTTTCCTAGACCATACCTTGCTCAGAAACTATTTGAGACTAGCCTAGCCCAGAATTTCCAACTCCCAAACTCGAAAGTTTTCTAACTCAAAAGTTTACCCGTAATGATGGATCCGGTCGTTACAGCACCACAACATTGCATTTCTCCCATTGATTATGTAGTTCTGGTTCAAATATATCCTTAGACACTCGACCATCAACAAATCTTAATTTGCTTTTACCTAACAGACCAATTCACATATATCTACTCCACAAAGCATAGTTTTTGGAACCAGTAAGTTGGATTGAGATTAGCGAGCTACATGGAGTGTTTTTAGGTTTCAGAAATAATGGATGATGTGATCAATTACCGATAGAATTCCTGATGAGCTGATACTACCTGGATCTCCTCTGCTAGTACTAGTATTTCCTCTCGCATTTCCAAATTCAAGTAGATATGTATGTTCGTCTACCATTTGTGAGCTTAATGTTGCTGATTATGTACGCCTTGTGTAGATGTACAACTTGTGATTCAGTGCAAGCACTTGAATCTTAACAACAACTACTAATGACAATTGTTTTTCTTACGTTTTCGACTGGCATAACCTACACATCAACTATAGCTCTGATACTATGAAAGCTCCATTAGTGGAGATATAGAACCAGTCGAGTGAAAAACCTAGAGAGAACTATTATGAAGAAGAAGAAGAAGTAGAAATTCTGTTATAGAGAGAAGTATTACATCTTAGCTAAAAAAAGTATCTACTCATACACACTTGTCTTTAGATCACATACAACTGGCTTATTTATAGCCTCCTAACCGACTAATGAATAGTATAACTAAATAGGCACTATAACTAACCAGTCAGTTATTTATTTAACTCAACCATACTGACTTGTTAACTCTTTACAGTGGTTAACACTTACTATTATTGAAAGAAAGGAACAGATTGAAAATACTCATCATGAAGGACAGGTTATTCAGCAGTTTTTGTCAAGATCCAAATATGAAAATGATTAAATACTTTAATTGCAGATTCACCAGATTTTGTCGAGAATATTTTCATGTCAACCCATTAGCTTAGAAACCTATTGGTGAGACCCAATTTTTTCCCTCCACAATCGGATTAATTATTGAGCTTTTAAATTTTTTAATAATTTTTCATAATTAATTTTGCAAATAAATGATTTTTTCAAAATCAATTCTGGAGAATATTCTATAATTTTGATGAATAAAAAGACGTCTACATATACTTATAATATATAGATGTATATTATTTCTATGAATTTTGATAGATGTTTAAAGGATTATTTTCAAATTATTTTAGAATATTTTAAAACTATCAATTTTTAATCAAAATAATTTAACTGGAAAATAAATTATGAAATTGGTGTTTTATAAACTCATAATTAAATATGTGGTAAAATAATTATTTTTAGTTGTTTTAAATAATAAAAGCTCAATTAATTAATCGTATTTAGTTTGTCCCTATTCTAATTACGGCCCAATTTATTTGAATTAATTCAATTAGGTCTAATTTGGCCACAATTTTAATCATGTGGCTGCAATTTAGATCAATTTGGTTATCATCTCAATCAAATCTGGCCACATTTGAAAAGTAAAGTGGCCAAATCATTAACCCACTATTAAGTTCTCTTCTTCATTTAAGCTTTTCTTAGCCTAACCAAACAATCTGAGTCCAATTCTTAAGCCTCGACCTAGTACAATACTATTTACCCTCAGCCTAATATCCACACACAATTATATTACACACTCTATACTCCCTCAAAACAACCTCACACTCTTCATAATGTGCCTAAAGAACGCACCCACCAGTACACACCTTATCTTCTTCTCCTTCTTCGCTACACCAAGAACAATTACACCCAGTACCTCTTCTCTGTTAAGCTCTTTCAAACGACGAACAAAAATAACACCAAACGATGCCCAAATTGCTTATCCTTCATCAACAATTCCTCCGTCACTATAAGATTCTCGAGCACGCAGACCCAGAAGCTTCTAGAAGATTATTGATCATATACACCTCATCATCTCCCAATGTTCCCCTCTGTGAAATCAGGCGCTCCTTGCTCATAGTAGTACCATACGTGGCCTCAAATTACTTGGCCATGAAGAATTTTGTTTGAAATTCAAAAATTCTATACGAAATTCCCAAAACATCATCCCCCCAATTCAATCCCTAACTCACCTATATAAACCCTCCCATCTTCCTATTGAAGGAAGATTTTTGGGTAACAAGTTCTTAGAGAGTCTTTTTCTCCGACCTTTGGGGAAACTTGGAAAATCAAGTAAAAATCGCACTGTTTCACCAAGTTTTTTCTTGAATATTTTGTGATCTTGTTCCTTTTATTTTTAAAATCAGAGAAGCCTTGAGTCCGTCGAAAAGTCGATACAAGCTCAAAACTCAACTTGTTTTTCCCAGACGCTGCTCTGAAATAGGTAAAGTCTTCATCTTTTGCATCTTTCTCTTTCATGTTTGAGTGTTCTAGTGTGAGATTTTGCTATTATTATGAACTTTGATATGTTTGGGCTGGTCTTGTTTGAAACTATTTGAGGAATGAAAGGTGAAGTTCTACCCCTTCTATTTTATTTTCTCATTTGAATTTCAGTAGGTTGGCTGTTGTAATCTTGTTATGATAAGAGTTGTTTAGTGGTTCGATTGATTAATGTTTTGGGGTCATCTGATTGAGAGGGATGGCGGGTTGAACTTTGGAGGCTGGTTGAGCTATGGGAAATCTTTGAACCTATCAGTTTGATTTCACCATGTGTTCCTAGAACCTAAAGCTCCTCATCCTTTCCTCTTGATTCTAATAAATCCGAAGACATCTAGCATAAGCCAACTGATATACAGTCCTATTTCTCTCGAGTCAAGTCCTAAGACAATTGATATACAGTTATATACATCAGAGGAAGCTAGTATACAGGTTGCAAGAAGATTAAAATGGGTCGAAGTCTGGGGACCTGATTCTGGAAGTCCAAATATGGACTGATTTATGTAGGAAATTGCAAGAAAAGGACTCGTATATAGCTGATATACGTTGCTGATATACATAGATTAAAATGGACTCAAAGGCCTTGAACTCCAAAATTCCAAGTCTGGACAACTTCAAAATGGGCCAAAAGGAGCCCAGTCTCAACTCTCCCTCATTTATTTGTAATTTATTCATATTACTTGTATTTGATGATCCTAACTTTAATTTAATCAGACCCAAATAAATTCCCTAACGTATTTTCATTTTAATCTTTATCCTTATATATTTTTTTAATTTGTTCGAATGTTCTTGCTTAATTTATACTTGTTAAAAATGGATTAAAATCCACTGTTGTATTAATTTTTAAATAAATGATTTTTCCTTTTAGTTAATCCTTCACATAAATTATTTTACTTAAATAGTCTTGAAGATCCTTTCCACTTTGTCAATTCTTTCAAATTAATTTAAGCAAATGTCCCATCTTCTTCGAAATTTTAGTTATGAGATTTTATTTGATAGAAGTAATCTTATTTGTGTAAAGCTTTCCTATAAATATCTCCCTTCATTATGACTCTAAACATTTTCATAAAAAATAATAATTCTTACTTTCACCTTTTTTGCAAGATAATGTTCCCTTAATTTTTGGTATGATAAATTCACATTCTTTTCAAATAAACTCTTTTTCATAAGTTACTTATTTTCTTGTAGTTTTTATTATTTTCATAATGTTAGTTATAAATAATTTATTCAAGTCTTCTTCTTTAAAATTTTTATTTCATTTCCTTTAAGTGAATTTCTCTTTTACTTAGCTAAAATAAGTTGTTTCTTTATTTAAAATTTCTGTATTATTCCAAGTCTTTTAATATCCTTGCTATTTTCCTAAAAAATCAATTTCTTGCAAAATTAGCCATTTTTATTGAGTTAGTCAAAATTGTTCTTTAGTCAATAATATTTGAAATAGACGTTCTTAAGTGCCTTAAGAACCTTCTTAAGATGTTACTTGAGCCCTTACCCATTTTCTCTAATTTTGAAGGTTTATTTATGTTTTTAAGTCTTTGAAATTCTTTTAAGTTTTCTTTATTTCTTTACAAAATATTAAGTGGCGACTCTGTTTATTTTAGAAATATTTTAAAACTCTCTTTTAAGTCTGAAATTATTTTAAAATATCAAACCATTTTCTTTTAAAAATCAAATTACGAAAAGGGATAAAACAGAAATAGCGACTCTGTTGGGGATTTATTTAGGTTCTAACCAAAAATTTAAACTTTTTGACTAACTTTGTGTGACTAACTATTTGAAATGTAGTAATAGTTAGTAAATTTTGATTGTTATTTGCTTATGTGTTTATTTATCGCAAATATATTATCATTGCATAGCATCTTCCGCCACATGGTACGCGATTTTATTTATGTTTAAGGGAGGCTCACGATCCCGTGGCCTCTCACCATAAATAATACTTTCTCGGTGATACAATAGTTTACGGGTACGTCATGCGCCCAATGGATATCGTATTTCTAACCCAAGGTTTTCGCTTGGGACCCGTTCTATTTTGAAAAAAACCACTCTAAACACTTAGCGTAGAGCTAAACCAAAACCCTATTTTTAGGCATTGGCCTAGGACGGCCCAATACCTTAGGGGTATTGGACCCATTAGAAATACCACCTTGTGTCTATTAGCCACGAGTCAATTACAGACGATCATCTCTTATGTGTTTAATTGAAGGATATGATGTTGGACTGTACGAGCCATTGTCCCTCGGGGTTGAGAATATTTAGGTAGTTTCTCTTATTATAATCAAAATAAGATCTTTATGCGAAAGACGTTCGAAAATTTCAAGAAGTCCAAGAAATTCAAGAATGAAGGACCTTCCATGGCGGCCTAGTTGAGGAATTTACCACTGCGTGTGACTAATATTTATTGTACATCCCTTTTCCTTATTGTGTATCCCTATTTAATTTTATCAGTTTGTGTATAATATATTTTTGGGGCAATAGAATATTTTACAAACGACATACATATCCTTCAGTTTCGTTAGGCCTACCTTTGGCACAAAAAGGTTATATATCTGTCTAGGACGCGCGTTATAATGTGTAATTTTATGCTTATGTGTTTTAACTGCCTTACATGCTACGTGTGTTGCTCTAATCAAGGATGAATTGATCCACTTCTATTTGAAGGATTTATAGAACACCGTAGGCAAAAAATAAAACAACAAGCACAAAGTCCTACCAAAATTACTCCTCGAGTTTCTCAAGTTTCCCAGAAAATCCAAAAACCCCACAAACATGCCTAAGAACTTCTCTCCTATCTCTCAAAAACTTGAATCGGCATGAACATCGAGGAACCAATACTTAGGAGGATGGAAGAAATCAACAGAAAACTAGCTGAGGTTGAAAATCAAATCGAGAAAGTGGTGCAACTCACCAAAGTCGCATTGACCAAATCCGCAAGGAAGAAAAATAGCTAAGGTTGATGCAATGATGGCGCTAGCTAAAACTATGAATGATTAGGAGGACGAGGAGTCTATACATTGGCTTAAAGATTTAATGGTAAAAGACGAAGAACCCTAGCAAGGGATTGTTGAACAAGCACTGCCTCCCAGTCGAGCCACTGGACCAAAATCAAGGATTATGCTATATGGAAAACCAGGGTTAGGCTAGGAAAGGGAAGCATCACTCTCAAAGCCCATTCACGGGAGTATCTTCGAGGTCCCAGATTCATCCTTTTGTCTAACTTATACAAAACTCTGAAAGCTATAGGAGTTCTTAATCCCAATCAATTTGCGGGATTCAGATGTCACCCTCAGAATAAACAAAAAGAATGCACTTACCACCCACATCAGAACGGGCATACCACTAACGAATACAAAGCCTTAAGAGCTCGAGTTCATCACACAATTAGCAGTAGCAAGATAAGACACATGTGGGGCCTCAAACTATCCTTACATGTGATTAAGTCAACCCTGGCATGCCGATCACTAAAAGCGTAAAGATTTCTAGGCATGACTTCACAGTATTCCAAGAGACTTACTAGGATATATATGCGAAGCTTCTTCGTGCGAAGATTCTGGATTGATAAAGATACGGGAGAATTCAAATAGCCAACAAGTAGACACAACTGAGAAGATCTAGATTCAATGAGTCAACCTTCCTGATAAAATCTGCTTATCCAAAATCAAATGGGCAAAGTCCTGTCCATTAAAATCCTCGAGTCAAAATCACCCGTGGCTCAATTCGCCTTGATAAAAAGCATATCCTATGTTTTAGAGCAACTTCTGTATGTTTACTTCCTGTATGATATCTCGTATTATTAATCATAAATGAAATCTAACATTCTTACCTTTGGGGTTATTTTTTCTGTAACAGGTAAGGAAATTCATCTGTGTTGAGAAAAGATGGCAGAATACTCTTACCTCACAAAATCAAGAGAAAACAAAGTTTCCTCCCCTGATCATAACTTAGGGAAAAGGATAATGACTGGGGATATTGAGAATGCGCTTTAACTAAGATGACCATGGGAGATACTCTCATGGCTAAGACGATTGCACAACTGGTGCAACAAGTTGGTGAGATAAGAAATGAGATGCGAGAGACAAGAAATCTGATTAATTTGAACATTGATGCAATGTTTCTCATTCCAGGTGAAGGAAGGTCTTTGCTTCATGTGTCACCTTTGAATGCGCCAACACTTGAACACTTTTCCAATGATACACTTGCACTTTCTTATAAATTGAGCACATAAAAAATCTCTCAAATGTGGTTCGATAAAGCCTTCGCCACCAAAAGCCTACCCTTCAACCTCACAAAACTCCTATCCCATCTTTTATGCCCAAGCTAAACATCAAACTCCAACGCTAAAGTACCAAGCTCCACCTCCAAATTACCAACCGCCTCCACAAGCATACCAAAACTTCCAATGAAATTTTCAAGAACCAATTCCTTTCTATTCAAATCCACAAACATACCACAAAGTAGCTCCCCCCAACATACCAAAATAAAATATCTCATCCAAATCATAAGAAGAAACCTGCTCGAGTTTTTACTCCATTAGCTGAAAGTGGAACTCAACTCTTTGAGAGACTAAATACAGTTCGACTAATACAGCCCATCGAACCAAAACCTGCTAACCCTGCAGCTAAGTTCTTCATACCTAATCGACATTGTGCATATCATTCAGGAAGTGTTGGGCATACCACAGAGGATTGTATCAATCTAAAGCACAAAATTCAGAACTTAATCGATCAAAGAGTCATCATTCTCCAAACAACCTCCCATAGTAGAAATCCTTTATCGAAACATGGAAGGGTGACCATCAGTATAGATGAAACTGATAACGAATGATATGCTTTTAATAAAGAGGATGATCAAGAATTGCCAAGGCCTTTGACTTTTCTATCCAGTTTTTCCCTACAAGTGACGATCTAGGGGATGGAATAGGAGATCTATTCAAGGATTGTGATGCCATAATAGAAGAAATCCCCAAAGCTGTCATGATCAGGGAAGCTAGGCCAGGCGAACAATTGCAGAATTGGGTCGCTACTCCTCTTAGGACTCCCCAGTTGTCTTGATAGACAAAGTCTTTATTTTTATGAAGAATCGGTGATGGTCCGGATGAGGCCCATGACCCACCCTTTATGTATTTAATTTCTTGTATTGTCTTTTCCTCTTTCCAAAAGGCATTGACTCACACTCGCATGGGTCATGGACATAGTTTGTAAATATTTTGAATTTTCAATGAAAGGCCTCGCTTCTTATTAAAACCTTTGCTATTTTTTCTGATTACCCGTTATTTTCTAACTTGTTTATTTATGGTTTCAATAATAGCAATATAAAAAATGACAGTATCATGTCATGTCAAAAGCTTAATGAACAAGTTGAGACATACGATGATGAATTCAAGGAATATGATGAACAAACTATGATCCCTGAATAGTTAATAGAAGAATTAAAAGATTTTGAGAATCGGGAAAATCCCAACCTAGAGGAAATCAAGATGGTCAATCTATGAGAATACAAAGAGGTTAAAGAAAACAGAATCAGTGTTCACCTGACAAAAGAGTAAAAGAGAGAACTCATCAGTTTGCTCAGAGAGTGCGTCACCATATTCAATTTATCCTATAGTGATATATCAGGTCTGAGTACGAACATCATCTCCCACAAGTTTCCCATCAATCCAGGGTTTGATCCAGTTAAGCAAAAGACTCAAAAGTTCAAGCCTGATCTGAGTTTGAGAATCAAGGAGGAACTTACCAAACAGATCCAGTCTAGAGTGGTTGAGGTCAGAAAGTATCCAACTTGGTTAGCCAATATTTTCCCAGTGAGGAAGAAGGACACAAAAATCAGGATTTGCATTGACTACCAAGATCTCAACAAGGCTAGTCCCAAAGATAACTTTCCATTGCCTAATATCTACATCCTTATTGACAATTGCGCTAAGCACGAGATGCAGTCATTCGTGGATTATTTTGCAGGATACCACCAGATCTTAATGGATGAAGAAGACAAAGATAAAATGGCCTTCATTACACCTTGGGGAGTTTATCATTATCGGGTGATGCTGTTTGGTCTAAAGAACGTGAGTGCCACATGCATGAGATCCATGACAACCATATTCCATGATATGATTCACAAGGAGATTGAAGTATACGTGGATAATGTGAATATCAATTCCCGCGAGAGTTCAGATCAATTGATTCATCTAAGGAAATTCTTTGATCGACTATGGAAGTACAATTTGAAGTTAAATCCTGCCAAATATGCTTTCGGGATGCTAACCAGCAAGTTATTAGGCTTCGTAGTCAGTAGAAGAGGCATTGAGCCCGACCCTTCAAAAAAAAAATCAATCCAGGATTTGCCTCTGCCAAAGAACAAGAAAGAAGTCATGAGTTTCTTGGGAAGATTGAATTACATCATTCGGTTCATAGCCCAATCAACGGTTATTTGTGAACCCATTTTTAAGTTGTTGAAGAAAGATGCACCAACCAACTGGACTGAAGAGTGTCAATAAGCTTTTGACTGTATAAAGAATTATTTGTCGAGTCCACCAATGTTAGTTACTCTAAGAGAAGGAAGCCTGTTGTTGCCATATTTTTCAGTCTCGTAAAATACCTTCAAATGTGTCTTGGGGCAACATGATAAGAGCGGGAACAAAGAACGAACAATTTACTACTTGAGAAAAAAGTCACTCCGTATGAGGATCATTATACTTTGTTAGAAAGGACTTGTTGTGCTTTGACCTCGGTCGCCCAGAAGTTGAGACATTATTTGTCTTTGTACACAACATATCTCATTTCCAGAATAGATCTTTTGAAGTACATATTCCAGAAGGCCATGCCGATGGGGAGATTGGCCAAGTGTCAAATGTTGCTAAGTTAGTTCAACATTGAATATGTGACTCAAAAAATAATCAAGGGACAAGCCCTAGCAGATCATCTAGCTGAAAATTCGATGAGCCACTCCGTATTTATTTTTTGGATAAAGAAATCTTGTTCATAGGAGAAGATATTGTAGAATCATACCCAGGTTGGAGATTGTTCTTCGATGGAGCGGTCAATTTCAAAGGATCGGGTATTGGAGCAGTTTTTGTATTAGAAACCGACCAGCATTACCCAGTAACATACAAGCTCTGCTTCCCATTCATCAAAAACATGGCCGACTATGAAGCTTGTATTCTCGGCATTCAGTTGGCCATTGATATGAATGTTCGAGAATTATTGGTCATCATAGATTCTAATTTGCTAATTCATCTAGTCCAAGGTGAATGGGCCGTGAAGAATTCCAAGATCGTGTCATATGTAGAATTAGTACGAGTCTTATGCAAGAGGTTCAAGAAGATCAAGTTCAAGCACATTCCAAGGATTCAAAATAAGTTCACTAATGCTTCAGCAACTACATCCTCCATAATTCAACATCCAGATCAAAACTACATCGATACATTTGTAATAAGTCTGAAAGAGCAACCCGCACATTGCGCACAAGTCGAAGTGGAACCAGATGGAAAGCCATGGTATTTTGATATCAAAAGGTATCTAGAGTTTAGGGCCTATCTAGAAGACGTGATCGACAACCAAAAGAAGACTATTCGCTGGATGGCTAACAACTTCTTTCTAGATGGAGAAGTCCTTTATAAGAGAACTCCAAATTTGGGATTCTTAAGGTGTGTGGATTCGGTTGAAGCCACAAAATTGCTAGAAGAAGTGCATGCCGAAGTATGTGGACCTCACAGAAATGGGTTCACCTTAGCCAAGAAGATCTTACGAGCAGTATATTTCTAGATGACCCTTGAAAATAAACCTATAAAATTCATACAAAAATTCCACAAGTGTTAGATCCACGAAGATTTGATTCGAGTGCCCCCTAGTGAACTTCATGCAATAAGCGCACCTTGGCCTTTCGTAGCCTGTGGCATGGATGTCATTGTTTCGATCAAGCCTCCCACTTTAAATAGACATAGATTTATTTTGGTTGCCATCGACTACTTCAACAAATGGATAGAAGTTGCTTCTTACAAGTCTATCACCAAGAAGGTTGTGGCTGATTTCGTCAAGAATAATTTGATTTGTTAATTTGGGATCCTTGAATTGATCATCACTGATAATATACCAAACTTGAATAGTCACCTGATGAGTACTATATATGACCAATTCAAGATCACTCACCGTAATTCAACCGCATACCATCCATAAGTGAATAGAGTCGTAGAAGTTGCCAATGAAAATATCTAGAAGATCTTGTAAAAAATGGTCGATAGTCACCGATCGTGGAATGAGATGTTTCCTTACACTTTGCTAAGATACTGAACCACCATCAAAACTACGACGGGGGTGACTCCCTATGTATTGGTATATGGTTCAGAAGCACTCATATCCATGGAGGTCGAGATACCTTTCCTAAGAATTATTCAGAAAGCTAAGTTAGGCAATGAAGAATGGGTTCGCGCCCGTTACGAGTGACTCATTTTGATTAATGAGAAAGAAATGAGTGTCGTATGTCATGTTCAGTTGTACTAGCAATAAGAGAGTGAGAGCTCGTATATTCACCATAGGATAGTTGGTTCTCAAGTGCATATTCCCTCACTAGGAAGAATATAAGAAAAGTTTGCACCAAATTGATGAAGACGTCATGACATCCACATGGTGTTATCCGGAGGATCTTTGATTCTGTCCAGGATGGATGTCCAAATGTGGCCAAATTCGATCAACTCCAATGCTATCAAGAGATACTACGCTTGAGATTTGTGTCTTCTGGTTTTCTTTCCCTATAGCCACATTTTCTGAATGTAATCATTTGTATGCTTTGTAGTAGCTCCCAATTCCTTATCCATATTTGTACGAACTACGTTTGACCTGAATTCTCAAGAATAAGATACGTAGGTGGCCTCTGTCGGCTTCCGTCAACCTCTTAGGGAAACTTATCCATCTCTTTTGATATCTTGAACTACGTGATGACCTGAATTCTCAAGAATGAGATATGTAGGCAGCCTTTATCGACTTTGATCACCCCTTTAATTATATTCATTCTCCCACTATAAGTGTGGGAACTATATTTGGCCTGATTCCTTCTTCACCGAGATATGTAGGCACCACAATGGCTCGATCATATCACCCTAGGAAATGGAAACTGAGATAGAATTTTTGAGAAAAGAATCTCAAAAATTTAGAAGGCGAAAATCATTCTCCAGCAAATTAGAATGCAGATTATGTCAGAGAGCAACTAAGATGAATATTGAATCTCGTAATCCCCACAGATTATCAAATCTCTTATCAATAGAATGAGATTCATCATCAAACCTTTAACTGGAGCAAAAATTTTGAGGGAGACCTCAAAATTTTCACCAAGCTTCATTTGAGAGTTCAGAAAAATAAACTCTAAAAAATCCCCCAACACCAGGAGATCAGAGTCTACTTTAGAAATTCCCAACTGTGACAAATTCCAAGGTGGACTAATCCCCAACTACAACAGATTTCTCGAAAGACCATGTAACACTCCAGAATTTAAACCAGCTTCTAAAACTCAGAACTTGGGAAAAACATAGAAAATCTCATCCCAGGCAAGCACCACGGGCTGACCCACGGGCATCAGAGGTCGACGGCCCGTCAAGGTGCCCATGAGAGGTAACCCAGAGCCCTTCCCAGCTGGTTCCAATACGACGGGGGACCCAACGGGCGTTGGAAGTCCGATGGGCCGTCGGGTAGCCCGTGAGAGAGGGCCAATTGCCCTGACCCAGCCTCTTTTGCCCCGATGGGCTAGCACTATAGGCGTCGGCAAGGTGACGGTCCATGGGAGCCGCTCGTGGGAAACATCTAGGGGACCATCCCCACCTGCCCTTTTTGTTGCCAGGGCCGACGGGCCATCGCAGGTCCGACGCCCATTGGGCGGCCTGTCTGGCGGCGAGATTTCCCAAAATTTTTAGCTTTAAGTGGGGGCAGTCCAGTCTTTTCCTATTTATTTTATTTCAACCCTAAGTCATTTTGGGAGTAATTAAAGGGTCTCTAACTCTATTTTCCCTCATTACTCCTAAATTATCAGTACTTAGCAAATATCTCAAGAAATAGAACGCTCTCTCTCAAGAACAAGGCAAAGAGGGTTCTCTAAATATCTCAAGAAATAGAACGCTCTCTCTCAAGAACAAGGCAAAGAGGGTTCTCTTCCAAGTTTATCTCAGAATCCAAAGGTTCAATTGTAGAATCTTCATTCAGGTATGTGGAATTTCACTAGTAGGTTTCTTTCACCCATTAGGTCCCTATCACTCAGTCAAAATTCCTTCAGTTCTCCATGAATGCTTAAACCTAGGGTTCATAGACCTTAGAGATCTCTTGCTATTCAGATGTTATGGAATTATATAAGGATTAGTCCATGTTTCTTGGAGAATCAGTATAATTCATGTACAAAATTCAGAATCCTAACTTGTTATAATTTTCAGTACTCCATAGATTATACTTATTAGGAAAACTCAATGAGATGATCAGAGTTCAGAATTTGAATGTCATATCCTACAGCATGGTTATGTGCATTCTCATATTATATCAGTATTTTAAGCTATCCAGTGTTATAGTTGCATGCTAGCTTATATTCAGTTGGAGTAGACTTAGTACCGAGCGAACTAGGGATGAGGGCTTAGCTGTCAGCTTAGGCTATGACACTTAGTAGCAATCCCCAAGACCCAGAACTACGACGCCACCATAGGTTTGAAGGAGTCAGCTGTCAGACTAGGCTGCACCTCCTTGTCCCTTGTGGACATCAACAGTGAATCCACGTCAGACTTATTTGTACCCTTGGAAAGGTATGAACACCCTTCCATCCAGGGTTACAAGTTGGCCCTACAGTTAGCTTAGCTTGGGGTATGTCGGTTAGTAGTATCTCCGATAGTCAGATTCATCTGCATTGAACTTGTATTCAGTACTCATGTTCGGTATTCAGATGAATAGGTTATTTCATGATTTATACTTGGTCATTGCATTTAGTACAACTCTAAGTTACAGTTCAACATATTTATTCTTATGTTCAGTTATGTGTATATATATATATATTGTTCGATCCAGCTTGTATCCTGCATGCTCAGTACATTCAAAGTACTGACGCATACTTTTGTGCTACATCCTTTCATGATGTAGGTTCAGGGACTCAGCATCCATATCGCACCTAATTCGACCTCCGGTACGTACTCAGCAGCTTATAGGTGAGTCCTCACTAGTTCGAGGACAATAGACATGCCTATATTTCAGTATTTACCTTCAGTTTTTAGATTCATTAGAGTTAGCTAGGGGCATGTCCCAGAAACTCTTATTCAGTTAGATGGCTTTCAGACATAGATTAGACTCAGTAGTTGTTGGTGTTACTTTCAAATACGACTATATTTTTTATATACAGACTTTTGGGTTCTTCCCATTTTCAGATATTGTATTGTTTCAGCTTTCGCTCAATGAATCGCTTAAAATTGCTTATTTTCATAGATATGCCATGCCATGGGTTAGCTTGGCGTCACTTGTGAAACTAAGCACCATATCGCATCTAGGGGATAGCCTCGGGGCATGACAAACTTGTATCAGAGCATAAGGTTCAAGTGTCCTAGAATGTCTGAAAGTCGTGTCAAGTAGAGTCTTCTTTATGGGTGTGAAGTGTGCCACACTTATAGAGGAGGGGATATGATATGTTATTAGGAATAACTTCCCTTCTTCCTTTTCCAGCTCATGCTATAGAGTGCAAACTCTATTTGATCTCTCTCTATTCTAACTCGTGCTCTTCGCATTTCAGAAAAATGCCTCCAAGAAGGGTTAACGCTAGAAATCAGCCAGCAGCCCTAGCAGACCCCTTGAACGAGCAAGTTACGCATGCCGAATTCAGGGCTTCCTTCCAAGTTCTTGCTCAAGACATGACCGCCCAGGTCAACCAGCAAGCTGCCACACCAGCTCCACCTCAGGTCAATGCTGCTGCAGCCAAAATCTGGGACTTCACTCGGATGAAACCTCCAGAGTTTCATGGGTCCAAGTAAGCAGAGGATCCCCAAGAGTTTGTTGAGGACATCCAGAAGGTCACTGACATTATGGTGTCACTCCAGTCGAGGGTGCAGACTTGGCCGCTTATCAGCTAAAAGGAGTGGCCTACACTTGGTACCAGTAGTGGAAGGAATCCTGTTGCACCAATGCAGGACCAGTGACTTGGGATATGTTCAGGACTTCTTTTATGGACAGATTCTTTCCACTGGAGCTCAGAGAATCTAAGGTTAAGGAGTTCATCAACTTGAGGCAGGATGACATGAGTGTACAGGACTACGCTTTGAAGTTCACACAGTTATCCAAGTATGCTCCAGCGATAGTAGCTGACTCACAAGCTCGTATGAGCAAGTTCGTGTCAGGTGTGTCTGACGATGTGGTCAAGGAATGCAAGACGGCCATGCTTGTGAAGGAAATGGACTTCTCTAGGTTAGTTACTTATGCTCAACAGATTGAGGAGGATAAGATCAATGAAAGGGGAGGTATTTCTAAGAGGGCTAGGACATATGAGTATAGCCACTTTCAGTAGAAGTCAGAGGGTGGGAATCACTCTCACTTTCGACAGAAAAATTCAGCACCAACTCCATCTTCTGCTAGTGCACCAGTGCCTAAGTTCAGGAAGGAACGACAAGGTAGAGCATCTGGCTCCAAGTCCCAAGGTTCTGTTACCAATGGGCGCACTAATCCGATGTGTAAGAAGTGTGGTAGGAACCACCAAGGTGAGCGCATGGCAGGCAGCATAAATTGCTTCGGATGTGGTAAGCCAGGCCACATGATGAGGGATTGTCCCACAGCTTCTCAGAAGGGTAAAGATGTTTGCCCTCAGCCTCAGACCGGTTCTACAGCTGCTCCAGCCGATCGTCTTACTCAGCAGAGAGCCTCATCTTGCACAGGTGGCGGCCAATGCCAAAATAGGTTGTATGCACTTCAGGGTCGTCAGGACCAGGAAGATTCTCCTAATGTGGTCACGGGTACGTTACGAGTCTTTAACACTGATGTTTTTGCATTGTTAGACCTGGGGGCTACACTTTCCTTTATAACTCCATATATAGTAGTAAACTTTGCTGTCAGTCCAGAAACTCTCCTAGAACCCTTCTCAGTATCTACACCAGTTGGTGACCCAGTTATAGCTAGACGGGTATACAAAAATTGCCCAATCACAGTTTCCCAGAAAGTCACCTCAGCAGATCTTGTAGAGTTAGAAATGGTAGACTTTGATATAATTCTTGGCATGGATTGGTTACATTCATGTTATGCCTCAGTCGATTGAAGAACTAGGATCGTTCGGTTTCAGTTTTCTAACAAGCCAGTCCTAGAGTGGAAGGGTAGTAATTCAGTACCTGTAGGTCGTTTCATTTCCTACCTTAAGGCTAGAAAGATGATTTCCAAAGGGTATATCTATGATCTAGTTCGGGTTAAGGACTCAAACTCCAAAACCCTAACTCTTGAGTCAGTTCCAGTAGTCAGTGAGTTTCCAGAGGTATTCCCAGAAGATCTTCCTGGAGTTTCTCCAGAAAGGGAAATCAACTTCGCAATTGATCTCCTTCCAGATACCCAACCTATTTCAATTCCTCCTTACAGAATGGTTCCAGCTGAGCTTAAGGAACTGAAAGATCAGTTGAAGGACCTTTTGGATAATGTCTTCATCAGACCCAACATCTCACCATGAGGTGCCCCAGTGTTGTTCATGTGTAAGAAAGATGGTTCTCTCAAAATGTGTATAGACTACCGCCAGTTGAACAAAGTCACAATCAAGAACAAATATCCTATCCCCAGGATTGATGACGTATTCAACTAACTCCAGGGTGCCAGTTATTTCTCTAAGATAGACCTTAGATCTGACAATCATCAGCTCAGAGTCAGAGATAGTGACATCCCGAAGATAACTTTCCGAACTCAGTATGGTCACTATGAATTTGTTGTTATGTCTTTTGGACTAACCAATGCTCCTGTAGCTTTCATGGATTTAATGAACAGGGTGTTCAAATAGTATTTGGACTTATTCGTCATCATCTTCGTTGATGATATCCTTGTTTACTCTCGGAACGAGGGAGATCATGCGATCCATCTGAGGGTTATTCTGCAAACTCTCAAGGATCGCCAGTTATTTGCTAAGTTCAGCAAGTGTGAATTTTTGTTACAGTCTGTCTCTTTCCTTGGTCATGTGGTATCCAAAGAAGGGATCCATGTTGATTCCCAGAAAATCGAGGCAGTAAAGCACTGGACCAGACCCACCTCTCCGAGCGATATTAGAAGTTTCTTAGGTTTAGCTGGTTACTACCGAAGATTCGTTGAAGGATTTTCATCCATAGCTGCCCCATTGACCAAGTTGACTCAGAAAAAGGTCAAGTTTCAGTTGTCAGATGAGTGTGAGAAGAGTTTCTTAGAACTGAAGACCAGGTTGACTACAACTCCTATCTTGATTCTACCAGAGGGTTTAGATGGTTATGTGGTTTGTTGCGACACATCCAGAGTTGGCCTGGGCTGAGTTTTAATGCAGCAGGGTAAGGTCATAGCTTATGCTTCCATAGAGCTTAAGGTACATGAGAAGAATTACCCGACTCATGACCTTGATCTTGCAGCGGTGGTGTTTTCCCTTTGGAGGCACTATTTGTATAGTGTGCATGTTGACGTGTTCACGGATTATAAGAGCCTCTAGTATGTGTTCACCCAGAGGGAGTTGAACCTTTGTCAGAGGAGATGGCTTGAGTTCCTCAAGGATTATGACATGAATGTGCTCTACCATCCAGGTAAGACCAATGTAGTGGCTGATGCTCTAAGCAGACTGTCTATGGGTAGTATATCTCATGTGGAGGAAGAAAAGAGAGAACTAGCTTGAGATGTTCATTGGCTGGCTCGCTTAGGAGTTAGCCTTATGGACACGTTAGAAGGTGGTGTGATAGTTCAAAATAGAGCAGAATCTTCGTTAGAAGCAGAGGTTTAGGAAAAATAAGATAGTGACCCTATATTACATCAGTTAAAGGGTGCAGTTCATCAGTAGAGAGTAGAGGTTTTCTCCCAAGGGGGAGATGGTGTACTTTGCTACTAGGGTCGCTTGTGTGTTCCAAATGTGGGTGAGTTAAGGCAGCAAATCCTTATAGAAGCCCATAGTTCCGGGTATTCCATTCATCCAGGTGCCACTAAGATGTACCGTGATCTACAGGAAGTCTATTGGTAGAATGGCATGAAGAGGGACATCGCAGATTATGTGGCTAAGTGTCCCAATTGTCAGCATGTAATGGTAGAACATCAGAAACCAGGAGGTGTGACTCAGGAGATTAACATTCCTACTTGGAAGTGGGAGGTAGTTAACATGGATTTCATAACGGGTCTACCCCATACTCACAGGAAGCACGACTCCATTTGGGTAATAGTGGACAGAATTACCAAGTCAGCTCACTTCCTGGCAGTTAAGACTACAAATTCCACGGAGGACTATGCCAGACTCTACATTAGTGAGATAGTCAGGTTGTATGGGGTTCCTTTGTCTATCATCTCAAATATAGGCCCTAAGTTTACATCTCACTTCTGGAAGTCATTCCAGAAAGGTCTTGGTACTCAGGTAAAGCTCAACACAATATTTCATCCATAGACAAATTGTCAGGCAGAGCGTACCATTCAGACTTTAGAGGATATGTTGAGAGCTTGCGTGATCGATTTCAAGGGTAGTTGGGATGATCACCTACCTCTCATAGAGTTCACCTATAATAACAGCTACCATTCCAGCATTCAGATGGCCCCATATGAGGCTCTATATATGGGTGCAGATATAGATCACCTGTTGATTGGTTTGAAGTAGATGAAGCAGCCTTGATTGGACCAGATTCGGTTCATGAGGCTATGGAAAAAGTTCAGCTCATCAGAGATAGGATTAAGACAGCTCAGAGTCATCATAAATCCTATGCAGATGTTAGGAGAAGGGACTTAGAGTTCGAAAGTGATGATTGGGTTTTCCTAAAAGTGTCACTGATGTGACGCTAATTTACGTCACTTTCGACTCCTTTTTACTAAGAACAATCGTACGTTTTCAAGCAACCATTGTTGTTTTTGATGTTTTTATGTTGTATTTGTAGGAAATGGAAACAAACACGGAAACGGACGGAAATACGCGAAAAAGAGCAATCTGCCTAAGTGTGACGGCCTGAGAGATGGCCCGTCACACATGTGACGGTCCGTCACTGGGACCGTCACTCCAAGGCAGCAAAGGGACAGTGCCACTGCCTAAGGCTGACGGTCCAGGCGATGGTCCGTCAAGGCAGTGACGGTCCGTCAGCCTGACCGTCACGCTAAGGCAGTGGCTTACATCGGCGACCCGCGTTTTGGGGATTCCTAGCCCGTTTTGGATTTGGTTTCTTTGACTCCTATAAATACCCTATGATAGGTTTATGTAATTAGAGTACACCCAATAGTTTTAGAATAGTTTTTAGTCGTTTTTTTGAGAGCAACAACACGTTTTCGGATTCGTGAATTCGTGTTCTTGAGTTCTTGGTTGTTCTTGTTCTTGGATTATTGAAGAGTATTTTCATCATATTGTAAGAATCTTCTTTCCTTTATAATGAATTACTTCTTTTCTTCTTCGAGCATGAGTAGCTAAAACTCCCGCAACTAGGGTTGTGGGAGCCATGGCAAACGTAGCAATATAGATTCCGGGTAGCGTTGGGTTCGATTTATGTATTGTCACGTTGTTAATCATACATTATGTCACGTTTTCTAGTGGGTTGCAAACATTAGAACATGCCTAGGTTTAATTTGCTTGAGAAAGAGATTAAAACCGGGAAACTTGATTAACAACAAGGATTCGAGACTACCAACTCTCGTCTTAAAGATTAATGCCGTAACTGGATTAATCTACTTGATGTTAGGATTGAGAGCTAAAAAGCACATCTTTTTGAGATCGAGAGAAGATAAAAGGAAATTTGTTTATTTGGTCGAGAGACGTTTAGACGATACAATTGACGCAATCACATCGTGACACGCATATAGAAAGAACCCAGTTAAGCCTAGAATCGACATTGTTACAACGCCATAGTGACCACGTCCCTAGTTCGCATTCTCTCATACTGATTTAAACTCCTACGTTTATTATTGTTTTGTTTACAATTTGATTACAAAACCCCCCTTTTATTTACTGGCAACGATTGACGACTAGTCACATACTTCACTAAAGTCTTAATCATCACCATATTCTCTGTGGGATTCGACCCCAACCTTGTTGGGTTATATATTTGACAACGATCGCGTACGCTTCTTAAATTGAGGTGTAGTTTGAGCGTTATCAAAAATGGCGCCGTTGCCAGGGAATACGGTTTTTGATTAAGTCTAGTGTGTTTATCTGACTCTTAGTCATAGTTTCCTGCTTTTATTTTTGTTTGTTGTTTTTGTCGTTGACAGGGTACATAGTCTGTGCATGCCAAGTACCCGGAGCTCGGGTGAATTAATACTACCTTACGATCCCGAGCTTGCTAAAACTTTGAGGACGAATATGGCCACAGAACTAGAGGCAGCAAGGCTCGCTGCAGAACTGCAGGCCCAACAAAATCTGAATGCTGGTGGTCTGCAGGATGAGGATCTCGAATTAGATGGAGCTGGCGCTACTGGCGCCATTATTGTTCCACCGCTACCGCCCGGAGCCAAGTTCAACATCACTAGCACGATGATCCAGCTGTTGAACTGGAGAGGAGTGTTCCGAGGTGTCGCTAGGGAAGATCCAAACCAGCACTTAATGAATTTCGTGGGCATCTGCAAGTCGTTCGAACTGCCAGGAGTGAGTCAGACTGCGATCAGGCTTAGGTTGTTTCCGTTGTCTCTGTCTGATGAGGCAGCGTTGTGGTTGACAAAATTGACCCCCGACTCTATCGCAACGTGGGGAGAGTTGAGAGGAGCTTTCCTAGAAAGGTTCTTTCCTCCCTCTCGGATGATACAGTTGAGGGACGAGATTAGCAACTTCAGGCAGCAACCGCACGAAGCACTGCACGAGACGTGGTTGCGATTTAAGAAGAAGCTGACACAGTGCCCCAACCATCAGCTGAACAACGAATTCTTGATGCAGACATTCTACCGGGCACTAAATTCGGCTACCAAGCCGACATTGGATAACGCAGCAGGTGGAGCGTTTATGGGTCGCACTTTTGCCGACGCCACAGCTATTTTAGACAGGCTCACCAAGACCAACAGGGCCTAGCACACACGAGACTCAGAGGTTGCAGCTAGCACCTATACAGTTGGTATGTCAGCTGAGCAGCGCAGAAGAGAGGAGGAACGCGACCAAGACATGGCGCATCTAAAAACGCAGTTGGATCTCTTGACAAGGCACTTGACGTCAGGAAGTATAGAGAAGGTACAAGCTGTGGGTTCCCAAGGTATAGAGACTGAGGAAGCAAATTACTTGGGGGGTTTCCAGGCCAATGGCCAGGGAAACCAAGGTCGGAACTATCCAAGAGACAACCACTATGAGAATGGTGGCTACAAAAATCGCGACCAAAGAAACTGGAGGAACAACACCGATAGAGGTGGGTTGTATATACCACCTGGAAATCGGGATAAAGTTGGCAGCGAGGCTGAGACGTCCAAACTTGAGAACATGATGGCGAAGATGCTGCTTAAGGTGGAATCGACTGACTCTGGGGTAAAGGCAATGCGGAATAAGTTATCAACATTGAGTCTGGTAGTGGAGTCACACTCAATCGCGATCAAGCAACTAGAGCAGCAAGTGGGTCACATCTCGGCATCTCTAAACCCAAGGAAACCAGGTACTTTGCCGAGCGACACCACTCATCCGCAGAATAATGCAAGTTGTATGGCGATCACCACAAGAAGCGGAAAAGTATTACCGGAATCACATCCGGTAATTCATGCTCAAGGTGATAATGCGGATGATGAAGAGGCGGTAGAGGAGGAAACTCCAAAGCCCGCGGAGAAATGCAAGGAAGCTGAAAAGCTGCCAACTATGATGTTTCGACACCCACCTCCTTTCCCCCAGAGGTTGAAAAAGAAAGCTGACGATGGTAAGTTCCTGAACTTCATGACCATGCTGAAGCAAATTTCAATAAACATACAATTGGTGGAAGCGCTGGAACAAATGCCCGGTTATGCCAAGTTCATGAAGGACTTAATTACAAAGAAGAGGACGGTAAGTTTTGAGCCGGAAGACAACCTCCATCACTGCAGCGCTATTTCCTCTAGATCGTTAGTGGAAAAGAAGGATGATCCAGGTGCGTTCACTGTCCCATGTACTATCGGGAAGCTCAACTTCGGGAAGCTCAACTTCGGGAGAGCTATGTGTGATCTTGGTGCTAGTATAAATTTGATGCCGCTAGCAGTGTATGACAAATTGGGTTTGGGAGCTCCTAAGCCAACGTCCATGAGAGTGATGATGGCTGACCGTTCGGTAAAGCGACCCGTAGGGATCTTGTCTGATGTGCTAGTTAAGATCGGTAAGCTTATCTTCCCAGCTGACTTTGTGATTTTGGATTGCGAAGTGGACTTCGAAGTTCCCATAATCTTGGGACGACCATTGTTAGCTACGGCGAGAGTATTGGTTGACATGGAGAAAAATGAACTGACCTTCCGATTGAACAATGAAGTGGTCAAGTTCGATGTGTCTAAATTGATGAAGCAACCAAGTGACATGAGGGTGGTCGTGGTCATCAATGCCATTGAGGAACCTCCGGCGAATGTGCACCTTGAGGAGAAGAGTTTGGTTGAGACTCTAGCTGTTGTGAGAAGAATGCCGCGAAAAGAAAAGCATGTTGCGGAAAGCGGTGTAAATAGCTCAAGAAAACGAAAACACCGCAAGAGAATCTACAAGGAAAGAGCGAAAAAGCGGTCACGACTAGCGGCGGAGCAAATAAAAGAGGAAGTTGGAGCGCAACATGAGGTTGGCGCACACAAGTACTCCATCGAGTTCTCTTGTTTTGGAGACCCTGGCGGTCTCCAACATCATTCCAGAATTTGAGTCATATCGACTTCACAGGTATTCCTTTATTCTCACAGTTTTTAGCTTTCGCATATATGCATTGGGGACAATGCATGAGTCTAAGTTGAGGATGTTGGGAAACCTGTGAGTCACCACCGAGGGTTTTTGTTGCCGATTTCTTTTCCCTCCGGTGTGCTATCTAGTAGAACCGGCATGTTTAGGTTATTTTAAAAAAAAAAAAAAAAAAATTTTGTTAGTGTCTATAGCAAGCATGCGTTGTTCTTGTCTAAAAATGAGGCCCCGTAAAAATTTTCTGGTTTTAAGCTTATGTTGAAACAATTGACTGTCTGGATCCTTGTATGTCATTGTGTGATTATGAGTAGAATGAGTATGCTTAAGCCGAGCGGTTGTTTGATAGTTGGTAGCGATATAGTTTCTTGGTGCCAAGTGCGTGTGAGATTATTGTTATAAATTCTTACTCTGTGCATGCATCTAGAACTTGCCCGGTCTATTTTGTTAAGTTCGAAGTTTGGTTGCTTAGGAAAGGATCACAGGCCCTTTTTTGTGTGCAGTCCACTTAACCTAAAAGACCGTCCAAATATAAATAATCCCTTGATCCCTGTTTGAGCCATAATTGATCTTATTCTTTCAATAACCTGTCACCGTTCCTGTTTAACTTTGAAACCCTATTTTGGCCCTGGTCCTTCCTTGGACATCGTGCACCTCAACTCAGGCAATCAGCCTAAGTTGAGGGTGGCTACTATAGAGGTAAACCCTGTTTTGGCCCTGGTCCTGCTTGGACATTGTGCACCTTAACGCAGGCAATCAGCCTAAGTTGGGGGTGGCTACTACAGAGGTGAATGATAAGAAAAAGATGATGGAGAAGATTGGTTTTTGAATAGAATGAAAAGTCGGGTGTGTGCCTAAGAAAAAAAAAAGAAAGAAAAAAAAAAGAGATGAAAAAGATCGAAAAAGAAATAAAAAGAATTGTCAAAATAAAGAGGTCGCACCTGTAGCTAGAAAGAAGGAAATATAAAGGTGAATAAGGATGGACAAAGTAAGGTATGTGGTAATAAGACGTCGGTAGTTCCAAGGAGGGCTTAGTCACTAACCCCTAAATGTATCCTACCTGCACCCGAAGCCTCATTACAAGCCTAAACAAGTCCTGTAGTGATCCTGAGTAGCTTTCTAAAGAACCGAAATAGAATAGTAAGGGCAAGCCTATGGTATCGCATGTGCATTGTTTGAAATCATTGTGAGTGTGAGCGCTTACCTAGTCCCAAATCTTGTGTGTGGGATTTCTTTGTGGTGAGGGCACCAAGATGTCTATATTGTCTATTGATTGTTAGGATAGCTACGTATGTGTATGCATAATATTCTATCATATCGGAATGACATGTTTGGATCCTTGCAAGTTAGTGTTTCATACATACGTGTGCTACGAGGGAGCTTGATTTAATTGAATAAGTTTTGAATGACCATGAAGTGCTATAGACATGAGTTCGTGTTCTTAGTTGAGTCGTATTATTGTTCTATGTTATGTTGCTTGAGGACAAGCGAACGTTTTAAGTTAAGGGTGTTGATGTGACGCTAATTTACGTCACTTTCGACTCCTTTTTACTAAGAACAATCGTGCGTTTTCAAGCAACCGTTGTTGTTTTTGATGTTTTTATGTTGTATTTGTAGGAAATGGAAACAAACACGGAAACGGAAGAAAGTACGCGAAAAAGAGCAATCTGCCTAAGTGTGACGGCCTGAGTGACGGCCCGTCACATGTGTGACGGTCCGTCACTGGGACCGTCACTCCAAGGCAGCAAAGGGACAGTGCTACTGCCTAAGGCTGACGGTCCAGGCGACGGTCCGTCAAGGCAGTGACGGTCCGTCAGCCTGACCGTCACGCTAAGGCAGTAGCTTACGTCGGCGACCCGCGTTTTGGGGATTCCTAGCCCGTTTTGGATTTTGTTTCTTTGACTCCTATAAATACCCTATGATAGGTTTATGTAATAAGAATACACCCAATAGTTTTAGAATAGTTTTTAGTCATTTTTTGAGAGCAACAACACGTTTTCGGATTCTTGAATTCGTGTTCGTGAGTTCTTGGTTTTTCTTGTTCTTGGATTATTGAAGATTGGTTTTCATTATATTGTACGAACTTCTTCTCCTTATTATGAATTCAATTCTCTTCTCTTTTCTTTATAGCATGATTAACTAAAACTCCCGCAACTAGGGTTGTGGGAGCCATGGTAAACGTAGCAATATAGATTCCGGGTAGCGTTGGGTTCGATATATGTATTGTCACGTTGTTAATCATACGTTATGTCACGTTTTCTAGTGGGTTGCAAACATTAGAACATGCCTAGGTTTAATTTGCTTGAGAAAGAGATTAAAACCGGGAAACTTGATTGACAACAAGGATTCGAGACTACCAACTCTCGTCTTAAAGATTAATGCCGTAACTGGATTAATCTACTTGATGTTAGGATTGAGAGCTAAAAAGCACATCTTTTTGAGATCGAGAGAAGATAAAGGGAAATTTGTTTATTTGGTCGAGAGACGTTTAGACGATACAATTGACGCAATCACATCGTGACATTCATATAGAAAGAACCCGGTTAAGCCTAGAATCGACATTGTTACAACGCCATGGTGAACACTTCCCTAGTTCGCATTCTCTCATACTGATTTAAACTCCTACGTTTATTATTGTTTTGTTTACAATTTCATTACAAAACCCCCCCTTTATTTACTGGAAACGATTGACGACTAGTCACATACTTCACTAAAGTCTTAATCATCACCATATTCTCTGTGGGATTCGACCCCAACCTTGTTGGGTTATATATTTGACAACGATCGCGTACGCTTCTTAAATAGAGGTGTAGTTTGAGCGTTATCAACATTCTATCATATCGGAATGACATGTTTGGATCCTTACAAGTTAGCTTTTCATACATTTGTGTGTTATCGGGGGGGCTTGATTTAAATTGAATAAGCTGTTGAATGGCCATGATTTGCTAGTAACACGTGTTTGTTTTCTTAGTCGAGTCGTCCTTTTATGTTGTTATCATGTTGCTTGAGGACAAGTGAACGTTTTAAGTTGAGGGTGTTGATGTGCCACCATTCTACGGCACTTTTGACTCCTTTAACTAAGAATAATCGTGAGTTTTCAAGCAACCATTGTCGTTTTTGATGTTTTATTGTTATATTTGCAGGAAATGGAGCTAGAGATAGAAACGGAAGAAAATATGATCAAAGAACCCCTCTGGATAAGAGTGACGGCCGGGATGACGGGCCACCACACACTTGGTGGGCCGTCACCCAGGCCACCAAGTCTGGCAGCCCTACTGGTTAAGGGTGACGGCCACCCTGACGGCCAGTCACTCATGTGACGGTCCGTCAGGTGTGCCACCAAGTCCGGCAGCTCCACTGGTTAAGGGCGACGGCCACCCTGACGGCCAGTGACTTATGTGATGGTCCGTCAGGGTGGGCCACCAAGTACGACGCGGGATTCCAAAAATTCTATTTTTGGATTTATTTCCTGGACTGCTATAAATACCCTGTGTTAGAGTTATTTTATTTATTCATTACCCAATAGTTCTAGGATATTTTTGAGCGACTTTTGGAGAGAAAAACACGACACAATACGTTTTTCTTCTTCTCTTTCATTGTTCTTGGGATTTTGGCTTCGTGTTCTTGGATAATTGAAGCTTGTGTTCATATATCGTAAGAATCTCTTCTTTCTATGATGAATATGATTTTCTTCTCTTTCCCTAATAGCATGAGTAACTAACTTTCCACAACTAGGGTTGTGGGAGCCATGACGAAAGTAGCAATATAGATTCCGGGTAGCGTAGGGTTCAATTTATATGTTGTCACGTTGTTAATCATTCATTATTAACGTTTTCTAGTGGTTGCAAATATTAGAACATGCCTAGGTTTAATTTGCTTGAGCAAAGAGATTAAAATCGGGAAATTTGATTAACTACGAGGATTCAAGACTACCAACTCTCGTCTTATGATTAATGTTGTAACTAGATTAATCTACTTGATGTTTAGGATTGAAATAAGAAAGCTCACCTTTTCAAGTTTGAGGGAATCGAAAAGGAAATTCGTCTATTTGGTTGAGAAACGTTTAGATGATACCATTAATTCAATCACATCGTGATAGACACATAAAAAGAATCCGGTTAAGCTTTGAGTTGAAATTGTTACGACGCCATGGTTAACACTTCCCTAGTTCACTCTCATATTGATTATTACTTGTTGAACTCATACATTATTAATTACTTTGTTCAAATATTGATCACACAAACCCCCCCATTTACCGGAAACTATTGATTATTAGTTATTTAATTCACTAACGACTTAATTTGCACCTTATTCCCTGTGGGATCGACCCCAACCTCTGTTGGGTTCTATATTTGACGACGACCGCTTACACTTCTTAAATTGAGGTGTAATTTGAGCGTTATCAGGACGTCAGTATGAAATAATGTACTGAATATGCAAGGCGATAGGATAACTGAAATAGTATAACCCAAAACTGAAATCACAATATGAAGAAATCCAAAATAGGAACAATACCAACATTCCAACCACAACCTGTACAAACACCACGTCAGCCCAATACTATCTTACTTCCCTTTACTCCAGTCCCCACAACAACCACAAACTCGACCATTCATCGCCTCTGAAGCTCAAGGTGCAGCTAACCATAACAAGCATAACATATGAATACAATACGAGATGAATAACACAATACAAAGGCTCAACCTGCGGAACAAACTCATGCCCTACAGGAGAGTAATACACAAAGGAGGCGATAGACCCTCTCCTAGAGAATGTCCCCGTCGACGCAACCAACCATAGGAAAGCTTCCCCTGAAGCCACCAGACCCACCAGAACCACCGAACACCATGTCTACTATGGAAGTAGACATAATCTCTAAGCAACCCTTGAAAGACGCCCTCCTAAACAAGGAAAAGAAACTCAACCACTCCTACGACCCCTACACAAAGGGCAACAGGAACAAAGAGGAATCAAATGACGACTTCATATCCCTCTCTGAAGAAGAAAAACAAAGACTCTATTTTCCATGGCGTCACTCAGTAATTGTAAAGCTATTCGGTAAAAGACTAGCACATAATTATCTGAAAAGCAAGCTCGTTAATCTATGGAAACCCATGAAAACACTCACACTGATTGATATGGGATGGGACTATTACGTAGCAAAATTCAATCAGCCAGAAAATGCCCATAAAACACTACATGAAGGCCCATGGTTTGTGGCAGGCCATTTCCTTACTATAAACAGATAGGAACCAAACTTCGTGCCAGAGGAAGCTAATCTAACGCACTCCGCCATATGGACAAGATTCCCACAGTTACCAACAGAGTTCTATGACAAAAAAATACTAGAATGAATTGGAACCAAGCTGGGGACTCTACTCAAGATAGATACATGCACTTTGGCAGCCCTTCGAGGCCGATACGCAAGAATTTGCATACAAGTGCCACTTAAAGTCCCAATCAAAACACAAGTAATCATTGAAAGCCATAAACAGAAAATTGTGTACGAAGGGGAAGGGATCCTATGCACAAGTTATGGCAGATTGGGACATACATCTAAGGGTTGTACGTACAATGATCCAGTTCCACAAACTCCTACATCGCCATCTACATCCAAGATCCATGAGGAACCAAGTGAATGGCAAGTTGTATCATTCCCAAAAAAGAAACATAATACAGATCAGCACAAGACAAGATCGGAGTTAGGAAAAGGCAAAGAACTAATGGTGCAGGCCCAGGTAAGAACTTTCGATGCTAAATCAGGTAAATTCCTTGACCCTACTACTCTTAACAATGGTGCTAAGAATAAAACCAATGCTAATGTTAACATTAGAACCAAAAAGAACAATAACAATAATGAAAAAAGAAAATTCAGTAGTGGGCCATCCATCCCCAGCCCCAAAGTCAACCCCATGTTGACAACCACTTTCACACTGCCTCCACAAGCTTTTCGTAAGCTCGGATTCCCAGGGAACCACCATTCTCGAGGGAAACATTAATACCACGCATCTCCCTCAACTTAATTCCAGTGGGGCCCGAGGGGTAATTGCCAACCACCTCCCTCTCTCCTAAGGAGACTTCAATGGAGGCTTCCGACTCTGCATCTCCTAAGGAGAGTAAATCCCCTACTACAGGAGGTAATCATCACACTAAAACAGCTGATAAGACTGAAGCCATCGTGTCAATTAACTCCCTAACCACCACTATTTTTAGGGAGAAACAATGGTCGGAGGTACTATCTATCAGCAAACCCCCTATTTTCCTTCACAGAACTGCAATGGCGAATCCAAATACTCCACCTACGATCCAACTGAAAGAACCCTTGGTGTTCATCTCGGCACTACTACCACCGAATTGGACACCGACCTCATGGATGAAGTCGACACTTCAGGGCAAATCAGTTACCCTAACAGTCTTTGTGGGGAACCAACCGGTCACCCTTATCCTCAAGGACCCGGCCTTCCTAGAACAAATTGCCAAAGAAGCTGTGGACCAAGCTATGGAAGGCCTATGGTCCAAAATCTAGCAACAGACGCTACTAGCGTCACAACAACTGGACAATCTGAATGTCAATTCAATGGAAAAGCTCAGCACTCTCATGAAGCAGACCTTCCAAAGTCTGCCCTTCTTCCCAAACAAGCCTTACTTGACTGACTCCCAGACTCCGACCTTCATCCCATGTATGCCATCGCACAACCAGTGGCACCAACAAGGGGTAGTAGGCTTAGAAAGAGCAAATCCATCGCTGCTAGACACGCTCAAACAGAGCAACGAGGAAATAGAACATATCTTAGCAACATTTGGAGAACCAACTATGGAGATCTGCGTAATGGAAAAAACCCTCTATAAAGAGTTTGTCGATCCCTTCAGCATAGCTATTATAGCATACTCTCCTATGAAGATGAAGATGTACTCTCTGAATCTGAGGAACATGCAGGACCATGTACCCTCGGCAGTGATACTGAGCCCTCTGGACTGTACACCAAAGCCGCCCCAGGTAGAAAAGGGGAAGGGCTTATTGAATCAGATACCATCACCACCCACTCTAATGAATTTCATCATCTGGAACACGAGGGGGAAAACAGTGCTAACTTCCATCGCCAATGCGAGGCTATGGTCAGGCTTCACAAACTAGCCATGCTCGTGTTGCTAGAAACCAAAATGATTGAGCATAAGGGATTAACGTAGGTCCTGGGTTTTGACACCCAAATACAGTCTACCGTTGTTGGGCGCTCCGAAGGAATTGTAATCATGTGGAAGGAGGACATTCTCAAACTGGATAACTTTTCAGTTACCCCTCAAGGCATCCACTTCATGATCAAGGTACTTCCCCACCCTGTTCCTTGGCTTTTTTCTGCTATTTATGCCAACCCTGATTTTAATACTCGCACTAGACTTTGGGATGATCTTTGCAACATCGCCAAAACCTATAATGGGGAGTGGCTTATAGGGGGAGACTTCAATGAAGTCCTCCAAGATAGAGACAAGCTAGGGGTGCGGGCATTAACAACAACATGACCACCCTCCTTAGAAACTGTCTCAACCAATGCAAAATGGTTGGCTTAGGGTTTAAAGGCTGTAGATACACCTGGACTAATAAAAGATATAGGAATAGGCACAACCTTATTTTGGAGAGACTTGACATGTGTGCTGCTAATGACCCACGGATAAAACACTATCCGGAGGCAATAGTAACACACCTACCTAGAATCAAGTCAGACCATTATCCTCTACTAGTTAGCTTAGCCAATCCCTCTGCCTCCTCCAACCACAAACCCTTCAGGATGGAACCTATGTGGTGCAGACACCCATCCTTCAAAGGACTTGTGAAGAACTACTTTGACCCACCTCATGATCTCTCCAAGGCCATTAGTGAATTCAAAAAGGAAGCCACTCACTGGAACACTGCTATCTTTGGTAACATCTTTCAAAACATGAAAAAAATCCTTGCTAGACTGGATGGTATCCAAAAGTCTAGACATTACCACCACAGCTTGTTCCTTCATAACTTGGAAACTGAGCTCCTCAATGATTACAGCATCATGCTTAAAGCTGAAGAAGAATTTTGGACAACCAAGTCCAGAATAAACTGGTTAAGTGAGGGAGATGTTAACACCAACTTCTTTCACACCTCCACCATCAACAAGAGGAGAAGGAATAAAATCACTGTCATCCAAGATGAGATGGGCAACCTTCTCCACAATAATAAGGACATAGCTGATCATATTCAACTTTTTCCATCAGCTTTATACCTCTGGCCATACCTCCCCTGCTCTGAATCCCTTTACCCCTGGAGACCCCAACCATAGCCTCACCGAGGATATGAGGAATATTCTTAATGCTCCTTTAAGGGTGATAACGCTCAAACTACACCTCAATTTAAGAAGCGTATGCGATCGTTGTCAAATATATAACCCAACAAGGTTGGGGTCGAATCCCACAGAGAATATGGTGATGATTAAGACTTTAGTGAAGTAGATGACTAGTCGTCAATAGTTTCCAGTAAATAGGGGGGTTTTGTAATCAACGTGAACAAAAGCAACAATTATGTAAGAGAAATAATCAGTAGGAGAGAATGAACTAGGGATGTGTTCACCATGGCGTTGTAACAATGTCGATTCTAGGCTTAACCGGGTTCTTTCTATATGAATGTCACGATGTGATTGCGTCAATTGTATCGTCTAAACGTCTCTCGACCAAATAAACAAATTTCCTTTTATCTTCTCTCGATCTCAAAAAGATGTGCCTTTTAGCTCTCAATCCTAACATCAAGTAGATTAATCCAGTTACGGCATTAATCTTTAAGACGAGAGTTGGTAGTCTCGAATCCTTGTTGTTAATCAAGTTTCCCGGTTTTAATCTCTTTCTCAAGCAAATTAAACCTAGGCAAGTTCTAATGTTTGCAACCCACTAGAAAACGTGACATAATGTATGATTAACAACGTGACAATACATAAATCGAACCCAACGCTCCCCGGAATCTATATTGCTACGTTTGCCATGGCTCCCACAACCCTAGTTGCGGGAGTTTTAGTTAATCATGCTAGAAAGAAAAGAGAAGAGAATTGAATTCATAATAAGGAGAAGAAGTTCTTACAATATAATGAAAACCAATCTTCAATAATCCAAGAACAAGAAAAACCAAGAACTCACGAACACGAATTCAAGAATCCGAAAACGTGTTGTTGCTCTCAAAAATTGACTAAAAACTATTCTAAAACTATTGGGTGTATTCTAATTACATAAACCTATCATAGGGTATTTATAGGAGTCAAAGAAACCAAATCCAAAAAGGGCTAGGAATCCCCAAAACGCGGGTCGCCGCCTCACGCCACTGCCTAAGCTTGACGGTCAGGCTGACGGACCGTAGCCTGGACCGTCACTGCTAGGCAGTGGTGTCGCCTCCTTTGCTGCCTCCACGCGACGGTCTATGTGACGGACCGTCACACATGTGACGGACCGTCACTAAAACCGTCACCCTTAGGCAGAACTTTGTTTTTCTCGTATTTTCTTCCGTTTTCGTGTTTGCTTCCATTTCCTACAAATACAACATAAAAACATCAAAAACAACAATGGTTGCTTGAAAACGTACGATTGTTCTTAGTAAAAAGGAGTCGAAAGTGACGTAAATTAGCGTCACATCAACACCCTCAACTTAAATCGTTCGCTTGTCCTCAAGCAACATAACATAAAACAATAATACGACTCAACTAAGAACACGAACTCATGTCTATAGCAACTCATGGTCATTCAAAACTTATTCGATTAAATCAAGCTCCCTCGTAGCACACGTATGTATGAAACACTAACTTGCAAGGATCCAAACATGTCATTCCGATATGATAGAACATTATGCATACACACGCGTAGCTATCCTAAAAATCAATAGACAATATAGACATCTTGGTGCCCTCACCACAAAGAAATCCCACACACAAGATTTGGGACTAGGTAAGCGCTCACACTCACAAACGATTTCAAACAATGCACATGCGATACCATAGGCTTGCCCTTACTATTCTATTTCAGTTCTTCAGAAAGCTACTTAGGATCACTACAGGACTTGTTTAGGCTTGTAATGGGGCTTCGGGTGCAGGTATGATACATTTAGGGGTTAGTGACTAAGCCCTCCTTGGAACCATTTACATCTTATCACCACCTAACTTCACTTTATCCATCCTTATTCACCTTTTTATTTCCTTGATTCTAGATACAGGTGCGGCCTCTTTATTGACAATTCTTTTTGTTTCTTTTTCGATCTTTTTCATCTTTCTTTATTTTTTTCTTTTCTTTTCTTAGGCGCACACCCGGATTTTCATTCTATTCAAAAACAATCATCTCCATCCTCTTTTTCTTCTCCTTTATCACTATAGTAGCCACCCTCAACTTAGGCTGATTGCCTACGTCAAGGTGCACAATGTCCATTGGTAGGACCAGGGCCAAAACAGGGTTTACCTCTATAGTAGCCACCCTCAACTTAGGTTGTTTGCCTACGTTGAGGTGCACGATGTCCAAGGAAGGACCAGGGCCAAAATAGGGATTCAAAGTTAAACATGAATGGTGACAGGTTATTGAAAGAATTGGTTATTAATGCCTCAAACAGGGATCAAAGGGGTTATTTATATTTGGACGGTCTTTTAGGTTAAGTGGACTGCACACAAAAAGGGCCTGTGATCCTTTCCTAAGCAACAAAACTTCAAACTTAACAAAATAGACCGGGCAAGTTCTAGATGCATGCACAGAGTAAGAATTTATGACAATAAACTCACACGCACCAAGAAACTATATCGCTACCAACTATCAAACAACCGCTCGGCTTAAACATACTCATTCTATCATATTCACACAATGACATCTACAGATCCAGACAGTCAATTGTTTCAACATAAGCTCAAAACCAGAAAATTTTTCAAGGGGCCTCGTTTTTAGACAAGAACAACGCATGCTTGCTATAGACACTAAAAAACTTTAAAACAACAACCTAAACATGCCGGTTCTACTAGATAGCACACCTTAGGGAAAAGAAATCGGTAACAAAAACCCTCGGTGGTGACTCACAGGTTTCCCAACACCCTCAACTTAGACTCATGCATTGTCCCCAATGCATATATGCGAAAGCTAAAAACTGTGAGAATAAAGGAATACCTGTGAAGTCGATATGACTCAAATTCCGAAATGATGTTGGAGACCGCCTGGGTCTCCAAAACAAGAGAACTCGATGGAGTACTTGTGTGCGCCAACCTCATGTTGCGCTCCAACTTCCTCTTTTATTGGCTCCGCAGCTAGTCGTAACCGCTTCTTCGCTCTTTCTTTGTAGATTCTCTTGCGGTGTTTTCGTTTCCTTGAGCTATTTACACCATTTTCCGCAACATGCTTCTCTTTTCGCGGCATCCTTCTCACAACAGCTAGCGTCTCGACCAAACACTTCTCCTCAAGGTGCACATCCGCAGGAGCTTCCTCAACAGCATTGATGACCGCGACCACCCTCATGTCACTTGGTTGCTTCATCAATTTAGACACATCGAACTTGACCACTTCATTGTTCAATCGGAAGGTCAGTTCGTTTTTCTCCATGTAAACCAATACTCTCGCCGTAGCTAACAATGGTCGTCCCAAGATTATGGGAACTTCGAAGTCCACTTCGCAATCCAAAATCACAAAGTCAGCTGGGAAGATAAGCTTACCGATCTTAACTAGCACATCAGTCAATATCCCTACGGGTCGCTTTACCGAACGGTCAGCCATCATCACTCTCATGGACATTGGTTTAGGAGCTCCCAAACCCAATTTGTCATACACTGCTAGCGGCATCAAATTTATACTAGCACCAAGATCACACATAGCTCTTCCGAAATTGAGCTTCCTGATAGTACATGGAACAGTGAACGCACCTGGATCTCCTTTCTTTTCCACTAATGATCTAGAGGAAATAGCGCTGCAGTGATGGAGGTTGTCTTCCGGCTCAAAACTTACCGTCCTCTTCTTTGTGATCAAGTCCTTCATGAACTTGGCATAACCGGGCATTTGTTCCAGAGCTTCCACCAATGGTATGTTTATTGCAATCTGTTTTAACATGGTCATGAAGTTCAGGAACTTACTATCGTCAGCTTTCTTCTTCAACCTCTGGGGGAAAGGGGGTGGGTGTCGAAACATCATAGTTGGAAGCTTTTCAGCTTCCTTGCGTTTCTCTGCGGGCTTTGGCGTTTCCTCCTCTACCGCCGCTTTATCATCCGCACTATCATCTTGAGCATGAATTACCGGATGTGATTCCGGTAATACTTTTCCGCTTCTTGTGGTGATCGCCATACAGCTTGCATCATTCTGCGGATGAGTGGTGTCGCTCGGCAAAGTACCTATTTTCCTTGGGTTTAGAGATGCCGAGATGTGACCCACTGATGTGACGCTAATTTACGTCACTTTCGACTCCTTTTTACTAAGAACAATCGTGCGTTTTCAAGCAACCATTGTTGTTTTTGATGTTTTTATGTTGTATTTGTAGGAAATGGAAACAAACACGGAAACGGAAGAAAGTACGCGAAAAACAACATTCTGCCTAAGAGTGACGCCTTGAGTGACGCCCGTCACAAGGGCTGACGGTCCGTCACTGGGACCGTCAACTTTTGGCAGCATCACGCCTAGCAGTTGACGGCCCAGGCGACGGTCCGTCACTGGCCTTGACGCGTCCGTCAAGGCCTGACGTCACGCTTAGGCAGTGGCGTGAAGCGGCGACCTGCGTTTTGGGGATTCCTAGCCGTTTTGGATTTTTGGTTTCTTTGACTCCTATTAAATACCCTATGATAGGTTTTATGTAATAGAAGACACCCCAATAGTTTATAGAATAGTTTTTAGTCGTTTTCTGAGAGCACAACACGTTTTCGGATTCTTTGAAATTCGTTTCTGAGTTCATCTGGTTTGTTCTTTGTTCTTTTGGATTATGAAGAGTATTTTACATCATATTTGTAAGAATCTTCTTTCCTATCTATGAGATTCAATTCTCTTCTCTTTTCTTTATAGCATGATAACTAAAAACCCCGCAACTAGTGTTGTGGGAGCCATGGCAACCGTAGCAATATAGATTCCGGGTAGCGTTGGGTTCGATATATGTATTGTCACGTTGTTAATCATACTTTATGTCACGTTTTCTAGTGGGTTGCAAACATTAGAACATGCCTAGGTTTAATTTGCTTGAGAAAGAGATTAAAACCGGGAAACTTGATTAACAACAAGGATTCGAGACTACCAACTCTCGTCTAAAAGATTAATGCCGTAACTGGATTAATCTACTTGATGTTAGGATTGAGAGCTAAAAAGCACATCTTTTTGAGATCGAGAGAAGATAAAAGGAAATTTGTTTATTTGGTCGAGAGACGTTTAGACGATACAATTGACGCAATCACATCGTGACATTCATATAGAAAGAACCCGGTTAAGCCTAGAGTCGACATTATTACAACGCCATGGTAACCACGTCCCTAGTTCGCATTCTCTCATACTGATTTAACCTCCTACGTTTATTATTGTTTTGTTTACAATTTGATTACAAAACCCCCCCTTTAGTTACTGGAAACGATTGACAACTAGTCACATACTTCACTAAAGTCTTAATCATCACCATATTCTCTGTGGGATTCGACCCCAACCTTGTTGGGTAATATATTTGACAACGATCGGTTAGGGAAACCTGTGAGTCACCACCGAGGGTTTTTATTGCCGATTTCTTTTCCCTCCGGTGTGCTATCTAGTAGAACCGGCATGTTTAGGTTGTTGTTTTAAAGTTTTTTAGTGTCTATAGCAAACATGCGTTGTTCTTGTCTAAAAACGAGGCCCCTTGAAAAATTTTCTGGTTTTGAGCTTATGTTGAAACAATTGACTGTCTGGATCCTTGAATGTCATTGTGTGAATATGATTAGAATGAGTATGCTTAAGCCGAGCGGTTGTTTGATAGTTGGTAGCGATATAGGTTCTTGGTGCTAAGAGTGTGTGAGATTAATTGTTATAAATTCTTACTCTGTGCATGCATCTAGAACTTGCCCGGTCTATTTTGTTAAGTTTGAAGTTTGGTTGCTTAGGAAAGGATCACAGGCCCTTTTTGTGTGCAGTCCACTTAACCTAAAAGACCGTCCAAATATAAATAACCCCTTTGATCCCTGTTTGAGGCATTAATAACCAATTCTTTCAATAACCTGTCACCATTCATGTTTAACTTTGAATCCCTATTTTGGCCCTGGTCCTTCCTTGGACATCGTGCACCTCAACGTAGGCAAACAACCTAAGTTGAGGGTGGCTACTATAGAGGTAAACCCTGTTTTGGCCCTGGTCCTACCAATGGACATGGTGCACCTTGACGTAGGCAATCAACCTAAGTTGAGGGTGGCTACTACAGTGGTAAAGGAGAAGAAAAAGAGGATGGAGATGATTGTTGTTGAATAGAATGAAAATCCGGGTGTGCGCCTAAGAAAAGAAAAGAAAAAAATAAAGAAAGATGAAAAAGATCGAAAAAGAAACAAAAAGAATTGTCAATAAAGAGGCCGCACCTGTATCTAGCATCAAGGAAATAAAAAGGTGAATAAGGATGGATAAAGTGAAGTTATGTGGTGATAAGATGTAAATGGTTCCAAGGAGGGCTTAGTCACTAACCCCTAAATGTATCATACCTGCACCCGAAGCCTCATTACAAGCCGAAACAAGTCCTGTAGTGATCCTGAGTAGCTTTCTGAAGAACCGAAATAGATAGTAAGGGCAAGCCTATGGTATCGCATGTGCATTGTTTGAAATCGTTTGTGAGGGTGAGCGCTTACCTAGTCCCAAATCTTGTGTGTGGGATTTCTTTGTGGTGAGGGCACCAAGATGTCTATATTGTCTATTGATTGTTAGGATAGCTGCATATGTGTATGCATAATATTCTATCATATTGGAGTGACATGTTTGGATCCTTGCAAGTTAGTGTTTCATACATACGTGTGCTACGAGGGAGCTTGATTTAATTGAATAAGTTTTGAATGACCATGAAGTGCTATAGACATGAGTTCGTGTTCTTAGTTGAGTCGTATTATTGTTCTATGTTATGTTGCTTGAGGACAAGCGAATGTTTTAAGTTGAGGGTGTTGATGTGACGCTAATTTACGTCACTTTCGACTCCTTTTTACTAAGAACAATCGTGCGTTTTCAAGCAACCGTTGTTGTTTTTGATGTTTTTATGTTGTATTTGTAGGAAATGGAAACAAACACGGAAACGGAAGAAAGTACACGAAAAACAACATCCTGCCTAAGAGTGACGGCCTGAGTGACGGCCCGTCACAAGGCTGACGGTCCGTCACTGGGACCGTCAACTTAAGGCAGCATCACTGCATCACTGCCTAGCAGTGAACGGCCCAGGCGATGGTTCCGTCACTTGACCCTTGACGGTCCGTCAAGCCTGACCGTCACGCTTAGGCAGTGGCGTGAGGTGGCGACCCGCGTTTTGGGGATTCCTAGCCCGTTTTGGATTTGGTTTCTTTGACTCCTATAAATACCCTATGATAGGTTTATGTAATTAGAATTCACCCAATAGTTTTAGAATAGTTTTTTAGTCGTTTTTTGAGAGCAACAACACGTTTTCGGATTCGTGAATTCGTGTTCTTGAGTTCTTGGTTGTTCTTGTTCTTGGATTATTGAAGAGTATTTTCATCATATTGTAAGAATCTTCTTTCCTTATTATGAATTCAATTCTCTTCTCTTTTCTTTATAGCATGATTAACTAAAACTCCCGCAACTAGGGTTGTGGGAGCCATGGCAAACGTAGCAATATAGATTCCGGGGACCGTTGGGTTCGATTTATGTATTGTCACATTGTTAATCATACATTATGTCACATTTTCTAGTGGGTTGCAAACATTAGAACATGCCTAGGTTTAATTTGCTTGAGAAAGAGATTAAAACCGGGAAACTTGATTAACAACAAGGATTCGAGACTACCAACTCTCGTCTTAAAGATTAATGCCGTAACTGGATTAGTCTACTTGATGTTAGGATTGAGAGCTAAAAAAGCACATCTTTTTGAGATCGAAAGAAGATAAAAGGAAATTTGTTTATTTGGTCGAGAGACGTTTAGACGATACAATTGACGCAATCACATCGTGACATTCATATAGAAAGAACCCGGTTAAGCCTAGACTCGACATTGTTACAACGCCATGGTAACCACGTCCCTAGTTCGCATTCTCTCCTACTGATTATTTCTCCTACGTTTATTATTGTTTTGTTTACAATTTGATTACAAAACCCCCCTTTTAGTTACTGGAAACGATTGACAACTAGTCACATACTTCACTAAAGTCTTAATCATCACCATATTCTCTGTGGGATTCGACCCCAACCTTGTTGGGTTATATATTTGACAACGATCGCTTACGCCTCTTAAATTGAGGTGTAGTTTGAGCGTTATCACCCACTTGCTGCTCTAGTTTCTTGATCGCGGTTGAGTGTGACTCCACTACCAGACTCAATGTTGATAACTCATTCCGTATTGCCTTTACCCCAGAGTCCGTTGATTCCACCTTAAGCAACATCTTTGCCATCATGTTCTCAAGTTTGGACGTCTTAGTTTTGCTGCCAGTTTTGTCCCGATTGCCAGGTGGTATATACAACCCACCTCTATCGGTGTTGTTCCTCCAGCTTCCTTGGTCGCGATTTTTGTAGCCACCATTCTCATAGTGGTTGTCTCTTGGATAGTTCCGACCTTGGTTTCCCTGGCCATTGGCTTGGAAACCCCCCAAGTAATTGGCCTCCTCAGTCTCCATACCTTGGGAACCCACAACTTGTACCTTCTCTATACTTCCTGATGTCAAGTGCCTTGTCAGGAGATCTAACTGTGTTTTAAGATGCGCCATGTCTTGGTCGTGCTCCTCCTCTTTCCTTCGCTGCTCTGCTGACATGCCAACGGTGTAGGTGCTAGCTGCAACCTCTGAATCCCGTGTGTGCCAGGCTCTGTTGGTCTTGGTGAGCCTGTCTAGAATAGCTGTGGCGTCGGCAAAAGTGCGACCCATAAACGCTCCACCTGCTGCGTTATCCAATGTCGGCTTGGTAGCCGAATTTAGTGCCCTGTAGAATGTCTGCATCAAGAATTCGTTGTTCAGCTGATGGTTGGGGCACTGTGTCAGTTTCTTCTTAAATCGCAACCAGGTCTCGTGCAGTGCTTCGTGCGGTTGTTGCCTGAAGTTGCTGATTTCGTCCCTCAACTGTATCATCCGAGAGGGATGAAAGAACCTTTCTAGGAAAGCTCCTCTCAACTCTCCCCACGTTGCGATAGAGTCGGGGGTCAATTCTGTCAACCACAACGCTGCCTCATCAGACAGAGACAACGGAAACACCCTAAGCCTGATCGCAGTCTGACTCACTCCTGGCAGTTCGAACGACTTGCAGATGCCCACGAAATTCATTAAGTGCTGGTTTGGATCATCCCTAGCGACACCTCGGAACACTCCTCTCAAGTTCAGCAACTGAATCATCGTGCTAGTGATGTTGAACTTGGCTCCGGGCGGTAGCGGTGGAACAATGATGGCACCAGTAGCGCCAGCTCCATCTAATTCGAAATCCTCATCCTGCAGACCACCAGCATTCAGATTTTGTTGGGCCTGCAGTTCGGCAGCGAGCCTTGCTGCCTCTAGTTCTGTGGCCATATTCCGCCTCAAAGTTCTAGCAAGCTCGGGATCGTAAGGTAGTATTGGTTCACCCGAGCTTCGGATACTATGCATGCACAACTTTGTACCCTGTCAAAACAAAAACAACAAAAAAACAAAGCAGGAAATTATAACAAAAAGTCAAATAGACACACCAGACTTAATCAAAAATCGTATTCCCCGACAACGGCGCCATTTTTGATAACGCTCAAACTACACCTCAATTTAAGAAGCGTAAGCGATCGTTGTCAAATATATAACCCAACAAGGTTGGGGTCGAATCCCACAGAGAATATGGTGATGATTAAGACTTTAGTGAAGTATGTGACTAGTCGTCAATCGTTTCCAGTAACTAAAGGGGGGGTTTTGTAATCAAATTGTAAACAAAACAATAATAAACGTAGGAGAAATAATCAGTAGGAGAGAATGCGAACTAGGGACGTGGTCACCATGGCGTTGTAACAATGTCGATTCTAGGCTTAACCGGGTTCTTTCTATATGCGTGTCACGATGTGATTGCGTCAATTGTATCGTCTAAACGTCTCTCGACCAAATAAACAAATTTCCTTTTATCTTCTCTCGATCTCAAAATGATGTGCTTTTTAGCTCTCAATCCTAACATCAAGTAGATTAATCCAGTTACAGCATTAATCTTTAAGACGAGAGTTGGTAGTCTCGAATCCTTGTTGTTAATCAAGTTTTCCGGTTTTAATCTCTTTCTCAAGCAAATTAAACCTAGGCATGTTCTAATGTTTGCAACCCACTAGAAAACGTGACATAATGTATGATTAACAACGTGACAATACATAAATCGAACCCAACGCTCCCCGGAATCTATATTGCTACGTTTGCCATGGCTCCCACAACCCTAGTTGCGGGAGTTATAGTTAATCATGCTATAAAGAAAAGAGAAGAGAATTGAATTCATAATAAGGAGAAGAAGTTCTTACAATATAATGAAAACCAATCTTCAATAATCCAAGAACAAGAAAAACCAAGAACTCACGAACACGAATTCAAGAATCCGAAAACGTGTTGTTGCTATCAAAAATTGACTAAAAACTATTCTAAAACTATTGGGTGTCTTCTAATTACATAAACCTATCATAGGGTATTTATAGGAGTCAAAGAAACCAAATCCAAAACGGGCTAGGAATCCCCAAAACGCGGGTCGCCGCCTCACGCCACTGCCTAAGCGTGACGGTCAGGCTTGACGGACCGTCAAGGCAGTGACGGACTGTCGCCTGGGCCGTCACTGCTAGGCAGTGATGCTGCCTTAAGTTGACGGTCCCAGTGACGGACCGTCAGCCTTGTGACGGGCCGTCACTCAGGCCGTCACTCTTAGGCAGAATGTTGTTTTTCGCGTACTTTCTTCCGTTTCCGTGTTTGTTTCCATTTCCTACAAATACAACATAAAAACATCAAAAACAACAACGGTTTCTTGAAAACGTACGATTGTTCTTAGTAAAAAGGAGTCGAAAGTGACGTAAATTAGCGTCACATCAGGTATTTTGGCCGAAATTTTTTGTGGGCGTCCACGAGGACCTATTTAATGGCACGCGTTGGTTCGGTGGGGCAAACGTGGGGTTTTAGGATTTCAATCGTGGACCGGAACGGGAAATAGTGATTTTACCATTTTTTCGTGTGTTATAGTCCATGGATTTTGTGTGATATGTGCGTCCGGCGGTATTTTGGCCGAAATTATTTGTGGGAGTGCGCGAGGACCTATTTAATGGCGCGTGTTGGTTCGGAGGGTCAAACGTGGGGTTTTAGGATTTCAAACGTGGCCCGGAACGGGAAATAGTGATTTTTTAGTTTTTTCGTGTGTTATAGTAAATGGATTTTGTGTGATATGTGCGTCCGGCGGTATTTTGCCCTCGAAATTTTTTGTGGGCATCTGCGACGACCTATTTAATGGTGCGCGTTGGTTCGGAGGGGCAAACGTGGGGTTTTAGGATTTCAAACGTGGCCCGAAACGAGAATTAGGGATTTTTCAGTTTTTTCGTGTGTTATAGTCCATGGATTTTGTGTGATATGTGCGTCGGGCGGTATTTTGGCCGAAATTTTTTGGGGGAGTCCGCGACTACCTATTCAATGGCGCACGTTGGTTCGGAGGGGCAAATGTGGGGTTTTAGGATTTCAAACGTGGCCCGGAACGGGAAATAGGGATTTTTCAGTTTTTTCGTGTGTTATAGTCCATGGAGTTTGTGTGATATGTGCGTCCGGCGGTATTTTGGCCGAAATTTTTCGTGGGCGTCCACGAGGACCTATTTAATGGCACACGTTGGTTCGGTGGGGCAAACGTGGGGTTTCAGGATTTCAATCGTGGACCGGAACGGGAAATAGTGATTTTTCAGTTTTTTCGTGTGTTATAGTCCATGGATTTTGTGTGATATGTGCGTCCGGCGGTATTTTGGCCGAAATTTTTTGTGGGAGTGCGCGAGGACCTATTTAATGGCGCGTGTTGGTTCGGAGGGGCAAACGTGGGGTTTTAGGATTTCAAACGTGGCCCGGAACGGGAAATAGTGATTTTTCAGTTTTTTCGTGTGTTATAGTAAATGGATTTTGTGGGATATGTGCGTCCGGCGGTATTTTGCACTCAAAATTTTTCGTGGGCGTCTGCGACGACCTATTTAATGGTGCGCGTTGGTTCGGAGGGGCAAACGTGGGGTTTTAGGATTTCAAACGTGGCCCATAACGGGAAGTAGGGATTTTTTGGTTTTTTCTCGTGTTATAGTCCATGGATTTTGTGTGATATGTGCGTCCGGCGGTATTTTGGCCAAAAGTTTTCGTGGGCGTCCGCGAGGACCTATTTAATGGCGCGCGTTGGTTCGGAGGTGCAAATGTGGGGTTTTAGGATTTCAAACGTGGCCCGTAACGGGAAATAGGGATTTTTCGGTTTTTTCGTGTGTTATAGTCCATGGATTTTGTGTGATATGTGCGTCCGGCAGAATTTTGGTTGAAATTTTTTGTGGGCGTCCGCGAGGACCTATTTAATCGCGCTTGTTGTTTTGGATGGGAAAACGTGGGGTTTTAGGATTTCAAACGTGGCCCGGAACGGGAAATAGGGATTTTTCGGTTTTTTTCGTGTGTTATAGTCCATTGATTTTGTGTGATATGTGCTCCCGGCGGAATTTTGGCCGAAACTTTTCGTGGGCGTCCGCGAGGACCTGTTTAATGGCGCTTGTTGGTTCGGAGGGGCAAACGTGGGTTTTAGGATTTCAAACGTGGCCCGGAACGGAAAATAGGGATTTTTCGGTTTTTTCGTGTGTTATAGTCCATGGATTTTGTGTGATATGTGCTTCCGGCGGAATTTTGGCCGAAATTTTTCGTAGGCGTCCGCGAGGACCTATTTAATGGCGCTTGTTGGTTCGGAGGGGCAAACATGGGGTTTTAGGATTTCAAACGTGGCCGGAACGGGAAATAGGGATTTTTCGGTTTTTTCGTGTGTTATAGTCCATGGATTTTGTGTGATATGTGCGTCCGGCGGTATTTTGGAAGAAAGTTTTCGTGGGCGTCCGCGAGGACCTATTTAATGGCACGCGTTGGTTCGGTGGGGCAAACGTGGGGTTTTAGGATTTCAATCGTGGCCCGGAATGGGAAATAGTGATTTTTCGGTTTTTTCGTGTGTTATAGTCCATGGATTTTGTGTGATATGTGCGTCCGGCGGTATTTTGGCCAAAATTTTTTGTGGGAGTGCGCGAGGACCTATTTAATGGCGCGTGTTGGTTCGGAGGGGCAAACGTGGGGTTTTAGGATTTCAAATATGGCCCGGAACGGGAAATAGTGATTTTTCAGTTTTTTCGTGTGTTATAGTAAATGGATTTTGTGTGATATGTGCGTCCGGCGGTATTTTGCCCTCGAAATTTTTCGTGGGCGTCTGCGACGACCTATTTAATGGTGCGCGTTGGTTCAGAGGGGTAAACGTGGGGTTTTAGGATTTCATACGTGGCCTGTAACGGGAAGTAGGGATTTTTTGGTTTTTTCGTGTGTTATAGTCAATGGATTTTGTGTGATATGTGCGTCCGGCGGTATTTTGGCCAAAAGTTTTTGTAGGCATCCGCGAGGACCTATTTAATGGCGCGCGTTGGTTCGGAGGGGCAAATGTGGGGTTTTAGGATTTCAAACGTGGCCCGTAACGGGAAATAGGGATTTTTCGGTTTTTTCGTGTGTTATAGTCCATGGATTTTGTGTGATATGTGCTTCCGGCGGAATTTTGGTTGAAATTTTTCGTGGGCGTCCGCGAGGACCTATTTAATGGCGCTTGTTGGTTCGGAGGGGCAAACGTGGGGTTTTAGGATTTCAAACGTGGCCCGGAACGGGAAATAGGGATTTTTCGGTTTTTTCGTGTGTTATAGTCCATGGATTTTTGTGTGATATGTGCTTCCGGCGGAATTTTGGCCGAAATTTTTTGTGGGCGTCCGCGAGGACCTATTTAATGGCGCTTGTTGGTTCGGAGGGGCAAACGTGGGGTTTTAGGATTTCAAACGTGGCCCGTAACGGGAAATAGGGATTTTTTGGTTTTTTCGTGTGTTATAGTCCATGGATTTTGTGTGATATGTGCGTCCGGTGGTATTTTGGCCAAACTTTTTCGTGGGCGTCCGCGAGGACCTATTTAATGGCGCGCGTTGGTTCGGAGGAGCAAACGTGGGGTTTTAAGATTTCAAACGTGGCCCGTAACGGGAAATAGGGATTTTTCGGTTTTTTCGTGTGTTATAGTCCATGGATTTTGTGTGATATGTGCATCCGGTGGTATTTTGGCCGAAATTTTTTGTGGGCGTCCGCGATGACCTATTTAATGGCGTGTGTTGGTTCGGAGGGGCAAACGAGGGGTTTTAGGATTTCAAACGTAGCCCGGAATGGGAAATAAGGATTTTAAAGTTTTTTGCGTGCGTTATAGTCCATGGATTTTGTGAGATATGTGCGTCCGGCGGTATTTTGGCAGAAATTTTTTGTGGGCGTCCGAGACGACTTATTTAATGGCGCGCGTTGGTTTGGAGGGGCAAACGTGAGGTATTAGGATTTCAAACGTGGCCCGGAACTGGAAATAGTGATTTTTAGGTTTTTTCGTGTGTTATAGTAAATGTATTTTGTGTGATATGTGCGTCCGGCGGTATTTTGGCCTCGAAATTTATTGTGGGCGTCTGCGACGACCTATTTAATGGTGCGTGTTGGTTCGGAGGGGCAAACGTGGGGTTTTAGGATTTCAAACGTGGCCCGGAACGGGAAATAGGGATTTTTTGGTTTTTTCGTGTGTTATAGTCCATGGATTTTGTGTGATATGTGCGTCCGGCGGTATTTTGGCCGAAATTTTTCATGGGAGTCCGCGAGGACCTATTTAATGGCGCGCGTTGGTTCGGAGGGGGAAACTTGAGGTATTAGGATTTCAAACGTGGCCCGGAACTGGAAATAGTGATTTTTTGGTTTTTTCGTGTGTTATAGTAAATGGATTTTGTGTGATATGTGCGTCCGGCGGTATTTTGGCCTCGAAATTTTTTGTGGGCGTCTGCGACGACCTATTTAATGGTGCGTGTTGGTTCGGAGGGGCAAACGTGGGGTTTTAGGATTTCAAACGTGGCCCGGAAGGGGAAATAGGGATTTTTCGGTTTTTTCGTGTGTTATAGTCCATGGATTTTGTGTGATATGTGCGTCCGGCGGTATTTTGGCTGAAATTTTTTCGTGGGCGTCCGTGACGACCTATTTAATGGTGCGCGTTGGTCCGAAGGGTCAAACGTGGAGTTTTAGGATTTCAAACGTGGCCCGGAACGGGAAATAGGGATTTTTCGGTTTTTTCGTGTGTTATAGTCCATGGTTTTGTGTGATATGTGCGTCCGGTGGTATTTTGGCCAAAAATTTTGTTGGCTGTCCGCGACGACCTATTTAATGGCGCTGCGTTCGTTCGGAGGGCAAACGTGCGGGTTTTTAGGATTTCAAACGTGGCCCGGAACGGGAAATAGGGATTTTTTGGTTTTTTCGTGTGTTATAGTCCATGGATTTTGTGTGATATGTGCGTCCGGCGGTATTTTGGCCAAAAATTTTCGTGAGCGTCCGCGATGACCTATTTAATGGCGTGTGTTGGTTCGGAGGGGCAAACGAGGGGTTTTAGGGTTTCAAACGTGGCCCGGAATGGGAAATAAGGATTTTAAAGTTTTTTTCGTGCGTTATAGTCCATGGATTTTGTGAGATATGTGCGTCCGGCGGTATTTTGGCAGAAATTTTTTGTGGGCATCCGAGACGACTTATTTAATGGCGCGCGTTGGTTCGGAGGGGCAAACGTGAGGTTTTAGGATTTCAAACGTGGCCCGTAACGGGAAATAGGGATTTTTTGGTTTTTTCGTGTGTTATAGTCCATGGATTTTGTGTGATATGTGCGTCCGGTGGTATTTTGGCCAAAAATTTTTGTTGGCGTCCGCGACGACCTATTTAATGGCGCGCGTTCGTTCGGAGGGGCAAACGTGGGGTTTTAGGATTTCAAACGTGGCCCGGAACGGGAAATAGGGATTTTTTGGTTTTTTCGTGTGTTATAGTCCATGGATTTTGTGTGATATGTGCGTCCGGCAGTATTTTTGCCAAAATTTTTCGTGGGCGTCCGCGATGACTTATTTAATGGCGTGTGTTGGTTTGGAGGGGCAAACGAGGGGTTTTAGGATTTCAAACGTGGCCCGAAATGGGAAATAAGGATTTTAAAGTTTTTTTCGTGCGTTATAGTCCATGGATTTTGTGAGATATGTGCGTCCGGCGGTATTTTGGCAGAAATTTTTTGTGGGCATCCGAGACGACTTATTTAATGGCGCGCGTTGGTTCGGAGGGGCAAACGTGAGGTTTTAGGATTTCAAACGTGGCCCGTAACGAGAAATAGGGATTTTTTGGTTTTTTCGTGTGTTATAGTCCATGGATTTTGTGTGATATGTGCGTCCGGCGGTATTTTGGTTGAAATTTTTCGTGGGCGTCCGCGAGGACCTATTTAATGGCGCTTGTTGGTTCGGAGGGGCAAACGTGGGGTTTTAGGATTTCAAACGTGGCCCGGAACGGGAAATAGGGATTTTCGGTTTTTTCGTGTGTTATAGTCCATGGATTTTGTGTGATATGTGCGTCCGGCGATATTTTGGCCAAATTTTCCGCGGGCGTCCGCGACGACCTATTTAATGGCGCGCGTTGGTTCGGCGGGGCAAACGTGGGGTTTTAGGATTTCAAACGTGGCCCGGAACGGGAAATAGTGATTTTTTGGTTTTTTCGTGTGTTATAGTCCATGGATTTTGTGTGATATGTGCTTCCGGCGGAATTTTGGCCGAAATTTTTCGTGGGCGTCCGCGAGGACCTATTTAATGGCGCTAGTTGGTTCGGAGAGGCAAACGTGGGGTTTTAGGATTTCAAACGTGGCCCGGACTGGGAAATAGGGATTTTTCGTTTTTTTCGTGTGTTATAGTCCATGGATTTTGTGTGATATGTGCGTCCGGCGGTACTTTGGCCGAAATTTTTCGTGGGCGTCCGCGAGGACCTATTTAATGGCGCTTGTTGGTTCGGAGGGGCAAACGTGGGTTTTAGGATTTCAAACGTGGCCCGGGACGGGAAATAGGGATTTTTCGGTTTTTTCGTGTGTTATAGTCCATGGATTTTGTGTGATATGTGCGTCCGGCGGTATTTTGGCTGAAATTTTTTCGTGGGCGTCCGTGACGACCTATTTAATGGCGCGCGTTGGTCTGTGATGTGACGCTAATTTACGTCACTTTCGACTCCTTTTTACTAAGAACAATCGTACGTTTTCAAGCAACCATTGTTGTTTTTGATGTTTTTATGTTGTATTTGTAGGAAATGGAAACAAACACGGAAACGGACGGAAATACGCGAAAAAAGAGCAATCTGCCTAAGTGTGACGGCCTGAGTGACGGCCCGTCACACATGTGACGGTCCGTCACTGGGACCGTCACTCCAAGGCAGCAAAGGGACAGTGCCACTGCCTAAGGCTGACGGTCCAGGCGACGGTCCGTCAAGGCAGTGACGGTCCGTCAGCCTGACCGTCACGCTAAGGCAGTGGCTTACGTCGGCGACCCGCGTTTTGGAGATTCCTAGCCCGTTTTGGATTTGGTTTCTTTGACTCCTATAAATACCCTATGATAGGTTTATGTAATGAGAATACACCCAATAGTTTTAGAATAGTTTTTAGTCATTTTTTGAGAGCAACAACACGTTTTCGGATTCTTGAATTCGTGTTCGTGAGTTCTTGGTTTTTCTTGTTCTTGGATTATTGAAGATTGGTTTTCATTATATTGTAAGAACTTCTTCTCCTTATTATGGATTCAATTCTCTTCTCTTTTCTTTATAGCATGATTAACTAAAACTCCCGCAACTAGGGTTGTGGGAGCCATGGCAAACGTAGCAATATAGATTCCGGGTAGCGTTGGGTTCGATTTATGTATTGTCACGTTGTTAATCATACATTATGTCACGTTTTCTAGTGGGTTACAAACATTAGAACATGCCTAGGTTTAATTTGCTTGAGAAAGAGATTAAAACCGGGAAACTTGATTAACAACAAGGATTCGAGACTACCAACTCTCGTCTTAAAGATTAATGCCGTAACTGAATTAATCTACTTGATGTTAGGATTGAGAGCTAAAAAGCACATCTTTTTGAGATTGAGAGAAGATAAAAGGAAATTTGTTTATTTGGTCGAGAGACGTTTAGACGATACAATTGACGCAATCACATCGTGACATTCATATAGAAAGAACCCGGTTAAGCCTAGAATCGACATTGTTACAACGCCATGGTAACCACGTCCCTAGTTCGCATTCTCTCATACTAATTTAACCTCCTACGTTTATTATTGTTTTGTTTACAATTTGATTACAAAACCCCCCTTTTAGTTACTGGAAACGATTGACAACTAGTCACATACTTCACTAAAGTCTTAATCATCACCATATTCTCTGTGGGATTCGACCCCAACCTTGTTGGGTTATATATTTGACAACGATCGCATACGCTTCTTAAATTGAGGTGTAGTTTGAGCGTTATCAAAAATGGCGCCGCTGCCGGGGAATACGGTTTTTGATTAAGTCTGGTGTGTCTATTTGACTTTTTGTTATAATTTCCTGCTTTACGTTTGTTTGTTGTTTTTGTTTTGACAGGGTACACAGTTGTGCATGCCAAGTACCCGAGGTTCGGGGGAACAAATTTTACCTTACGACCCCGAACTTGCTAGAACATTGAGACAGAACATGGCCGCACAACTAGAGGCAGCAAGGCTCGCTGCTGAACTGCAGGCCCAACAAAACCTTAATGCTGGTGGTCTGCAGGACAATGGTGCACGGAATGATGATGAGCTTGATTTAGATGGAGCTGGCGCTACGGGCGCCATTGTTGTTCCACCGCTACCGCCCGGAGCAAAGTTCAATATCACTAGCACGATGATTCAGTTGCTTAATTTGAGAGGTGTATTCCGTGGTGCCGCTGGTGATGATCCAAACCAGCACTTAATGAATTTCGTGGGGATCTGCAAATCGTTTGAGCTGCCGGGCGTGAGTCAGACAGCGATCAGGCTCAGGTTGTTTCTGTTGTCTCTGTCTGATGAGGCAGCGTTGTGGTTGACAGAATTGACCCCCGACTCTATCGCAACATGGGGAGAGTTGAGAGGAGCTTTCCTAGAAAGGTTCTTTCCTCCCTCTCGAATGATACAGTTGAGGGACGAAATCAGCAACTTCAGGCAGCAACCGCACGAAGCACTGCACGAGACCTGGTTGCGATTTAAGAAGAAACTGACACAGTGCCCCAACCATCAGCTGAACAATGAATTCTTGATGCAGACATTCTACCGGGCACTAAATTCGGCTACCAAGCCGACATTGGATAACGCAGCAGGTGGAGCGTTTATGGGTCGCACTTTTGCCGACGCCACAGCTATTCTAGACAGACTCACCAAGACCAACAGGGCCTGGCACACACGAGATTCAGAGGTTGCAGCTAGCACCTATACAGTTGGCATGTCAGCAGAGCAGAGAAGGAAAGAGGAGGAGCGCGACCAAGACATGGTGCATCTTAAAACACAGTTGGATCTCCTGACAAGGCACTTGACATCAGGAAGTATAGAGAAGGTGCAAGCTGTGGGTTCCCAAGGTATAGAGACTGAGGAGGCCAATTACTTGGGGGGTTCCAGGCCAATGGCCAGGGAAACCAAGGTCGGAACTATCCAAGAGACAACCACTATGAGAATGGTGGCTACAAAAATCGCGACCAAGGAAGCTGGAGGAACAACTCCGATAGAGGTGGGTTGTATATACCACCTGGCAATCGGGACAAAACTGGCAGCGAAACTGAGACGTCCAAACTTGAGAACATGATGGCGAAGATGCTGCTTAAGGTGGAATCAACGGACTCTGGGGTAAAGGCAATACGGAATGAGTTATCAACATTGAGTCTGGTAGTGGAGTCACACTCAACCGCGATCAAGCAACTAGAGCAGCAAGTGGGTCACATCTCGGCATCTCTAAACCCAAGAAAAATAGGTACTTTGCCGAGCGACACCACTCATCCGCAGAATGATGCAAGCTGTATGGCGATCACCACAAGAAGCGGAAAAGTATTACCGGAATCACATCCGGTAATTCATGCTCAAGATGATAGTGCGGATGATAAAGAGGCGGTAGAGGAGGAAACGCCAAAGCCCGCAGAGAAACGCAAGGAAGCTGAAAAGCTTCCAACTATGATGTTTCGACACCCACCCCCTTTCCCCCAGAGGTTGAAGAAGAAAGCTGACGATAGTAAGTTCCTGAACTTCATGACCATGTTAAAACAGATTTCAATAAACATACCATTGGTGGAAGCTCTGGAACAAATGCCCGGTTATGCCAAGTTCATGAAGGACTTGATCACAAAGAAGAGGACGGTAAGTTTTGAGCCGGAAGACAACCTCCATCACTGCAGCGCTATTTTCTCTAGATCATTAGTGGAAAAGAAAGGAGATCCAGGTGCGTTCACTGTTCCATGTACTATCGGGAAGCTCAACTTCGGAAGAGCTATGTGTGATCTTGGTGCTAGTATAAATTTGATGCCGCTAGCAGTGTATGACAAATTGGGTTTGGGAGCTCCTAAACCAACGTCCATGAGAGTGAGGATGGCTGACCGTTCGGTAAAGCGACCCGTAGGGATCTTGTCTGATGTGCTAATAAAGATCGGTAAGCTTATCTTCCCAGCTGACTTGGTAATTTTGGAT